>CM069911.1:39298358-39863588 GCA_036172215.1 Camellia granthamiana | reverse complement strand
TAAGATAGATGCCTGAAGTGGGATGATGAG
Source organism: Camellia granthamiana (assembly GCA_036172215.1). Classification (NCBI taxonomy): domain Eukaryota; kingdom Viridiplantae; phylum Streptophyta; class Magnoliopsida; order Ericales; family Theaceae; genus Camellia; species Camellia granthamiana. The sequence continues at coordinate 39,863,558 of CM069911.1, read as the reverse complement.
ATGAAGGGAATGGAAAACAAGTTAGCAGACTTGCAATCGGTTGTCAACTTCATAATGCAGAACAACGTCATGTAACCACCGTTTCCATTGAAGGACACGCCGATTCCAGCGGCCAAGAACGATGCCCAGAAAAGGGGGTAGAAAGCAATCCCAGCAGTCCCTCAGCATGACAAGGTGAAAGAACACTCACATCGGCCTTCACGGGATGCCGGGCGAGCAGAGTCAATGAGAGGAGAGTCTCAGAGGACGCCTCGTACTACGGGAACTTATGTCAAGCAACATCGGCATGTTCAAGGGAAGGAACTTTCTTTTGACACGGTGAATGAAGAAAAGTCCCACGGGACACATAACGACATCAGGAGCAGCGCACCAAAAAAATAGAAATCCGTTGACAGCTGAGCTCCTGATCAGACTAAGGAGGATTTGAGGGACTACCTCCAGAGAAAGTAGTAGAATGCCGAGGTCACATCTCTTGTCAAGTCGAAAATGCCATTCTCAGTAGAGTTGGATAGGTTTGAGGCCTCAAAAAGGTTCCATATGCCAAGGTTCCAAATTTTTGACGGTAAATCCGATCCGAACTTTCACATCGACTTATATATGAATTTAATGGACTTGTACACCGGGAATGAACCGTTGCTGTGGATGGTGTTCCCCTCATCCTTTGGAGAAATTGCATCGAATTGGTTTCATAAGTTGTTGAAAGGAACTGTGAAGAGTTGGAAAGGCCTGGTCGAGATGTTTGTGGCCAGGTTTGTTACGAACAAGTTGCAACCATTAAGGTAGACTCCTTGATGGCTTTGAAAATTGGCAAGGGTAAGAGCCTCAGGACTTATGCCAAAAGGTATTATGAGTTGTTCAACTGAATACCAGGATGCAACCAGGAATTGGCGGTTATGTCTTTTAAGAACGGCCTAGAGGATGATTGAATGCTTTGGAAGTCACTGGCAAAGACTCTGCCAAAGAGTATGGAGGAGCTTATGGTAAGAATCGAGAAATATGCCAGAGTAGAAGAGGATACGCCGGGAACAAATGGGCTGAAGTAGGAAAATAGAAATGGCTCGTCGAAGCGAGGCTGAGGTAATATTGGATTTAATAGGCAAGAAACAGGGCTGAGGGCTGCATATGCAGTCACCACTGTGTTCTAGATCTCGGTTTATAAAGTTCTAGAAAGGATCAAGAACCAACCGTATTATAGAGCGCCGGAGAAGAATCCTGGAAAATTTATGGGGAGGAGTTTGGGGAAGCACTGTGCTTACCACAATGAAGACGGGCACCTGACTTAGGGGTGCAAAGCCTTGAAGACGCATTTGGAAGATCTGGTTAGACAGGGTCGCTTGAGGGACCTGGTAGATGAGGTCAGAACAAGGGAAAAGCAAGCGAGACTGCCCTAGGTACTAGCAGCACCACCTCTACCACCACCACAACAGCAAGTAGATGGACCTCGGATGATCAATGTGATTCACTCGAGGGTCAATGAGAACGAGGTATGTGGGGAGACATAGAGAGTGAAGCACTTACATCATGTGTATCAGGTCCAACAAAAAAGACCTAAGACAAATGAGTATCAGGGACCAATGGTGTCCTTTACTAAGGCAGACCTAGACATAGTGCAGCATCCACACAACGATGCTCTGGTAGTGGCCCTCAAGATTGGAGAATGCCAGGTAAGATGCATTCTGATTGAGCTAAGGCAGCTCTTGTGATATCATGTATGTCAGATGTTACAAGGAGCTTGGCCTTCACCGAGATGATTTGGAGCAGTCCGACAGCCCAATGGTTGGGTTTAATGAAACGCCGACGTGGTCTCTGGGAGTAATAAATTTGGAGGTGCAGGAAGGCACCAAGAAAGTAAGCACAGAGTTCACAGTAATTGACACCCCCTCCCTTTACAATGTTATCTTAGGAAGGCCATGGTTGCATGAAATGAGGGTTGTTCCCTCAACATTGCACCAGCTGTTGTAGTTCCCAACGGAGTATGGAATTGAGGAAGTCAAAGGGGATCAGGTGCAAGCAAAAAATTGCTCCATGGCAGCAATGAAATCCACCTGTAACGTGCGAAAGACAGAAACAGTAGAAATTGAAGACGAGGACATGGAGGTCCTAGAGGACGTCGGCAAAGAACCAGCTGACAAGAGTGAGGAAGCCTTGAAGAAGATTCTGTTCTGGTAAAAGAAGATGAAGAAGAACGCTTCTTCCTTTTTGGCTCAGGCTTAGTCAAGAAGGAGGAAAGGGATTTGGAGACCTTCTTGCGGGCAAACATAGAAATGTTTGCTTGGATGCCATACGAGATGCCTGGCATTGACCCCAAGATCTCTAACCATAGAATCAATGTGGACAGGTCGGCTAAACCTGTCACTCAGCGGGCAATGAGGCCGACATTGATTCATGTGGAGGCAGTAGATGAGGAAGTGGACAAACTGATGGAAGCCAAGGCTATTCGGGAGGTGAATTACCCAACTTGGTTGTCCAACATAGTAGTTGTGAAAAAGAAGAATGGGAAGTGGAGGGTCTGTGTGGACTTCACCAACCTGAATAAGGCTTGTCCCAAAGACAGTTTTCCACTCTCCAAGATTGATCAGTTAGTAGATGCCACTTCAGGGCATGGAAGGATGAGCTTCCTAGATGCTTATAGAGGGTACCACCAGACAGCGATGTACCCCCTTCATGAGGAGAAGGCTGCATTTATCACCCCAAAAGGGCTGTATTACTACAGAATGATTCCTTTCGGGCTAAAAAATACAGGAGTAACCTACCAGAGGTTGGTAACCAAGATGTTCAGACATCTGATTGGCAAAACAGTAGAAGTGTACATTAATGACATGGTTGTGAAGAACAAAGAACCCGAGAATCATTTGGCCGACTTGAAGGCAGTTTTTGATATCCTGAGAACATATCGGCTCTAACTCAATGCTTGGAAATGTGCATTTGAAGTTGGGTCTTGTAAGTTCCTAGGATACTTGGTTACCAGAAGGGGCATTGAAGCAAGCCCGGATCAAATCAAGGCCATCATTGACTTAAAAAGCTCGACATCGGCAAAACAAGTGCAGATGTTGACTAGAAAGGCCGCAGCCCTGAACAGGTTTATAAGCAGAAGTTCGGATAAGTGTAAACCATTTTTTAATTTGTTAAAGAAGGCCACAGATTTCTTGTGGACGAAAGAGTGCGAAGTAGCCTTGGCTAACTTGAAAAAGTACCTGACAACAGCTCCAGTTCTGTCAAATCCAATACCTGGAGAGGAACTGTTCTTATACTTGGCAGTTTCAAAGCACGCAGTGAGGGTAGTGGTAATCAGAGAAGAGAATAGAGAACAAAGGGCAATATATTATGTGAGTAAAACCCTAGCAAGCGTAGAAACTAGGTACTTACCCTTGGAAAAATTGACACTAGCCCTAGTAATGGCTTTGAAGAAACTGAATCACTACTTCCAAGCCCACGAGATCGTGATACTGACTGAGTATCCTTTGAAGTCCCTATTGCAGCAAGGAGATCTGACTTAAAGGGTAGCCAGATGGACAGTAGTGTTAGGCCAATATGACCTGAAATTTAGGCCCAGAACAGTAATTAAGGGCCAGGTTTTGGCCGAATTTGCGGCCGAGTTCACACCTAGTGCCATCCTACATTGGACTCTGGTGAGTCGCGACTTGGGGTGCCCAAGAGAGCAAGAAGAAACCCAGCTGGGGCCAAAGAGCCCCACTTAAGCAAAACAGAAGAAAGAAAAGAAACCAAAGCCCTGCGACATCTACATCGGCGACTCCTTCCGCCTATTTGTTGATAGAAGTTCAAATCGTCAAGGAGCAGGGGCAGGAGTAGTGTTAGTATCGCCAGATGGGCGAATGTTAGAGCAGTCTATTCATTTGTGGTTCAAGGCCTCAGACAATGAAGCAGAGTATGAGGCACTGATCACACGGTTAGCAGCAACAATGGAAGCCGATGAGATAATAGTCTTCTGTGACTTCCAACTTATTGTGGATCAGGCAACAAACGAGTATGCAACCCAAGATGAAAGAATGATAGCCTATGTCAAAGAAGTTGTTAGACTGCTAGTATTGTTCCAGGATTGCCGGCTACAGCAGGTTAGCCGAGATGATAACAGTCATGCTGATGCCTTGGCTAACCTAGCTAGTGCAATGAAATTAGGGGAGGCAAGGACAATAATGGTTGATTATTTGTCAGGCCAAGTGTGGAACCACTGATCACAGAGTACGAAGCAATGTGTGTGGAGATGGGTCTAAGTTGGATGGATGCAATAGTGATGTTCCTTAGGAATGGCAAGCTGCCAGACGACCGAAAAGAGGTACATAAGACCAGATTAAAGTCATCCAAGTTCAGCCTAACAGCAGATGGCCATTTCTACAGGAGATCCTTCACTGGTCTCCTTTTGAGATGTGTGCATCCCTCCCAGGTTGAAGACTTCTTGTATGAAATACACGAAGGGGTATGTGGAAGCCATGCTGGGGGCAAATCACTTGCTCATAGGGCCATTACTTAGGGGTACTGGTGGCCTTATATGCAGAAGGATGCTGAAGCCTATGTTAGAAAGTGCGAGAAGTATCAAAGGTTTGCACCTTTGATATATCAGCTAATAGCAGATTTGAACCCAGTATCCAGCCCTTGGCCATTTGTCCAGTGAGACATGGATCTTGTTAGACAATTGCCCCAAGCAATTTGGCAAAGGAAGTTTCTGCTAATAGCAACTGATTACTTCACAAAGTAGGTAGAAGTTGAACCCTTTGCGAAAATTTGAGATATTGATGTGAAGAACTTCGTATGAAAGAACATCATCACCAAGTTTGGGATCCCAAAGGAAATAATAGCAAATAATGGTACACAATTTCACAGTAAGCTAATCAAAAGCTTCTGTGCAAAGTACAAAATCAAGAACTACTACTCTACTCCAAGTTTCTCTCAGAGCAATGGTCAAGCAGAAGCATCTAATAAGACTATTTTGGGTGGGATTAAGAAGAGGCTGGAAACAGCAAAAGGGAAGTGGGTGGAACAGTTGCCCAATGTGTTGTAGGCATATCGAACTACATCGAAGAGATCCACTAGGGAGTCTTCTTTTGCCATGGCATATGGCACTGAAGCAGTTATCCCATTGGAAGTTTGCATCTCTAGAATTAGAACCCAAGGAGTGGAAGATGGGACCAACGAGGCATTCTTAGCTCGAGATCTGGATCTATTAGAAGAAAGAAGAGAGAGAGCAGCAATACGGCTAGGGGCATACCAGCAACAGCTTGCTAGGGCTTACAATAAGAAGGTCAACCCAAGAGAGTTCAAAGTTGGGGACCTCATCTTGAGGAAAGTTGTTGGCAACAAAAAGGATCCTAGGGAGGGCAAGCTTGGCCCAAACTGGGAGGGGCCTTATAGAATCATTTCGGTTGCCAGCACTGGGATATATCGGCTTGAAGACACTGATGGCAAGCAGTTACCAAGACCCTGGAACACCTGTAATCTGAAATATTTTTATCATTAGTTTCTTGTTTTTTTTGAAGTTTATGTCATAATTTTATTAGCTGGAGTAATAATAAAATGTTAGTTTGATTTTTGAATTTGAAATTTGTGCAATAGAATTGACCAATCCTATTGTGATGTTTCTAAATGAAACATGATGAGTAACTTAGACTTATTATATGGCATAGTTGAATTACACTGGCATATAATAGAGTTGAACTAAGTTGGCAATGCTTTTGAATGAAACATGACGAATAACTTAGACTTATTATATGGCAGAGTTGAATTACACTTGCATATAATAGAGTTGAACTAAGTTGGCAATGTTTCTAAATGAAACATGACAAATAACTTAGGCTTATTACATGGCAGAGTTGAATTATACTTACATATAATAGAGTTGAACTAAGTTGGGGATGTTTCTGAATGAAACATGATGAATAACTTAGATTTATTATATGGCATAGTTGAATTTACCTAGACTTACCATATCGGCAGAGTTAAACTCAGAATGGAACTAAGTTCATTCCAGTTAAGTTAACAGCGAAACCAAGGTTGAACACCTCGGTTAGTCTTTGTTTGAATCTAACTTCGGCGAAAGACCATAAACACATAATGTGAACAGAAGTGGAACTTAGGTTCACATTAGGGGCCAGGGAGCAGGAATGATAAATAAACTTGAGAGCTTAGGACTTGTTGAAATTTTTAGAAACATTTACAAGTTAGAATGGGCTTGACATTTGTTGAAATTTCAAAACAATTTACACGTTGGAGTTAGCTGAGGCAATTATGAAAGAAGTATCCGAGGTACATCTTACCCGAGATAACTAACCAGGTTGTTAAGCTTGGAAGGGTGAAGTCTTGTTGGAAGACAGCTTAAAGCTGAGGCGATATTGGTCCGAGGTGGCTAGCAAAAGATAACTGCGAGGTAATTCTTGTTCGATATATTATACCCCGAAGCAATTTCAAGAAATATACTTGAAAGAAGTAGAAAAATATTCTAAGTATGGAGAAATATACAAAAAGTAAGCATGCAAGAGGAGCATTCAACACTTTAGAAAAAAAAGAAGTATGCATTCGTAAAAGACTACTTGTTCAGTTACAGAGGAGGCACTTCGGCCCAATTAAAGCAAAAACTATTCCAAGTTGTTCAAAGAAAACAAAAAGTACAGTGAAATTGAGATTCCTAAGCACTAGGATGTTGGGCATTGATCTCAAACTGTTCTGCTTTGGCGGTTGGCGGTGTTTCGGCCTCAGTAAATAGCTAGGAACTCTTCTCAGCATTTTTATCAGCCTCGATCTCAAGAAGAGTCTGGTCAAGGCTCTTCTTGGCGATATGGACCTTAGCTTCGCTGGTTGCCTTTTTGGGAGAGGCATTTTTAGAGACCTCGTCCTCCTCATCCTAAGTCAAGTCTAGGACTTGTTCATTCAAAGTAAGGGACTTGGTCCCAACTGCAGTCTCCCTATCATTGGCATCATCAGCCTCGGTATCATCATCCTCGGCTTCATCTTCTGAGCCCTTAGGAGTTGGAGGAAAAGGTGTTTAGAGCTGATTGATGTCTCACAAGGAGGAGTCCATTGGGATAGAGAGCTTATTCAAAGCTGCCGTCCAGCCAAGGTAAAAGCCTCAGTTGCAGGCTTGGTTGACCTGGGCTTTGTACGCATCACGGATTGCAGCATGTCCCTCTGAGAATGCCTTCTCGTCGGCGGCCTTGATTTTGGCTTTCTTGGTGGCCAAGGCCTCTCGGAACTCTGCCTGGGCTTTGGCTATTTTGACTTTAGCCTCCTTAACCTCGGCTTTAAGAACGGCGACCACAGCCTCCGCCGCTTCAGCCCTTTCCTCGGCCAGATCTTGCGCAGTTTTGGCAGCTTTGGCTTGATCTAATAGACCTTTCATCTTAGCCTCAACGTTGTTCAGGGAGGCAATGTAGCCAACAGCCTGCTTGGTCTTTTGCACCAACTCCTGCTTGAATGCCTCGGCTTTTGTTGTGACGGAGTGGGCGTGTTGGATAGCCTAGAAGAAAAGAAATTATCAAAGTTAGTAAAATTTCCAAGTATGAAGAAAACTTGAATTAGAAAGCCAAAATGTTGAAAGACTCACCAAGATAGAATGCTACATCATCAGCATAAAGTTTTCATACTCGCTGATCTCAGCCATACGATTTAGATCTGTCGGCAGGAGAACAATAGTAGAAAGGGCGGCACCGACCTCAAGACTGTCAATGGTGTTGTCTCCAACCTTCATTGGCCGATCCCTAATCATAATGGCTGGGGCCCAGGGTTCGTCGGCTTTAAATACACCAGAGGTTGCCGCAGCTTCGGACCTCGGCTTATTTGATCGAGCGGTATCAATTGGATCAGCCTCAGCAGGCCTCTTTTTGGCAACGGAGGCGATTTTCTTGATTTCGGCGAGTTTGGAGATCGGTACTATATCTTCAGACTCAATTTGGGTGGTAGAGGCTTTTGCCTTAGCCCTTTTCACTCTTTTTGGTTTTTGTTTGGTTTGGGATTGAGATGGTGAAGAAGAGGTGACAGTGACCACTCATGGCAAGTCGGCTAGGAGGTCCTCAATAACGGCTATTCAGCCCATGTCTTTGGCAGTAGCAGCGAGGGTAACTTTGTTGCCGAAATGGATTGCTGGTAAGGCGGTTAGTGGGTTTGCTGGATCATAAGCTGACTCTTCAGATTATTGGCATTTGTGGCTACGAGTTTTGCCGGCGAAAGCATTTTGTGGGGCTCGACGTTGGTGTCGATGTTGAGAAGGTGGAATCGATTGGGGGGCAGATGTGGATGCAACCTCAACTGGGTTTGAGGAAGAGGCCTGATCTGGCCTTGGTGATGAAGTAGCAGGTGGAGTTGTGGCTGAAGGTGGAGTTTTGCTTTGACGGGGAATGTCAGGCAAAACGGACTTGTAGGTCGGAATGTAGTTGAGCAACAAAGGAGCTTTGCGTCGGTCAATCGGCAAGCCAAGTAGCCTTTTTAGGTCTTTGTTGGGAAAGAAGGACTGGCGGAAGCCCTTTGGTGGTGGAGGGAGAGCTGCAAAAGCAAAAAGCAGAGATTAGAACAAATAAAGAGAAATAAAGTGACAGTCTTAAACAAAAGCGCAAAGGTTGCGCTTAGTTCTTACCCTCATCCTCTTTAAAGACTCCTCAGTTCAGGGGAAAAAGATAAAGATCATCATCAGGTGCAAATTCCCAGTTACCCAAGATGATCAAATAGTCATCTCCAGCACCCTAGTTGGAGTTTGGGAGGTCGACTATGAGTTTGTATACGGTGGATCTGGACTTCAGGTAATAGATGTAGCCTTTTTCAGATTTTAGGCCACACATTGTATAGCAAAACTGGATGTCGGCTAACGTAATCCTAGCCTTTTCTCGGTGTGCTAGTTCGATTATACCGTTGATAACCCGATATGAATTGATGGCTAATTACATAGGTTTGAGTTTGTAATAATGGAGGATTTCCCTAAAAAGAATGTCTAAAGGAAACCTAAGCCCACATTCGATGAAAGCAACCACGGGGAAGGGCATAGAATCGCCAACGGGCATTATGGAGTTCTTCTCCCCAGCCAACCTAATCTGGACATCGACTGGGATAGAGAATTCTTGCCTAAAATAATCTAGCTAAGCCGGGGTGTCCACCCTCCACCTAAACATACCCATTATGTCGGCTTGGTATAAATGGTATTGGATTTTGGAGAAAAATGGTTAAAATGGGTCTAAAGACGTCGGTTAAAACTATGGGTGTGCGCGGTGAGGGTCGATGCGGTTTAGGAGAAAAATAGAAACCGTATGGCGGGTAGCGGATTGATAAAAATGTCATTAGAATTTGTCATTTTTCTTATCAAAAACCGGCGGTTCAATTGGCAAATAATGGCGGATTTGCCTTGGCGGTTCGGGCAGATTGGTGATTTATAAAAAATATAATTAAAATTAAATAAGTTGCAAATAAATTATTGTCAAACGAAATGGCAGCATTTACCAAATAGGTTTTTTTGGGATTTTTGGCTTAAAAGTGTTTGCCAAACAAGGCTTTGTAGCAAAAGTCACTGGACTGGAGTATGCACAAAATGTTTTACTAACAAGTGCTCTTGAAATATAAGAGAGAAAAAAAAAAAAATTTGAATTCAGTACACTTTTTACTAAAATTTAATCACTATTTAACTTTTTTACTTTCTTTTAAAATATTTTTCACTTCAATTTCAACAATGCCTTGTGAATTTGCTTAATTTTTTTTTTTTTTAAAAAAAAGAAGTATTTGGAAAAGTGGAAGAAATTGGAGGCTCAGTGGATCTGAAGATCCTTTTTTTTATTATTTTAAACAGGGGTCAACCTCAGCTGGGCCATTTATTTACCTAATACCAACTCAAACTAGTATCACTGATGTTATATATAATATTATCACTGATGTTATATATATATAGAGCAGGGATATACATATATATATAGAACATAGAGAGAACAGTGAAAGAAAGAGAGACAGAGAGAGCATAGAAAGAGAAAAGAGTAGAGAGAGAGAGTGAAAGAGAGAGCAGCGAGAGTACCGACGAGTCGACGACGACGAGAAGAGGCTAACAGCGGTGAGTCGATTGGCAAGGGAAGGAGAAACCAGGGGCGGCGGTGAGGATAGACGAATAGCGGTGAGCCGATCGGCACAACAACAATGATGAATCTGTGTGTGTGTGAATCAATGCAATGTTGTGCACAGCAACGACGATGTGTGTGTGTGAATGAGATGGAATTGAAATGTGTGGCTATTAGGTTTAATTGAGGAATTATTGTGTGTGTGTGACTGTATAACATGTGAATTTTTTTTTTTGGAAACATAAGGGGGTCGGGTCGATTAGACCTGCGGGTTGGGAAATTTCACCCGCCACCCATACCGACCCGCCATTGTTGGGCCTCCCACCCACCTAACCCGCCCGCTAGAGTTGAAATTTTGCGCGGTTTGGTGTGGTTTGGAGAGATTTGATACGGTTTTGAGGTTATTATGCACATCCCTAGTTAAAACCCAAAAAGAACCAGGATGAAGGTTTATGAAGGCCTAAGGGGAAATCTGCTTTAGTTTTTCTTAATGAATAGGGTTCTAAGTCAAATCGCAAACCTAAGTCTATGTAGAAATAAGAAATCAAGAGCAAGAATCTGAAAAATAGACACAACAAACAGAAATAGAACGAAGTTTAGAGCCAAGAAGAAATCAAAGAAGAGAAAATTCAGAAACCAAGATTGAAGCAAAAAACAGATATGCACACCCAAAACCTCAAATCACTCAGTGAGTGTGTGGAAAATAGTGTGCAAATATCTCAAGCAAAACATGATTGGCATTCATTGAAGCATTACACAGATTCAAGATTAAAGAAACGGAAATGATGACCGGAACATGAACAGAGTACAACAACCAAAAAAGATGTGGAATAGCAACAGACAATGTGCACAGATGGTAGATTTGAAACAAATAAAAAATGAAAGACTGAAATTAAAGAGAAATAAGTTATGAACTTACTGAATAGGGCCGAGAACAAGAACGGCGGAGTAAGGTGTGCCGGAGTCAGACAATGCCTTTGATCGAAATGGAGTAGCAGAAGATTCACCAGAGATGGACAGTTGCAGAGCTTCGAAAGTTAAAAAATAGAGGTTTTTTATAAAGAGAAAGTTTGAGTGCAGAGAAAGAATGAGAGAATGCAAGTGAGAAGATGAAGAGAGAGAAATAGAGTTTTTGTTAAAAACTGAAAGTGCGGCAAAAGGAAATGAATACGCCTTGGACAACGTGTTTGTCAGGCGACGTGCACAGAAGCGACGCAACCTGAAAACGCGTGTCAGGTACGAACCAAAGAAGAGAGGACGCGTGAATGAAACAGTTGAAAAAATCATACGTGACAGCTCATGCGCAGATAAAACTCTTGGAGTTCTTGATTTAATGAAGCAAAAACCTCGGCTAGAGGAACGATCTTGGTTAAAATACTCAAAGAACTTGGTTCTTGGTTCTTGATCCCTAATAAAAATGGACAGTTAAGTGCTGGGTACTTAAAGCCGATGAGTAATGATCTCGGTCGAAGAGAAGGAAAGAATTTTTAGCCGACATAGTATTTGAACAAACGATGTAGGTTCCATCACCTCAGGAAGCTGAGGTAATAGAACCTAGGGGGCAGTTGTGAGGACATATTTTATGAATGACAGCACGTGGGCAAGGTAACACTGAAGTGACAGCCGAGGTGCCACGTGCCTGGTCCTAATGTCGGGGTGATCTCGACTAGGCCGAGGTTATTTGCGGAGTTACTGGAATTCGAGATGAGCAGATAAGGGACAAGAGTCCTAGAATAGGGGGGATCTCAGTCTGGATAAAGATAAGGCTCTTAGGGAGTTTATCCCTATCTAGCTGAGAGTCCAGGATGAGCATTGAGCCTGAGTCTCTTGAACTGAGGCTTCTACAGACATCAGGTCAGTATTGGCTATAAAGCAGGGCACCCCCCCCCCCCCCAAGTCTTAGAGATGGGTGATATACAGTGAGCAGTAAGTTCTTTCTTGTGAGTTAAGCACAATTTGCTATCATTGAGAGATATTTGATTACTGACTTGATCGTCGGAGTGCATCCGGATGGACGAACCACCGCCAGATTCTTATCTTTCTGTGACAGATTGTTCGGGCTTAATCTATTCTGCCGGTGCTCTCCAGTTGAGTGTCCCATTTGGTTGTGTGGTCGAAAATCAACACTCATAGGACTCATGGTAAACCCACAAATTCTTTCAAATTTATATTTAAATATGAGAGAGAGAGAGAGAGAGAGAGAGAGAGAGAGAGAAAAAAAGAGAGAGAGAGAGGCATTTTACATATAAACCAAAAACTATTGATATTAAAATACTTTAAATTGAAATAGTTTTAAAGTGCGTATATTTACATTTTAAGATGTGATATAGCTTTATTATTTATTTAAATTATTTTTGTATTAGTTGTTTGTAAAAAAAATTATACTGGATATTTTGCAAGAAATTAAAATGAATGTATTTTATAATATATATTTACTAAACATTAATGAAGAGTTGAAATGGCGTTAGTGGTTAAAACTTAAAATACCCTTACTAATGGTTACATTTTTTGATCTGTTCAACCATGATTCTGGGTGAATATTGAAAAATACATAGATTTTTTTATTCAAAACATGTTTAATAGTTTATTTCAACCGAAACTTAGCCCCTGTTGACGAGTTTATTAGCCAATTCCAATCCGAGTCCAATTTTTAAAATGTAGCATTCAACACTCAATGGTGCTGTTTGGTGTAGTTGTTAAAACAGATTATAACTTATAACTTAACAGATTATAGATTTTGACTTTAATCAGAAGCTATTAATCTGTTTGGTATAGCTGTTGGATTATAGATTTAAGTTGCTGAGTAGTGTTTGTTAAATAAGCTGTGGAGTAGCTTTTTCAATTAATTTTTATTTTTTATTATTCACTATTTACATTTTTCATAAAAAATAATAATAATATTTTATAGTCCATTTGGGTCTTTTTATATTTTTTAAAAAATAAAAAATAAAAAAATCTAAGAGTATAACCGTGAATTAACATGCCCACAGCAGAAACTGATAATCAGAAGTAGGGGGTGAACAGCTTCTCAGAATCAGCTTTTTTGACTTAAAATAAGCTGTTAGAATCAGAAACTGTTTGAAAAAAGTTTAACCAAACAGTCCAAAATAACTTTTTAAAAGCTAGAAGCCATAAGCTGGCTCAAAAAAGCCCCACCAAACACCCCAATGTGCCGCTGAGTATAAAATGCAATAGACACCAATTTTGGTCCAATGAAGATTAGGCTTCATTTGGGATATGGGCTGCCTTTTTAAAATTTTAAATTTTTGACTATTTTAGTCTAGGGCTAAAAAATTTTATTTGGGATAGATTTTTTAATTTTTTTGAGTTTTGTGAGAAAAAAAAAGTAAAATGATTATAATTTAAATATGACATTTTGATTTATTAACTTTTTAACTTATTTTTTCTTTTTGTAACTATTTTAGTTTGGTAGCCTCTCCAACTCACATGCCAACCAAGGGCTCAAGTGGAAATAATTAAAATGTGAACTTAATCTATTGTGGGTGAACTAATTTTTCAGCTCGATGATAAAATGGGAGTAACTGCGGAGCAAGCACGTTAAAATATTATTACCCATCAAAAAAAATTGTTTTAGGTCCAAAACGATGAAGAGTGCATTAACATGCAGATAAATCACTCATCTAATAAACAACAAGTTTAGAAATATAAAAAATCAAATACAAAATTACATATAGAAAATAAATATATGGATAGAAATTTTGAAAAGTGAATCCTATAGGCAAATATTGTAAAATGTTATTTATTTGTATACTTTTTTATGTTTAATTCTGTATTTATAATTAGTGTATTTCAAAAATTGGTGGTGATAAAATGACTTTTGTGGTATAAATGTTAGGGGAGTTCATATTAGGCTCACATGGCAACGAAAACTAGATCGTCAATTTATTATTCTCATTGTCATTCTATACCAACGCCAACTTTAGTATTTCAGTTGCACGATATTCTTTGTATTTGAATTTTTATCTTTTTATTCTATAATTATGATATGATGAAAGCTTTAAGACATAATCGTGTAGGCTTGACATACATTAAAATAAGAGAATTTAGGACAACAAATGAGTTGAACCAAATTAAGTTTTAGAATGTTCAAGCTCAATTCATTGAAAAATAATCTAATTTAAACTCAAGCTGAGCTCAAGTCAAATTTAAATAAATTGAGTTCGAACTCGGTCTGTCCAGTATTTGAGAAACTCGATTATAATAAACTTGATTACAAAGTCAAGCCAAGCATGAACTCGAGATTGAGTTTTTTAAAAAATAAAATAATTAATTAACATAAATTAAGAGAAAAAAATCTACAATTGAGACATTCTTAAATCCTAAACACTAAAATTGGCTAAGAAAAGCACGAGATAGTCAACCAATTGAATTAAAAGGTAGGCACTAAAGTAGGAGCATTCAATGTTTGGGAAAGCCTATTGCGTGGCTAGATGTTGTCTAAGGAGGACATCTACAATATTGTAAATAGGGGAGAAAGTTAGCATACCAGTATATAATAACCAATTATCTCTTATCTCCTCTTGAATATCTCAATCAAATATTGATTTGACCATTAGAGTGCTCTCTCAACCAACTCCTAGGTGGGGAAGCTTTGAACATTGCTTATTTTGCAGGCCCAAGGAAAACAAAGTGTTCACCTTGTTCTCGTCCAGTGTGAAGCAAATCCACCTTCTAAAAAAATATATATATTTGATATGTTAGTTTAAATAAATATTAATTCATATTTTCTTATGTTTCATGAGTTAATTTGAGCCTATCTGAACTTGACTCGATTATTAAACGAATAGAACTTAAACCAATTTTAAACTAGCGGAATTCAAACTCTTCATTTGGAGTCCTGTCCATGTCAAACAAATATAGGTATAGAAGAGTGTCCTTGGTCGTCCTTAAGCGGAGGTCTCACATTGTTTGGACAATTGGATGGTTCAATCTTGACTCATTAAAACAGACAAGAAATTAAAGTTGTCAAATTAAGCTTCAAATTAGAAACACTAGGTTGTGTTGTTGTTTTATGGAGTAGTCCTAAAAACAACTTTAAATCTACGCCAATAATATTTACAACTTTGACCAAGGAAAATGTTGCTGCAATAATTGACTCTTCAATATAAGGAAAGATATGAAGTATATCTGTAAAATTATGAGTCATCAAGATAGGTGTTTTAATTTTAATTTTTTTTAAAAAGAAAAAATCATAAATGATACATCATAGAAGACTAAATTTTTTTATATGGTTGGGATTTATTGAAGTGGAGATTAATAATGTGTAACAAAGGGCATTGGATTATGTATACTGTTAATGCATATATGGTATATATTCTTACATATATTAGGTATTGATTTCCTAGATATATTAGGTATTGTCACAGTTAGATCTCTTATAGGGTACTCTTTCTCATAGTTAGATTTTTAGTAGGACACTCTTTTTTAGCCTATATATACAAACCTTCTATTGTATAGGACAAATCATTTAACACAATTCATTAAATACAATATATATTATTTTCCCTCTCTCTACTATTCTAACACGGTATCAGAGCTATAGGTTAAGCTCTTGGTGTTCTTCGCCTTACTGGCGGGTGACAACCTTGCTTTGGCTGCCCGCCAGACCTCAACCTATTCTGTTGTCATATTTTTCTTTCAGTATTGCTTCGTGGTTATCTCTTCCTCTATCCACTGGTTTATTTCTACCCTAAATATCTCTATCATATTTTTTTTTTTTGTTTTTTACTCGCAATCCATATTTTGTGTGCTTCTGTTCCCTCTGTTTCAACCTCAAATAGATTTCTAACTTCAAACCTATTTGAGTTTGAGGGGGGATATTATACCTATATCATGGTGAGCATGGTTATACACCATGCGAACCACCCAAGCCACTCCCTTTGGCGCACCATCCAAGCTGCCCCTTCTGGCGCACAATCCAAGTTGCCTCATTTGGCGCTCAACCCAAGTTGCCCCTTTGGTGCATAATCCAAGCCGCTCCTTGGCGTACTCAGTTATTTGTTGCCATCATCGTTCAGCACCACGTCATAAGTTATGTGTGTGCCACATTTGTTGGTTCAACGTCTAGTTCTCTACATCGGTCCGCCATAATCCCTTTAAACTGTCCCGACAATAATTCCGGTTAGCTCTTACATCGGTCCGACATAACCTCTTTAAACTATCCCGACATTAATTCTGGTTAGCTCCTAAATCGGTCCGGCATGACCCCTTTAAACTGTCCTAGCATTAGTTCCAGCCAGTTCCTACAATGGTTCGACACGACCATAAACTGTCTTTCAACATTAATTCCAGCCAGTTTCTATATCAGTCCGGCACGACCTTAAATTGTTTTGGCATTAGTTTCAGCCAGTTCCTACAATGGTTCGACACCACCATAAACTGTCTCTCGGTATTAATTCCAGTCAATTTCTATATCAGTCTGGCACGACCTTAAATTGTCCTAGCATTAGTTTCAGCTAGTTCCTACAATGGTCCAACATGACCATAAACTGTCTCCTGACTTTAGTTTCAACATTTGATCTATTTCTAGCGCCCTTGCTCTCGTTCGACTTTTGCAATCAATTTGCCTTTTATTTTATTTAGTTTTATTTCATATTTTAGTTTATCTCTTCAAACTCAAGATGTTTATTCTCTTTGAGTTTGAGGGGGGATGTTAATGTATATATGGTATATATTCCTACATATATTAGGTATTGATTTCCTAGATATGTTAGGTATTGCCACAGTTAGGTCTCTTATATGATACTTTTTCTCATAGTTAGATTTCTAGTAGGATACTCTTTTTCAGCCTATATATACAGGCCTTCTATTGTATAGGACAAATCATTTAACACAATTCATTCAATACAATAAATATGATTTTCTCGCTCTGTACTATTCTAACATATACCATGAGAATACTTGTATTATGTTTGATTTAGCATATAATGTGGGTGTTTGGGAAGTTGCTATTTTAATAGGTTGTTTTAATTAAAATGTGAACTTTATTGTGGGTGAACTAATTTTTCAGCTCGATGATAAAATGGGAGTAGCTGCGGACCAAGCAAGTTAAAATATTATTACCCATCAAAAAATATTGTTTTAGGTCCAAAACGATGAAGAGTGCATTAACATGCAGATAAATCACTCATCTAATAAACAACAAGTTTAGAAATATAAAAAATCAAATACAAAATTACATATAGAAAATAAATATATGGATAGAAATTTTGAAAAGTGAATCCTAAAGGCAAATATTGTAAAATGTTATTTATTTGTATACTTTTTTATGTTTAATTCTGTATTTATAATTAGTGTATTTTAAAAATTGGTGGTGATAAAATGACTTTTGTGGTATAAATGTTAGGGGAGTTCATATTAGGCTCACATGGCAACGAAAATTAGATCGTCAATTTATTATTCTCATTGTCATTCTATACCAACGCCAACTTTAGTATTTCAGTTGCACGATATTCTTTGTATTTGAATTTTTATCTTTTTATTCTATAATTATGATATGATGAAAATTTTAAGACATAATCGTGTAGGCTTGAAATACATTAAAATAAGAGAATTTAGGACAACAAATGAGTTGAACCAAATTAAGTTCTAGAATGTTCAAGCTCAATTCATTGAAAAATAATCTAATTTAAACTCAAGCTGAGCTCAAGTCAAATTTAAATAAATTGAGCTCGAACTCGGTCTGTCCAGTATTTGAGAAACTCGATTATAATAAACTTGATTACATAGTCAAGCCAAGCATGAACTCGAGATTGAGTTTTTTAAAAAATAAAATAATTAATTAACATAAACTAAGAGAAAAAAATCTACAATTGAGACATTCTTAAATCCTAAACACTAAAATTGGCTAAGAAAAACACGAGATTGTAACCAATTGAATTAAAAGGCAGGCACTAAAGTAGGAGCATTCAATGTTTGGGACAGCCTATTGCGTGGCTAGATGTTGTCTAAGGAGGACATCTACAATATTGTAAATAGAGGAGAAAGGTAGCATACCAGTATATAATAACCAATTATCTCTTATCTCCTCTTGAATATCTCAGGGGAAGTTTGGAAAGTCCACAAAAAGGTAAAAAATCAAAAAGTTATTTAAAAAGTTAAAAAGTTAATACTATTCACTAAAAGTTAAAAATTACGGCTGTACAACTCCCAATCTTAATTTTTCCCTACACACTAATTTATATAATTTTTTAATACACATTTTTTTATAAAAAGTCAAAAAATTAACCCAAACATCCATATTTTTTTCTTCAATTTTTTAGTCTAAAAAGACAAAAAATACACTTATTTAAGACATTCCAAACAATCAAATATTGATTTGACCATTAGAGCGCTCTCTCAACCAGCTCCTAGGTCCGGAAGCTTCGAACATTGCTTATTTTGCAGGCCCAAGGAAAACAAAGGGCTTGTTTGGTTTGTTTTTGGGAGAGTTGTTTTTGAAAAAAATTTTGGGGAGAGAGTTTAGAAATTTTTTTGGTTTGTTTGGTTGTATATTTTGAGAGAGTTATTTTTTTGGGAGTTTGGGATGATTTGATATTTTGGGAGAATTTGAGTAGATGTGTGTGAGAGAAAAAGTGATTGAGAAGGAGAGATGAGAGAGAAAAAGTGATTGATTGATGTGTAAGAGAGAGAAAGTGATTTTGAAATTTTTTTAAGAAAAACTCAAACTAAACAATTTTTTAAAATTTTTTTTCTAAAACTCATCTCCCAAATACAAACCAAACATACCCAAAGTGTCCACCTTGTTCTCGTCCAGTGTGAAGCAAATCCACCTTCTAAAAAAATATATATTTGATATATTAGTTTAAATAAATATTAATTCATATTTTCTTATGTTTCATGAGTTAATTTGAGCCTATCTGAACTTGACTCGATTATTAAACGGATAGAACTTAAACCAATTTTAAACTAGCGGAATTCAAACTCTTCATTGGGAGTCCTGTCCATGTCAAACAAATATAGGTATAGAAGAGTATCCTTGGTCGTCCTTAAGCGGAGGTCTCACATTGTTTGGACAATTGGATGGTTCAATCTTGACTCATTAAAACAGACAAGAAATTAAAGTTGTCAAATTTTGCTTCAAATTAGAAACACTAGGTGGTGTTGTTGTTTTATGGAGTAGTCCTAAAAACAACTTTAAATCTAAACCAATAATATTTACAACTTTGACCAAGGAAAATGTTGCTGCAATAATTGACTCTTCAATATAAGGAAAGATATGAATTATATCTGTAAAATTATGAGTCATCAAGATAGGTGTTTTAATTTTATTTTTTTTTAAAAGAAAAAATCATAAATGATACATCAGAGAAGACTAATTTTTTTTATATGTTTGGGATTTATTGAAGTGGAGATTAATAATGTGTAACAAAGGGCATTAGATTATGTATATTGTTAATGTATATATGGTATATATTTTTACATATATTAGGTATTGATTTCCTATATATATTAGGCATTACCACAGTTAGGTTTTTTATAGGATACTCTTTTTCATAGTTAGATTTCTAGTAGGATATTCTTTCTCAGCCTATATATACAAGACTTCTATTGTATAGGACAAATCATTTAACACAATTCATTCAATACAATACATATTATTTTTTTTTCTTTCTCTACTATTCTAACATGGTATCAGAGTTATAGGTTAAGCTCTTGGTGTTCTTCGCCTTACTGGCGGGCGACAACCTTGCCTTGGCTGCCCACCAGACCTCAACCTATTCCGTTGTCATATTTTCCTTTCAGTATTGCTTCGTGATTATCTCTTCCTCTATCTGCTGGTTTATTTCTACCCTAAATATCTCTGTCATATATTTTTTTTTTTTTGTTTTTTACTCGCAATCCATTTTTTTTGTGCTTCTATTCCCTCTGTTTTAACCTCAAATAGGTTTCTAACTTCAAACCTATTTGAGTTTGAGGGGGGGTATTATATCTATATCATGGTGAGTATGGTTATACACCATGCGAACCACCCAAGCCACTCCCTTTGGCGCACCATCTAAGCTGCCCCTTCTGGTGCACAATCCAAGCTGCCCTATTTGGCGCTCAACCCAAGTTACCCCTTTGGTGCATAATCCAAGCCGCTCTTTGGCGTACTCAGTTATCTGTTGCCATCATCGTTCAGCACTACGTCATAAGTTATGTGTGTGTCACGCTTGCTGGTTCAACATCCAGTTTTCTACATCGGTTCGCCATGATCCCTTTAAACTGTCCTGACAATAATTCCGATTAGCTCTTACATCAGTCCAACATAACCTCTTTAAACTGTCCCGACATTAATTCTAGTTAGCTCCTACATCGGTCCGGCATGCCCCCTTTAAACTGTCCTAGCATAAGTTCCAGCCAATTCCTACAATGGTTCGACACGACTATAAACTGTCGTTCGACATTAATTCTAGCCAGTTTCTATATCAGTCCGGCACGACCTTAAATTGTCTTGGCACTAGTTTCAACCAGTTCCTACAATGGTTCAACACCACCATAAACTGTCTCTTGGTATTAGTTCCAGCCAGTTTCTATATCAGTCTGGCACGACCTTAAATTGTCCTAGCATTAGTTTCAACCAGTTTCTATAATGGTCCGACATGACCATAAACTGTCTCTTGGCTTTAGTTTCAACCTTTGATCTATTTCTAGCGCCCTTGCTCTAGTTCGACTTTTGCAATCTATTTGCCTTTTATTTTATTTAGTTTTATTTCATGTTTTAGTTTATCTCTTCAAACTCAAGATGTTTATTCTCCTTGAGTTGGAGGGGGGATGTTAATGTATATATGTATATATTCCTACATATATTAGGTATTGATTTCCTAGATATGTTAGGTATTGCCACAGTTAAGCCTTTTATAGGATACTTTTTCTCATAGTTAGATTTCTAGTAGGATACTCTTTCTCAACCTATATATACAGGCCTTCTATTGTATAGGACAAATCATTTAACACAATTCATTCAATACAATAAATATGATTTTCTCTCTCTCTACTATTCTAACATATACCATGAGAATACTTGTATTATGTTTGATTTAACATATAATACGGGTGTTTGGGAAGTTGCTATTTTAATAGGTTGTTTTAGTTTTTGGCTATTTTAGTAGGCTAAAATTTGTGTGTTTGAGAAGATATTTAGATTTTTTTTTTTTTGGTAGTTAGATGTGATGTTTGTGAGAGAAAAAGTGAAATGATTATAGATTTGATGTGATATTTTGTCTTATTGGCTATTTTAACCTATTTTGTCTTTTTGTGAATTTTAGCCCAAAAAGTCCAAAAAAAGCCCTTCCCAAACACCCCCAATATGTGATTAGATGACAATTATTTATAACCATAGGATAGAGTAATATGACTAACATAGCCAATGGTATTAAAAAGAATTCAAACAAGCATACATAAACTTTATTCAAGTATGCAACATTTGCAAATCTATTGCAATCATGAACACTGTTTATTTTCCTAACATAGTATGAAACCATCATACTAAACCCGTGAGGAAAAATATATCTAACTAAATAATACAAAAACAGAAAAACCAAAAGGTAATCAACCTCAGAATCATCAAATCAGAATCAAATAGTTGCAGCAAGAGTTCCCTCACTTCAACCACTTCGCATGGAGAGGTCTAACCTGAACTTTAGAAGTTTGCTTCCAAAATCATAAAAATTTTGCCAATGAGCAGTCATTGTTTTAGTTCCAGTTGGAGATAGGCGAACATGCCTGCTCTTGGACGGTTTTGGTGTAACCGACACCACTTGATTTCTACGATCATGAATTGATAAAGAACATGAAGTTCTACGAGCAGAAGCACTGTGACTTCCCTTTCTCAAATTATTGTGTTCTAATCTAATTCCACGATCAGTAGTGACACCTAACCGAGTTGACCTGTCTGCTACATCCTTCAAAATTCCCGCTTTGATATACTACCTGTTAAAGTAAGCCATATGAGAAAGAATTCCTTGGATATATTTCTTCAGTTGTTCGTCCCCTGCGTTCATCTGGGCTGGGTTTCCTTCTAGGCTGATGGCTTGTATGGAATTGTAGTTAGCCGCGAGTTGGCGAAGACTTTTGGCTGTGGAGATTTTGTTAAAATGCAAATCGAGGGCATTTAGTTTTAGGAGACGGTGAAGACCTTCAATCTCACTAATTTTGTTTCCAGCCAAGTATAACTCTTTTAGAGAAAAACAAGAAGCTAGGCCTTCCAAATAAATAAAACGAAAACACATTAGAAAGAAAAAAAAAAAAAAAAACCTAAAAAATAGAGTCTACAAGGTTGAATTTGAGGGTGGGCATATTGAATTAAGATACAAAGACATTTTAAATGTAAACCTTAAATGCAACAATAGGTAGGGTATTTCAAGTATGTCCAACAACATTACAGCTGCAATCTAACACCCAATATCTTTGTAATACTATAATAAAGACATGTAAATGTAAAGAGATTCTGGAGAAACAATGTATGAAAGCAAACAATAGTCAGATTGTATTTTAGCAAAGGCCATCTTACCATGTCCAATTCGGATTATTTGATTGTAGCTCAGGTCCAGTACACGAAGCCGCGTAAGTTCACGCAAACCTTCGATTGTGGAGATACTGTTTTTTAATAAGTTCAAAATATGGAGCCCTCGAAGAAGAGTACTGGCAGTTATCCTTGCTGCAAAGAGTGGAGAGAGAGATATCATTAAGAAGTCAAGTAACATAAACAATAAATCTTAGAAAAATATTTAAGTTTAAAGCACAAATCTATGCTGTTTCCAGATAAGTTCAGTGTCCTTAGGCTTACAAAAGCGCTTAGAAATGGGATCACAACCAACCCAAGATTTGCCAATTAAGCTGTGGTGGATGTGGCACTCAAAGAAGAGACATATTTCTTTGCAGCTTCCATACCAGGGTGATCTTACCATCAAGTCTTTTAGCATTTAAATTATCCACTTCAATGGCACTTCTCTGTACCTGATGATCATCTAAATTGGATAATTCATCATTTGTCTCTTCCTCAGGGCTGCAATGCTGAAGATGAATAACCCAATTCTCTATGCGTTTGATTTTGAAATCCTTGCTCGGCAACTCCTCCCACTGGCGAGCTGGAGATTCTCCATGAAAGTTCTTTTCTGCATTTACCTCAGGTACTATCCAGTCTTTTGCTGAACCAACATAGTTATAAGCATCATAATCATCCTCAGTCGGGTTTTCACAATTATTTTTCTCATTATTTAATACACTATAATCTCTTTCGCTGTCATGTATCATCCCTCTTTCCACATCATGAATTAACATCTTCTGCCTCAATTTTTGAACAGTAAGGTCCACAGAAGATCTAGATTGAGGTACTAGGCATGTAAGAGCATAATGTCCACCAAAGGAACCTATGTTGGGAAGAGAATTTGATTTTACAATAACTAGAAATTTATGAGGTTTGTGGTCACTAAACTTAACAGCACTTTCATCAGAGTTCTCGCAGTTTTCTTTTTCTGATTGTTGTGTCTTCCCAATCGAGAAGATTAAGTCATACTTATTCACCATATCAGAACTTAATATAAGAGAATCAGAGGACATAGCTTCTTGATATTGATTGGGCAAGCTAATTTATTGATCCTTGTCACCACCTGGAACCACCATCCCATTATGATTATTCGAGCCATCACAGGAATTTTCTAGAATTGTCTCATCCGAATCATTGCCAATAGAATCCCTCCCCTCTCTATCCAACCCATTTCCTAAAGACATGCTTTTTTTAATATGACTAGAATGATTTGTAAGAAATGGTTTTGGAAAAATCAGATTTTTCTTTAACTTTGGTCTATTTTTTAGGTGGGACCCATGTGCCAAAGTTGGCGGGTCTCAGTGGTAATGCGTTTTATGCCTCGATGTGATTCACGTAGTATATTTGGTTACTCAAAACCATTATCGGGTGAATGAGAAATTGAAGCCAAAGTGAGATCTATGGAAATGGAGTTTTGGTGGAAATTCTTTAAAGGTTTGAATTAAAGGTTTGTCCCACATTGGTTTGGTGGGCAAACTTTTGTGAGTTTATAAAGCTTGGGTTTGCAACTTGGGAAGGGCCCCAAGGGGTATCTAAGTTTTGTGGAATGGTGAGGTTATGGACAAAGTGGGCTAGATCTATTGGACCAAAAAATAAACACGCATACTACTGCCAGTGGTCGGGCTGGCCTGAGTGCGTGGTGTGAGGTTGAGTTGGCCTTATATGGACCAATACTTATCTTTTTGGGCCAAAAATATTTGAATTTATTTTTAATTTTTGGGAAATAAATTCTGATCGTTTAAATTCAAATTTTGATTGGAAAATTTGCACCTTTCTGTACAGATTTCAAATCTATCCGAACAGATTCAGTTCGAAAAACCCTTACCCGTTTAATTTAAATTCAAACAGATTTGTATCTGTTTAATTTAAACCGAACATGCACTGTACCTATTGAATTCAAAGCTAAAAGACAAAGTCCCTCATTTGGTTTCTTTACTTGAATTTTCATCCAAATTCTACCATTGCTCTCTCTGCATTTTGTTGCATTATTTTCTTGTGAGAAAGAGTGTAAACACAAAGTGTGTTCGTTGTGCAAATAATTTGTAGTGCTGCTATTATTCGTAGTTGATCATTTTATCTTGGGAGATAGACGTCTGTAATCTGAAAGCACCACGGAGAAGACGAATCTGTCTTAAGGACACAGTGTTAAACATTGGATTTGATCAGAATTTTATTCAATAAATACATAAGGTTAGTAATTAATTTACTTTTCGTTTTATTTATTTATTTTTATTAGATTCTGATTTTGTTTTTTGTAACAAAATACAATCTATTGTTTTATTTTATTTTATTTACTGGTTTGATTTTTGTAATCATACAGACTCTCCTTTCTTTATTTCGTCTGTTTGTTGTTAAGTACACAAATATTATTTATTCTTAATACAGTGAAGATTGTCTAACAATCTTAAGACAGATTCTTTTTTTTTTTTGGTGTCTTCATTGTATTTATTTTCTGTGCTTTTTACAAAGTGATATTCTTGTTGGAAAATACAAATAGTAGTAATATATTGTTTATTTTCTTTGACAACTAGTAGTAATATATTGGTGTCATTAACAATTTCAAAATATTAATTTGTGTAATAATGTTACAGAAAATTATTGTGTAGTAATTTATTTTCCTGGTTTTAGTAACTAGAAAAATAAAATTATTTTGTATTTTAATTTATTTTCTAGTTTGAGTAAACTAGAAAATTAATTTGTGTTTTGGTTTTTCTGATTTTTGTAATAAGATATTATGGCTGCTGAAAGTAATGCTCCAAATTTGATTGTTACAACGACTCCGGTCCCTATCCAGAACCATGTTCAAGTTCCAATAAATCATGGAGAAAAATAGAAAAAAATTAATGACACCAAGTTTAAGAGATGACAATAGAAAATGTTGTTCTATCTTACAACTCTAAATTTGGTCCGGTTTCTCCGTAAAAAGCTTCAGCACTAAAAGAGGATGAACGTGATTGGCAAGTTATTGCCGATGTAGACGCTTGGAAACATTCTGATTTTCTGTGCAGAAAGTACATCCTCAATAGCCTTGACAACATGCAGTATAATATTTATAGCCCTCTGAAAACAGAAAAAGAATTGTGGGATTCTTTGGAGAAAAAATACAAGACAGATGATGCCGGCACAGAGAAATTTATTGTCCGTAAATTTTTGGACTTCGATGGTAAACTACTAAACGGTAATTTCTCAAGCTCAAAATTTTTAATTAATTTTGCATGATATTCATGCTGAGGGTATGTCTCTGAGCGAGTCTTTCAAGTCGCTGCGTTACTGAAAAAATTACCACCGGCTTGGAAACATTTCAAAAATTATTTAAAATATAAACGCAAGGAGATGACCATGGATGAATTGATTGTAAGACTAAGAATTGATGAAAATAACTGTAAGGCTGAAAAGAGGAATGGTAAAAATCTCATTAAGTCCAAGGCTAATGTGGTTGAACATGTGCCCAAACTACATAACAAAAAGAGAAAACTTGCTGGAGACGGTCCTAAATAAGGCAACAACAATGGCAATAAAAAGTTCAAAGGTAATTGCTATAACTGTGGCAAGACCGGACATCGAGCCTCTGATTGCTACCGCCCTTAGAAGGATTGCGGAAGTACAAGCAAGAAGACTACCAATCAAGCCAATGTGATAGAACTTAATTACATCTCTGACGGGGTAAATGACATCAATCTCTCTGTTGTGGTGTTTGAGGCTAATTTGGTTGGAAATCCCAAAGAATGGTGGGTTGACATTGGGACAACTCGACACATTTGCGTGGACAAGAAGATGTTCACTACCTATAATGAGGCTACAAATGGTGAGTAACGATTCATGGGAAATTCATCTACTTCTGCAGTGGCTGAACAAGGGAAAGTTGTCTTGAAGATGACATCGGGGAAGGAACTGACCCTCAATAACGTGCTGCATGTACCAGACATCTGAAAGAATTTAGTTTCTGGTTCTTTGTTAAGTAAAAATGGTTTTAGGCTTGTATTTGAGTCTGATAAATTTGTATTAACAAAGAGTGGTATGTATGTTGGTAAGGGATACATGAGTGACAGTCTCTTCAAGTTGAATGTAATGTCGATTGTACCAAAACTTGCTATTAATAAGAATAACACATCTTTTGCTTATATTCTTGAGTCAAATTTATGACATGGTAGATTAGGACATGTGAATTTTGATGCTTTGCATAGATTAATTGGTTTGGATTATATACCAAAGTTTGAAATTGATCCTAATCACAAATGTGAGATTTGTGTAGAAGCGAAACTAACTATGACTCCATTTAAATCGGTTGAAAGAAAAACCGAACCTCTAAAATTAATTCATACTGATGTGTGTGATCTTAAATTTGTTCAAACTAGAGGAGGCAAGAAGTATTTCATAACATTTATCGATGATTGCACAAGATATTGTTATGTATACCTACTTAGAAGTAAAGATGAAACCTTGGAAATGTTTAAACTCTACAAAACTTAAGTTGAAAATCAACTTGGTAAAACCATTAAAATGGTTAGAAGTGATAGGAGTGGTGAATATGATGCACCATTAAATGAATTTTGTGCACAACATGGCATTATTTACCAAACTATAGCACCCTATTCTCCACAACAAAATGGAATTGCTAAAAGAAAGAATATAACCCTTAAAGAAATGATGAATGTCATGTTACTAAGTTCAGGCTCAATATTGTCTGCTAATTATGTTCTTAACAGAATACCCCACAAGAAAACCAACAGCACTCCTTATGAATTGTGGAAAGGTCGACCACCTTCTTATAAATGCTTAAAAGTGTAGGGGTGTTTGGCAAAGAGTTGAAGTTCTTATTCCAAAAAAGACAGTGGATTGTGTGTTGTGTGTGTTTATTGGTTATCCTCAAAAAAGACTAAAATAGGATCAAAAACAGTGGATTGTGTGTTTATTGGTTATCCTCAAAATAGTAGTGCATATCGGTTTCTGACTTATAAATCAGAAATATCTTATATAAATGTGAACACTGTTATAGAGTCAAGGAATGCTGTGTTTCTTGAACATGTTTTTCCTTACAAGAAAGAACAGGAATTAAGTTCACATAAAAGAACTTATGATTGTACACAAAGTCAAGAAAATAATGACAATCAAACACAAGAGAGTAGTAATGGTCTCGACCAACATGATTTAACTGATGATGAACCAAGACGGAGTAAGAGAGCGAGAACATTAAAATCCTTTGGTCCAGATTTTCTGACATACTTGTTAGAAAATTAACCTCAAAGCTTTAAGGAAGCAATGACAGGTCCTGAAGCACCTTTGTGGAAAGAGGCTATTAATAATGAAATTGAATCTATTGTGCAAAATCATACTTAGGAATTGGTGGATCTTTTACCCGGTTTTAAACCTCTTGGATATAAATGAATATTCAAGAGAAAAATGAAAGCAGATGGTTCAATTGACAAATATAAAGCAAGACTTGTGGTAAAAAGTTACAGACAAAATGAATGTCTGGACTATTTTGACACATATTCCCCTGTGATAAGAATAACATCTATTCGCATGCTTATTGCTATAGTAGCTTTGTATAATTTAGAGATACATCAAATGGATGTTAAGACAGCTTTCTTAAATGGTAATCTAAATGAAAAGATCTATATGGAGCAACCTGAAGGGGTTGTAGTGCAAGGGTAAGAAAAGAAAGTTTTTCGGCTTGTAAAATCTCTTTATGGATTAAAATAAGCTCCTAAGCAATGGCATGAAAAATTTGATCGTGCTATGCTTATTAATGGGTTTAAGATAAACGAATGTGACAAGTGCGTCTATGTTAAAAGCACTAACCAAGAATATGTCATAGTTTGTCTTTATGTGGATGACATGTTTATTATTGGAAGCAGTCAAAACATGAGCAAATGCTAAACAAAAGATTTGATATGAAAGATATGAGGGTCGCAGATGTATTATTAGGAATGAAAATTACTAAAACATCTGATGGATATGCATTATCTCAATCACATTATATTGAGAAAATTCTTGGTAAACATATCAAGGATGATATGAATATAGCAAGAACACCTGTAGACATCAGTCTTTATTTATCAAAAAATAAAGGTGATGCGGTGTCTTAGCTAAAATACTCCAAAATCATTGGAAGCCTAATGTACCAAATGAATTGCACTCGTTCTGATATAGCTTATGCTGTCAGTAAATTGAGTAGTCCCGAAGATGACCATTGGAAAGCAATCATTCCAGTTCTTAGATATCTAAGATTTACCCGTGATCATGGTTTGAACGTTGCGCGATATCCTGTAGTACTAGAAGGTTATTGTGATGCCAATTAGATATCGGATATTAAAGATTCAAAATCCACCAGTGGATATGTCTTTACTCTGGGAGGCGCTACTGTTTCTTGGAAGTCCACGAAACAAACATGCATCGGACGATCTACAATAGAATCTGAGTTCATTGCTTTAGATAAAGTAGAAGAAGAAGCAGAATGGCTTCGCCACTTCTTAGAAGACATTCCAATGTGGTCAAAACCTATGCCAGCTATCTGCATTCAGTGTGATAGTTAATCTGTAATGGGCAGGGCATAGAGTCATATGTATAATGGTGAGTCGCGACATATTCATCTTCAACATAATACTGTAAGGCAATTGCTCTCAAATGGAATAATCTCAATAGATTATATAAAATCTAAAGAGAATATTTGTCACGACCCAAACCCGGCCCTATGGGTTTAGCACCGTAACTGGCTAGTAATCCGAGATTACCGAAGGCCTGCTGAACGGTAATACAATAAAACAGAGTACAGGGCCTGGCGGAAGCCAATACAGTAAATAACTAGTGTCCATTGAGCTGTGAAAATCTGTATGCCCAAAAACATTTTTCATGCATTCATTCAATTCAAACAGTACAGCCTATATACAATCATATACATCATTCAGTACGCGAATCAAGTCCCTCGATAACAGTACAGTAAACAGTAAACAGTAAACAGTTTATACAATTATACAAAACAGTCAAGAGACAGGTGGGGGACACAAAAACACCCCAAGCCATAGCATGGCGTCTCGGAACCTCGCAGTGAGGCACATAGGCTGGCTTGACAAAACTGGGGGACTAACCCACGCTCCTAGCTCCGGTCTGGCTGCTGAGAACCTACATATATATATAAACAGTGAGCTAAAGCCCAGTGAATAACAATAAGTGTAAAGAGGTCATGAATGAATGTCCTTACAGTAATGAAATCAATTCATTATACAGTATTTCGATCTTTCGGTATTTTCGTCAATCAGTATTTCAATCAATCAATCATATGTAGTACATCCATTAGCCTATAAACAGTAGGTCCAGAAGGACCGGGTCTTAACAGACCCAACAGTAGTGATGGCCATCAGTCAGTAAACAGTATGGTTCCACAAGGAAACCGACAGAGCTCTGTAACAGTCAATAACAGTAGGTGCTAAGGATGCCACAGTACAGTTCAGAAATAAAGGACATACATTCATTCAATAAACAATATCAGTTCATTAAACAGTTCAGTTCAGTATTCAAAAGATAACCATTTTGAACATATCTTTACACAATCTGTTACTCACAGAGATTGGGCTAATAGCAGCTAGAGCGCGTCCCCGAAAGCCAACCCTAAACAGTCAATAAATAGAACACACACTAAGTTTCACAGTTGGGAAGAGTGATAATTAAATCCCTAAATTTCCTCGGTGTGGTTCTATGTCCAAATCCTCATTAAGATGCCTTAAACTAGGCCTAAGAATGC
This sequence comes from Camellia granthamiana, assembly GCA_036172215.1. NCBI lineage: Eukaryota > Viridiplantae > Streptophyta > Magnoliopsida > Ericales > Theaceae > Camellia > Camellia granthamiana. Next base: position 39,833,233 of record CM069911.1, on the reverse strand, counting down.
CTAGGATGAGATGAGGATGCAAAAATACACTTGGAAGGCATTTTTCAAAAGTTGCTAAAAATAGGAGCCTCGCTCGAGCGAGCCTTCCTTCGCTCGAGCGAGCTTCCAAAATCAAAGGCTTCGCTCGAGCGAGAAATCCTTCGCTCGAGCGACCTGCATGAACAGTAAAAGTACTGGTTGCTGGATTTTTACGCGCGATACCACGCTCGATGCTCGCTCGAGCGGAGCCCTGAATAAAGGTGCTCGCTCGAGCGAGGAAGCAAAATCTGGAATTTCCAGATTTGTCTCCCAAGTTCGAACCAAGCATTCAACCATCCAAAACTCAACCTCTTGGGCCCAAATTCTGGGAAAACATTTCAAACTCATAGTACAACAAGTTTTAAAGCTCAATTTATGAATTCAAGCCCCAAAGGTTGGTCAATTAAATCCAACATTCAAACCCATTTCATGAACAATCTTTAAACATGCAATGCATGAACTTCAAACCAAAATCAATGTTCAAATCTTGCTCTATTGAGCTCCAATCTTTGAAAACAACTTGAAAACATGGACTATGATAAAAACATGGACATGCATATATAATGCTCCAAGAATTCAACTTCAAACTCACTAAATTCAACATGCATGCAACAATGGAACTTCAATCTAATATGCTAAGCTTAAAACATGACTTAGCTCAACAATTTAGCATGAAACATGCAAGAACAAGTTTAAACTCAACAATGAGAAGGTCAATGATCTACCTTAGGTCTTGTATTCAAGGCTTAAGAGCTCCAATTGCCAATTCACACTTCAATTTCAAGCAATCCAAACCAAATTCCACAAGACTAAGTCAATTCTCCCTCTCTCTCCCTAAACCTCTTCTTTGGTCAGCTAGAGCAAGAGAAATGGCTGATGAAATGAAGTTGTTCAAGTGTAATACAATTCTCTAATGTGTTGTCTACATGGCCCACTACCAATGGCATAATTGTGATTAAGCCCAACTCTTCAATTAACTTAATTTAATCTAATTTACTCATTCCTAATCAATTTGCAGATAAATATACCATTAAATCACAAATATTCTACTGAACATGAAACTCTAAACGGTTCCTAATTCGGCCGCCGATAAGGCTTTCAATTAACAGTTCAAACATAAGAATTCAAACAGATATTCAATCAACCAAACAGATGCATTATGCAATTCAATATATAAACTCCTTCAATTTCAGTTTCGATTTCAATCAGTCTATTCAGTACCTCAGTTAATTCAATTATCAGTCATTATCAATTCAGTTTAGTAGTAATCAGTACATAATTCAGTAATCAGTACGAGGGTTGTTACAGTCTCCCCTCCTTATAAGGAGTTTAGTCCTCTAAACTCGAGTTACCTTCAGTTTGGAAGAAAACAGGATTCAGTGGAAACAGTTCCGGATATCTTTTAGCCATGTCATCTTCCCTTTCCCAAGTGGCATACACACCACCATGGTTCTGCCAGTCAACTTTCACTAGCGGGATCTCTTTGTTTCTCAGTTTCTTGATCCGTCGGTTTACAATCTGTATAGGCCGTTCCTCGTAAGTGTAGTCATCACTCAACACTATTCGAGTAGGCTCAATCACATGGAATGGATCCCGGAGATAATCTCTCAACATCGAAATGTGGAAGACGTTATGCATATGCTCCATTTCAGGAGGAAGTGCAACTTGATACGCCACCGGATTGATTTTCTCAACAATCTCATAAGGTCCAACGTATCTCGGCGCTAACTTGCCTTTGACTCCAAAACGAGTCTGGCCTTTCATTGGTGTCACTTTCACAAAAACGTGATCACCCACTTCATACTCTCGGTCTCGTCTTCTAACATCTGCATAACTCTTCTGTCTACTCTGTGCAGTTTTCAATCTTTGCTGTATCAGTTTTACCTTTTCAGTCGTTTCATAAACAACTTCGGGCCCAAGTAACGGCCCATCTCCAACTTCTGCCCAGCAAATCGGAGATCTGCACTTTCTGCCATACAATGCCTCGAAAGGCGCCATACCAATGCTCGAATGGTAGCTGTTGTTGTAGGCGAATTCAGCCAATGGCAAATGACTTTCCCAGTTTCCCTGAAAATCAAGGACACACATTCTCAATAGATCCTCCAGAGTCTGGATGGTCCTTTCTGACTGTCCGTCTGTCTGAGGATGATAGGCACTACTCAGCCTCAATTCAGTACCCAATGCAGTCTGTAGGCTTTGCCAGAACCTCGATGTAAACTTCGAATCCCTGTCAGAAACAATAGACACAGGCACTCCGTGCAGTCTCACAATTTCATCAATATAGATAACAGCCAATTTGTCCGCATTATAAATTGTCTTGACAGGTAAGAAGTGAGCAGATTTAGTCAATCTATCAACAATAACCCAAATAGAGTCCATACCTTTTCTGGAGCGGGGTAATCCAACGATAAAATCCATCGTGATATGTTCCCATTTCCATTCTGGTATGGGTAAGGGTTGCAATAATCCAGCAGGTCGTTGATGTTCAGCTTTGACTTGTTGGCAATGAAGACATTTGGACACAAAGTCGGCAATTTCTTTCTTCATTCCCAGCCACCAGAAATTCAACTTCAAATCTTGATACATTTTCGTATTCCCTGGGTGGATAGAAAATTTTGAATTGTGGCCCTCTTGCAGAATTCTTCTTTTCAGTTCAGTGTCATTCGGTACACACAGTCTTTCTTGAAATTTCAGTACATTGTTCTCAAATTTGTATCCCGGTCTCGGTTTAGACTCTCTTTCTTCGATGATCTTTTTCAAGTAATCATCCAATCGCTGTTTCTCCTTAATTTCTTCAATCAATGCTGGTTGAGCAGAAATAGCAGCTAAGGTTCCACCTTGTTCCTTCAAAACAATTTCAATTTCAGACTTTTCAAGATCACAAAGCAACTCTTTCTGTCCAGTCAGCAAACAGGCTAAGTTCCCAATCGATTTTCGGCTCAAAGCATCGGCAACGGTGTTGGCTTTTCCCGGATGGTACAAAATCTGTAGGTCATAATCTTTTATCAGTTCAAGCCATCTCCGCTGTCTCATATTCAGTTCTTTCTGAGTGAAAAAGTACTTCAGGCTCTTGTGGTCAGTATATACTTCACATGTCGCCCCATAAAGATAGTGACGCCAGATTTTCAATGCAAATACCACTGCGGCAAGTTCTAAGTCATGGGTCGGGTAGTTCTTTTCATGTGGTCTCAACTGTCGGGAAGCATAAGCAATAACTCTCCCATTCTGCATTAAAACACACCCCAAACCCTTATGAGAAGCATCACTAAATACAGTATAACCATCCGTACCTGAAGGTAGAGTCAGAATTGGTGCAGTCACAAGTCTAGTTTTCAACTCCTGAAATGCTGATTCCCGTTGGTCAGTCCAGTCAAATGATATCCCTTTCTGTGTCAACTGAGTCAGAGGTAAGGCAATTTTGGAGAAGTCTTTGACAAATCTTCTGTAATATCCAGCCAATCCCAAAAAGCTTCGGACTTCAGTCACGTTGGTTGGTCTAGGCCAGTTCACTACAGCTTCAATTTTCTGCGGATCAACAGAAATTCCATCTTTGCTAACAACATGCCCCAAAAACATAACATGATCAAGCCAAAATTCACATTTAGACAGTTTACCATACAGTTTCTGTTCTCTTAAGGTTTGCAGGGCAAGTCTTAGATGGTGTTCATGTTCTTCTACAGTCTTAGAATAGATCAATATGTCATCAATGAATACCACAATAAAATCATCAAGGTATGGTTTAAAAATTCTGTTCATGAGGTCCATAAATGCAGCTGGGGCATTCGTGACTCCGAACGGCATAACTAAAAATTCATAATGACCATACCTCGTTCTAAAAGCAGTTTTGTCAATGTCTTCCGGTTTAACTTTCAGTTGATGGTACCCCGATCTAAGGTCAATCTTGGAAAACACTTGTGCACCCTGTAGCTGATCAAATAAATCATCAATACGCGGTAAGGGATATTTGTTCTTTACAGTTACCTTGTTCAATTCGCGGTAATCAATGCACAGTCTCAGTGAGCCATCTTTCTTCTTTACAAACAGGACAGGTGCACCCCACGGTGAAGTACTGGGTCTGATAAACTTCTTGTCTAACAGTTCCTGCAATTGTACCTTCAATTCTTTCAGTTCAGTTGGAGCCATTCTGTAGGGAGCTTTAGACATTGGCTGTGTACCCGGAATCACATCAACAGTAAATTCAACTTCCCTATCAATCAAATCCCCTGGCAGATCATCTGGAAACACATCTGGGAATTCTCTGACTATAGGAATGCAATTCACATCAGTTTTAACATTATCATTAGCAGATACAGTCAGTACAGAACACAGATATCCTTTACATCCCTTTCTAATCAATTTGACAGCTTTTACTGAAGAAATCAGATACGGAGGAGGTACTACTCCAACTCCACTAAATACGAATTCAGGTAAACCCGGTGGACGGAAAACTACTTGTTTTGTTACACAATCTATAGTGGCATGATATTTTTGTAGCCAATCCATCCCCAATATCACATCAAAATGATCTATGTTCAATGGCAGTAAGTCAATAAACAGATGCATATCCCCAACAATAATTTCACAAGCAGGATACATATATGCACATGTCATGGATCCCCCAACAGGTGATGATACAGCTAACAAGTAATTCATAGGTTCTAAGGGTCTATTCAATTTCCGTGAAAAAGCATGCGACACATAAGAATGTGTAGACCCCGAATCAATCAATACATATGCACTCTGAGTACAAATAGAGAGGATACCTGACACAACGGTCTCAGTATTCTGAACGTCTCCCGGTACTAGGGCAAATACTCGGCCCTGCCTCACAGGCTCTTTCCCGGTAGCTTTGGGGTTAGGCTTTGGCGCTACATTTGATGCTGCTGCGCTTGGTGCAGCTTTACCACTAGCTGGTGGAGCAGAAGGGCAGTCTTTAATTCTGTGGCCCACCTTGCCACATCTAAAACAAGCTCCTGAAATCTGGTAGCAAACCCCTTTGTGCTTATTGCCACATACGGAGCAGGGTGGAATAAATCCACTCCCTTGGCTGGGGCTAGTTGTTGACCCCGTATTCTGTTTCTTGTTCAACTGATTGTGCTTGCCTTTCTTAAATTTGAAACCCTGTCGTTTACCATGCCATTCAGTTGTTGGTGTTTCAGATTGTTTCACTGCTGCAATATTTGACTCGGCCATCAATGCACGGTCGAGCACACCCACATAAGTTGGCATTTTCAAAACATTTATTCGGTCCAGTATAGCAGCACTAAGGCCTCCTTCAAACCTTCTGGCCTTCTTATATTCGGTGTCCACCATCTGTGGTGCATATCTAGCAAGTTCAGTGAATTTCTTCTCATACTCGGCAACAGACATTGTGCCCTGTTTCAGTTGTTCAAACTCCGTTACTTTTCTGTCCCTGATGCACTGAGGGAAATACTTTTCAAAGAAGGACTCCTTGAACTGAGCCCAAGTTATAATAGCATTTGTGTCGCGGGTTAACATCCACCACCTTCTTGCTTCTTCCTGAAGAGTGAAGGTTGCTAACAGTACTTTATTGGCTTCAGAACACGGAAACATTTCAAACAACATTTCTGTTTCAAGCACCCAAGCTTCAGCCTTTAGCGGTTCCAAGCCTCCCTGAAAGGACGGCGGTTTCAGTTTGCTGAACTTATGAGTCAGTGCAATAATGTCCACCTCATTAGCATTCACATTCTGTACATTTTGTTCCGGTTGCACCGGAGGAGGAGGAGGTGGGGGCTGTTGGTTCTGTTGTTGGTCCAGTCTTTCAAGTACCAATCCCATCATTTGTTCAAGTCTGGCCATTCTGGCCTCAGAGGATGATGATTCAGGTTCATTTGCATTATCCATTTCACTATAAGCAGTTATAACAGTTATCATTATAAGCAGTTGTATCGTTAAACAGTTTAACATTTAGCATATAATCAGTCAATCATAAGCACACACTTTTCAAGTTCATGAGATGCCCTAATCACTTTTCTAGGACACCCTATAGCTCATTTGGACACGTGTGTGCGGTATAACTCGTGGTTAAGTATCGCTCTGATACCACTCTGTCACGACCCAAACCCGGCCCTATGGGTTTAGCACCGTAACTGGCCAGTAATCCGAGATTACCGAAGGCCTGCAGAACAGTAATACAGTAAAACAGAGTACAGGGCCTGGCGGAAGCCAATACAGTAAATAACTAGTACCCATTAAGCTGTGAAAATCTGTATGCCAAAAACATTTTTCATGCATTCATTCAGTTCAAACAGTACAGTCTATATACAATCATATACATCACTCAGTACACGAATCAAATCCCTCGATAACAGTACAGTAAAACGGTAAACAGTTTATACAGTAATACAAAACAGTCGGGAGACAAGTGGGGAACACAAAAACACCCCAAGCCATAGCATGGCGTCTCGGAACCTCGCAGTGAGGCACATAGGCTGGCTTGACAAAACTGGGGGACTAACCCACGCTCCTAGCTCCGGTCTGGCTGCTGAGAACCTACATATATATATAAACAGTGAGCTAAAGCCCAGTGAATAACAATAAGTGTAAAGAGGTTATGAATGAATGTCCTTACAGTAATGAAATCGATTCATTATACAGTATTTCAATCTTTCAGCATTTCAGTCAATCAGTATTTCAATCAATCAATCATATGTGGTACATCCATTAGCCTATAAACAGTAGGTCCAAAGGACCGGGCCTTAACAGACCCAACAATAATGATGGCCATCGATCGATAAACGTTATGGTTACACAAGGAAACCGACAGAGATCTCTGTAACAGTCAATAACAGTAGGTGCTAAGGATGCCACAGTACAGTTCAGAAATAAAGGACATACATTCATTCAATAAACAATATCAGTTCAATAAACAGTTCAGTTCAGTATTCAAAATATAACCATTTTTGAACATATCTTTACACAATCTGTTACTCACAGAGATTGGGCTAATAGCAGCTAGAGCGCGTCCCCGAAAGCCAACCCTAAACAGTCAATAAATAGAACACACACTAAGTTTCACAGTCGGAAGAATGATAATTAAATCCCTAAATTTCCTCGGTGTGGTTCTATGTCCAAATCCTCATTAAGATGCCTTAAACTAGGCCTAAGAATGCCTAGGATGAGATGAGGATGCAAAAATACACTCGAAAGGCATTTTTCAAAAGTTGCTGAAAATAGGAGCCTCGCTCGAGCGAGCCTTCCTTCGCTCGAGCGAGCTTCCAAAATCAAAGGATTCGCTCGAGCGAGAAATCCTTCGCTCGAGCGACCTGCATGAACAGTAAAAGTACTGGTTGCTGGATTTTTACGCGCGATACCACGCTCGATGCTCGCTCGAGCGGAGCCCTGAATAAAGGTGCTCGCTCGAGCGAGGAATCCTTCGCTCGAGCGAGGAAGCAAAATCTGGAATTTCCAGATTTGTCTTCCAAGTTCGAACCAAGCATTCTACCATCCAAAACTCAACCTCTTGGGCCCAAATTCTGGGAAAACATTTCAAACTCATAGTACAACAAGTTTTAAAGCTCAATTTATGAATTCAAGCCCCAAAGGTTGGTCAATTAAATCCAACATTCAAACCCAATTTCAAGAACAATCTTTAAACATGTAATGCATGAACTTTAAACCAAAATCAAGGTTCAAATCTTGCTCTATTGTGCTCCAATCTTTGGAAACAACTTGAAAACATGGACTATGATAAAAACATGGACATGCATGTATCATTCTCAAGAATTCAACTTCAAAAGTCCACAAATTCAACATGCATGCATGAATTCTAGCATGAATCAACCTATATGGACTCAAACATGGTTTAATTCTACAATTGAGCAAGAATCATGCAAAATGAAGCTCCAAGATGACAAGAAGACAATGAATTCCTACCTTAAGTCTTGTATGCAAGAAGAACAAGTTCAATTATGCCAATTTACACTCCAAATCTACAAGATTCAAGCAAAATTCCCCAAGTTGAGTTCAAATCTCTTCCTCTCTCTCTAACCTCATGTTTGGGTCGGTTGGAATGCAAGAAGAATGGCTGATCAATGTTTCAATTCAAGTGTATAAGGCTCTAGTATAATATAAACAATGGTCCACTATAGGTGGCAATTCCGTAATTAAGTCCAAGTCTTCAATTAATCAATATTTAATCTAATTTAATCATTCCTAATCAGTTTTCAGATAAATATACCATAAAATCACAAATATTCTACTGATTCCAAAACACTAAACGGTTCCTAATTCGGCCGCCGATAAGGCCTTCAATTAGCAGTTTAAACATAAAATTCAAACAGTTAATCAATCAATCAAACAGATGCAATATACAATTCAATAGACAAACTTATTCGATTTCAGTTTCAATTTCAATCGGTCCATTCAGTACTTCGGTTGATTCGATTATCAGTCATTAGCGGTTCAATTTAGCAGTAATCAGTATATAATTCAGTGGTTAATCGGTAATCAATACGAGGGTTGTTACAGTCTCCCCTCCTTATAAGGAGTTTAGTCCTCTAAACTCGAGTTACCTTCAGTTTGGAAGAAAGCAGGGTTCAGTGGAAACAGTTCTGGGTATCTTTTAGCCATGTCATCTTCCCTTTCCCAAGTGGCATACACACCACCATGGTTCTGCCAATCAACTTTCACTAGCGGGATCTCTTTGTTTCTCAGTTTCTTGATCCGTCTGTTTACAATCTGTATAGGCCGTTCCTCGTAAGTGTAGTCATCACTCAACACTATTCGAGTAGGCTCAATCACATGGAATGGATCCCGGAGATAATCTCTCAACATCGAAATGTGGAAGACGTTATGCATATGCTCCATTTCAGGAGGAAGTGCAACTTGATACGCCACCGGATTGATTTTCTCAACAATCTCATAAGGTCCAACGTATCTCGGCGCTAACTTGCCTTTGACTCCAAAACGAGTCTGGCCTTTCATTGGTGTCACTTTCACAAAAACGTGATCACCCACTTCATACTCTCGGTCTCGTCTTCTAACATCTGCATAACTCTTCTGTCTACTCTGTGCAGTTTTCAATCTTTGCTGTATCAGTTTTACCTTTTCAGTCGTTTCATAAACAACTTCGGCCCAAGTAACGGCCCATCTCCAACTTCTGCCCAGCAAATCGAAGATCTGCACTTTCTGCCATACAATGCCTCGAAAGGCGCCATACCAATGCTCGAATGGTAGCTGTTGTTGTAGGCGAATTCAGCCAATGGCAAATGACTTTCCCAGTTTCCCTGAAAATCAAGGACACACATTCTCAATAGATCCTCCAGAGTCTGGATGGTCCTTTCTGACTGTCCGTCTGTCTGAGGATGATAGGCACTACTCATCAATTCAGTACCCAATGCAGTCTGTAGGCTTTGCCAGAACCTCGATGTAAACTTCGAATCCCTGTCAGAAACAATAGACACAGGCACTCCGTGCAGTCTCACAATTTCATCAATATAGATAACAGCCAATTTGTCCGCATTATAAATTGTCTTGACAGGTAAGAAGTGAGCAGATTTAGTCAATCTATCAACAATAACCCAAATAGAGTCCATACCTTTTCTGGAGCGGGGTAATCCAACGATAAAATCCATCGTGATATGTTCCCATTTCCATTCTGGTATGGGTAAGGGTTGCAATAATCCAGCAGGTCGTTGATGTTCAGCTTTGACTTGTTGGCAATGAAGACATTTGGACACAAAGTCGGCAATTTCTTTCTTCATTCCCAGCCACCAGAAATTCAACTTCAAATCTTGATACATTTTCGTATTCCCTGGGTGGATAGAAAATTTTGAATTGTGGCCCTCTTGCAGAATTCTTCTTTTCAGTTCAGTGTCATTCGGTACACACAGTCTTTCTTGAAATTTCAGTACATTGTTCTCAAATTTGTATCCCGGTCTCGGTTTAGACTCTCTTTCTTCGATGATCTTTTTCAAGTAATCATCCAATCGCTGTTTCTCCTTAATTTCTTCAATCAATGCTGGTTGAGCAGAAATAGCAGCTAAGGTTCCACCTTGTTCCTTCAAAACAATTTCAATTTCAGACTTTTCAAGATCACAAAGCAACTCTTTCTGTCCAGTCAGCAAACAGGCTAAGTTCCCAATCGATTTTCGGCTCAAAGCATCGGCAACGGTGTTGGCTTTTCCCGGATGGTACAAAATCTGTAGGTCATAATCTTTTATCAGTTCAAGCCATCTCCGCTGTCTCATATTCAGTTCTTTCTGAGTGAAAAAGTACTTCAGGCTCTTGTGGTCAGTATATACTTCACATGTCGCCCCATAAAGATAGTGACGCCAGATTTTCAATGCAAATACCACTGCGGCAAGTTCTAAGTCATGGGTCGGGTAGTTCTTTTCATGTGGTCTCAACTGTCGGGAAGCATAAGCAATAACTCTCCCATTCTGCATTAAAACACACCCCAAACCCTTATGAGAAGCATCACTAAATACAGTATAACCATCCGTACCTGAAGGTAGAGTCAGAATTGGTGCAGTCACAAGTCTAGTTTTCAACTCCTGAAATGCTGATTCCCGTTGGTCAGTCCAGTCAAATGATATCCCTTTCTGTGTCAACTGAGTCAGAGGTAAGGCAATTTTGGAGAAGTCTTTGACAAATCTTCTGTAATATCCAGCCAATCCCAAAAAGCTTCGGACTTCAGTCACGTTGGTTGGTCTAGGCCAGTTCACTACAGCTTCAATTTTCTGCGGATCAACAGAAATTCCATCTTTGCTAACAACATGCCCCAAAAACATAACATGATCAAGCCAAAATTCACATTTAGACAGTTTACCATACAGTTTCTGTTCTCTTAAGGTTTGCAGGGCAAGTCTTAGATGGTGTTCATGTTCTTCTACAGTCTTAGAATAGATCAATATGTCATCAATGAATACCACAATAAAATCATCAAGGTATGGTTTAAAAATTCTGTTCATGAGGTCCATAAATGCAGCTGGGGCATTCGTGACTCCGAACGGCATAACTAAAAATTCATAATGACCATACCTCGTTCTAAAAGCAGTTTTGTCAATGTCTTCCGGTTTAACTTTCAGTTGATGGTACCCCGATCTAAGGTCAATCTTGGAAAACACTTGTGCACCCTGTAGCTGATCAAATAAATCATCAATACGCGGTAAGGGATATTTGTTCTTTACAGTTACCTTGTTCAATTCGCGGTAATCAATGCACAGTCTCAGTGAGCCATCTTTCTTCTTTACAAACAGGACAGGTGCACCCCACGGTGAAGTACTGGGTCTGATAAACTTCTTGTCTAACAGTTCCTGCAATTGTACCTTCAATTCTTTCAGTTCAGTTGGAGCCATTCTGTAGGGAGCTTTAGACATTGGCTGTGTACCCGGAATCACATCAACAGTAAATTCAACTTCCCTATCAATCAAATCCCCTGGCAGATCATCTGGAAACACATCTGGGAATTCTCTGACTATAGGAATGCAATTCACATCAGTTTTAACATTATCATTAGCAGATACAGTCAGTACAGAACACAGATATCCTTTACATCCCTTTCTAATCAATTTGACAGCTTTTACTGAAGAAATCAGATACGGAGGAGGTACTACTCCAACTCCACTAAATACGAATTCAGGTAAACCCGGTGGACGGAAAACTACTTGTTTTGTTACACAATCTATAGTGGCATGATATTTTTGTAGCCAATCCATCCCCAATATCACATCAAAATGATCTATGTTCAATGGCAGTAAGTCAATAAACAGATGCATATCCCCAACAATAATTTCACAAGCAGGATACATATATGCACATGTCATGGATCCCCCAACAGGTGATGATACAGCTAACAAGTAATTCATAGGTTCTAAGGGTCTATTCAATTTCCGTGAAAAAGCATGCGACACATAAGAATGTGTAGACCCCGAATCAATCAATACATATGCACTCTGAGTACAAATAGAGAGGATACCTGACACAACGGTCTCAGTATTCTGAACGTCTCCCGGTACTAAGGCAAATACTCGGCCCTGCCTCACAGGCTCTTTCCCGGTAGCTTTGGGGTTAGGCTTTGGCGCTACATTTGATGCTGCTGCGCTTGGTGCAGCTTTACCACTAGCTGGTGGAGCAGAAGGGCAGTCTTTAATTCTGTGGCCCACCTTGCCACATCTAAAACAAGCTCCTGAAATCTGGTAGCAAACCCCTTTGTGCTTATTGCCACATACGGAGCAGGGTGGAATAAATCCACTCCCTTGGCTGGGGCTAGTTGTTGACCCCGTATTCTGTTTCTTGTTCAACTGATTGTGCTTGCCTTTCTTAAATTTGAAACCCTGTCGTTTACCATGCCATTCAGTTGTTGGTGTTTCAGATTGTTTCACTGCTGCAATATTTGACTCGGCCATCAATGCACGGTCGAGCACACCCACATAAGTTGGCATTTTCAAAACATTTATTCGGTCCAGTATAGCAGCACTAAGGCCTCCTTCAAACCTTCTGGCCTTCTTATATTCGGTGTCCACCATCTGTGGTGCATATCTAGCAAGTTCAGTGAATTTCTTCTCATACTCGGCAACAGACATTGTGCCCTGTTTCAGTTGTTCAAACTCCGTTACTTTTCTGTCCCTGATGCACTGAGGGAAATACTTTTCAAAGAAGGACTCCTTGAACTGAGCCCAAGTTATAATAGCATTTGTGTCGCGGGTTAACATCCACCACCTTCTTGCTTCTTCCTGAAGAGTGAAGGTTGCTAACAGTACTTTATTGGCTTCAGAACACGGAAACATTTCAAACAACATTTCTGTTTCAAGCACCCAAGCTTCAGCCTTTAGCGGTTCCAAGCCTCCCTGAAAGGACGGCGGTTTCAGTTTGCTGAACTTATGAGTCAGTGCAATAATGTCCACCTCATTAGCATTCACATTCTGTACATTTTGTTCCGGTTGCACCGGAGGAGGAGGAGGTGGGGGCTGTTGGTTCTGTTGTTGGTCCAGTCTTTCAAGTACCAATCCCATCATTTGTTCAAGTCTGGCCATTCTGGCCTCAGAGGATGATGATTCAGGTTCATTTGCATTATCCATTTCACTATAAGCAGTTATAACAGTTATCATTATAAGCAGTTGTATCGTTAAACAGTTTAACATTTAGCATATAATCAGTCAATCATAAGCACACACTTTTCAAGTTCATGAGATGCCCTAATCACTTTTCTAGGACACCCTATAGCTCATTTGGACACGTGTGTGCGGTATAACTCGTGGTTAAGTATCGCTCTGATACCACTCTGTCACGACCCAAACCCGGCCCTATGGGTTTAGCACCGTAACTGGCCAGTAATCCGAGATTACCGAAGGCCTGCAGAACAGTAATACAGTAAAACAGAGTACAGGGCCTGGCGGAAGCCAATACAGTAAATAACTAGTGCCCATTGAGCTGTGAAAATCTGTATGCCAAAAACATTTTTCATGCATTCATTCAGTTCAAACAGTACAGTCTATATACAATCATATACATCACTCAGTACACGAATCAAATCCCTCGATAACAGTACAGTAAAACGGTAAACAGTTTATACAGTAATACAAAACAGTCGGGAGACAAGTGGGGAACACAAAAACACCCCAAGCCATAGCATGGCGTCTCGGAACCTCGCAGTGAGGCACATAGGCTGGCTTGACAAAACTGGGGGACTAACCCACGCTCCTAGCTCCGGTCTGGCTGCTGAGAACCTACATATATATATAAACAGTGAGCTAAAGCCCAGTGAATAACAATAAGTGTAAAGAGGTTATGAATGAATGTCCTTACAGTAATGAAATCGATTCATTATACAGTATTTCAATCTTTCAGCATTTCAGTCAATTAGTATTTCAATCAATCAATCATATGTGGTACATCCATTAGCCTATAAACAGTAGGTCCAAAGGACCGGGCCTTAACAGACCCAACAATAATGATGGCCATCGATCGATAAACGTTATGGTTACACAAGGAAACCGACAGAGATCTCTGTAACAGTCAATAACAGTAGGTGCTAAGGATGCCACAGTACAGTTCAGAAATAAAGGACATACATTCATTCAATAAACAATATCAGTTCAATAAACAGTTCAGTTCAGTATTCAAAATATAACCATTTTTGAACATATCTTTACACAATCTGTTACTCACAGAGATTGGGCTAATAGCAGCTAGAGCGCGTCCCCGAAAGCCAACCCTAAACAGTCAATAAATAGAACACACACTAAGTTTCACAGTCGGAAGAATGATAATTAAATCCCTAAATTTCCTCGGTGTGGTTCTATGTCCAAATCCTCATTAAGATGCCTTAAACTAGGCCTAAGAATGCCTAGGATGAGATGAGGATGCAAAAATACACTCGAAAGGCATTTTTCAAAAGTTGCTGAAAATAGGAGCCTCGCTCGAGCGAGCCTTCCTTCGCTCGAGCGAGCTTCCAAAATCAAAGGATTCGCTCGAGCGAGAAATCCTTCGCTCGAGCGACCTGCATGAACAGTAAAAGTACTGGTTGCTGGATTTTTACGCGCGATACCACGCTCGATGCTCGCTCGAGCGGAGCCCTGAATAAAGGTGCTCGCTCGAGCGAGGAATCCTTCGCTCGAGCGAGGAAGCAAAATCTGGAATTTCCAGATTTGTCTTCCAAGTTCGAACCACGCATTCTACCATCCAAAACTCAACCTCTTGGGCCCAAATTCTGGGAAAACATTTCAAACTCATAGTACAACAAGTTTTAAAGCTCAATTTATGAATTCAAGCCCCAAAGGTTGGTCAATTAAATCCAACATTCAAACCCAATTTCAAGAACAATCTTTAAACATGTAATGCATGAACTTTAAACCAAAATCAAGGTTCAAATCTTGCTCTATTGTGCTCCAATCTTTGGAAACAACTTGAAAACATGGACTATGATAAAAACATGGACATGCATGTATCATTCTCAAGAATTCAACTTCAAAAGTCCACAAATTCAACATGCATGCATGAATTCTAGCATGAATCAACCTATATGGACTCAAACATGGTTTAATTCTACAATTGAGCAAGAATCATGCAAAATGAAGCTCCAAGATGACAAGAAGACAATGAATTCCTACCTTAAGTCTTGTATGCAAGAAGAACAAGTTCAATTATGCCAATTTACACTCCAAATCTACAAGATTCAAGCAAAATTCCCCAAGTTGAGTTCAAATCTCTTCCTCTCTCTCTAACCTCATGTTTGGGTCGGTTGGAATGCAAGAAGAATGGCTGATCAATGTTTCAATTCAAGTGTATAAGGCTCTAGTATAATATAAACAATGGTCCACTATAGGTGGCAATTCCGTAATTAAGTCCAAGTCTTCAATTAATCAATATTTAATCTAATTTAATCATTCCTAATCAGTTTTCAGATAAATATACCATAAAATCACAAATATTCTACTGATTCCAAAACACTAAACGGTTCCTAATTCGGCCGCCGATAAGGCCTTCAATTAGCAGTTTAAACATAAAATTCAAACAGTTAATCAATCAATCAAACAGATGCAATATACAATTCAATAGACAAACTTATTCGATTTCAGTTTCAATTTCAATCGGTCCATTCAGTACTTCGGTTGATTCGATTATCAGTCATTAGCGGTTCAATTTAGCAGTAATCAGTATATAATTCAGTGGTTAATCGGTAATCAATACGAGGGTTGTTACAATACTCCACATTTAGGCCTGCCAGAAATTTAAAGACCCGTTCCTGTGCGATGAACTTCTTGTACCTGACAGAATCAGCAGGGCAAACAGACTTATAGTCTTGCATGTGATCAAGGCGTTTCCAGTCGTTGGTGAGGAAAGTGAAATACTGAAGAACAGTCTGCTCCCCCTGAAGTGAGCTCTCAATAGAGCGGCGTCACTCAAATGCTTGTGAGAAATTCCCTTTGCGGGAATAGGTGGCAGCCACAGCATCCCAAACATCCTGGGCAGTCTCCATAAACAAGTAGCCCTTACCAATTTTAGGAACCATCAAATGAATAGGCCAACCCATAATCAAAGAGTTGGTAATCTCCCATTGGTCATAACCCGAGTCAGTGATACAAGGTGCCTGTATCCTGCCATCAACATACCCCATTTTCCCTCTGCTCTTCAAAAATATAGTCAAACTCTGAGACCATGCTAGGTAGTTCTAACCATTAAATAGAGAGGTGGTGATTTTCATACTAGGGTTGGGGTTCTCAGTCATGGTAGTAGGTATAATGAGACTCTCACTCCTCGGTGTTTGAGAAGTAGGGGACACATTGGTGGAATCTGCCATGGATACTATACTACCGAACCCGCAACAAAATTAGTGGTAATCACAAACCCGGAAGGTGGTGGTGAAAAACAGGCACAATGACCACTATAAAAGCATAACAAAATTAAGAAATCATTTTTTTTTTTTTTTTGTATTTATTTAGTTATTCATTTATATATGTATTGGTACAGTGTTTATACATGACATAGGTATACCAACAGAGATGATCAACCTAGGGGATGAGAGTATACCAGAAAAGGAGATCGACGAACTACTGGAGGAGATCGTCGAGGGAGATCGACGAAGGAGATCGATGAGCTGAGGAGGTAGACTGAGGAAGGTCGGCGAGCTGAGGAGATCGACTGAGGAAAGCGGCTGAGTGACGAAGGCGATAGAGGAAGGCGGCTGGGTGACAATCGACTGAGAGACGGCTGAGTGACGATCGACAAAAGAAGGCGATTGAGTGATGACGGCGACTGAGTGATGAAGACGAAACAGGGATCGACGAGCTGAAGATCGACGCAGCAGCTGATCAACCTAGGTAAGTTTCGAACCCTAGAGTGTCGTTGGTGCAAAGGTCGACCAACAAGGGTGAGCCAAAACCCTAGAGGTTCTGCTTTGATACCATAAAGCTTGAGTAACCAGCTTAGGGTTTGATAGGATATCATCCCCTATTTATATAAATGAAGATTATGGTTTGTAACAATTACAAGATGAGACAATTACAAGAGCCCTGAGGGCATAGAATAATTACAAACCAATAACTCAGATAATAATATAATATGCTAACAAACCCCACTCATTCCTAAAACATCGCCACTGCTCCCTACTTATTTTCATCACCCCGTCAGTCCTCATTTGCTTGTTTCCTTTGATATCTGTGAGAGTTTAATCATGAATTGAGTGAATTATATCAAAGGGTTTGTTTAGTTTGATTTATTCAAAAAAGAGAGAGTTATTCTTCGGTGGATTCCGTAGAATTTGGGCCTGAAGTTTTGGTGGATTCTAGTGTGGCTCATCGTCGTGAATTCGACTTCGACGTTATTGATTCAAGTTGGGCAAGATAATTCCGAGGTAAAGACCGTGGTAGAAGAGGCATATAGGGGTCGGTTCAGTTCAGGCATGAATTTACTAGGTAATTGAGAGTACACTTGTGTAATTCCTTTTATCTTCTTAGTGGATTGTTTTGTGGCTTTGACCTGTGATTTTTTTTATTACAATTGAAGGCGTTCCAATTGTAATTTTTTCACGTTAAAATCGTTGTGTCAATTTATCTTGATTGTTTGATTGAGATTGTTATTTACTACTTGAAATTAATACATAATCATAAATTAATATTTTAGAGATTTCTAAATTTTTTAACTATTATTAAATTTTTTATTGTATTGCGAATTAGGTAGAATCGCAGGTGGGAGTTATATTTGTAGATTTGGATACAGTGAAAGAATTTCATAAGAATCGAATCGGGGCTAGAGTAAGCGGCGGAAATGAAAGTGAGGTGGGAAACCTGACCCATACCTTGCCGACCTGGTTGCCCCCACACATTGAAAAAAGAAAGTTCCAAGAAATTTCCATTACGTCATGCTTAGTCAGCACTTTAAATCAAAGAGTACTTATTTGTCGTATTTTATTTTATTTTATTTTTAGTATTACAAAAAAAATAAGAAAAAGAAAATTATACTTTGAACTTTGAACATAAGCATCACAGCTCTATCTTCTTATTCACTACCATATTTATTTTGTTGTAATTTAAATGATTTAATTTTTTTTTTATTTTGAAATTTTATATTAGATTACTAGCATTTGTTATGACTTTTGTTTACAATTTATATTGCAAAAATATATTAATTAAACGTAAAAATATTACTCTACTTATTTTGAAGTTACACTAGAAGTGCTTTTAAATCTTATTACAAATTATCAATTTTTAACTTTAAAAAATTAGTGAAAAAATAGGTGGCTTTGAAATATTTAGCTCTTTGTTTCTTAAAATATTTTTTATAATTAATGTCTTTTTTTTTTCTTTCTTTTTTTTTGTGTGTGTGGGGATAAATTACACTCACCTCCCTTGAGTTATAGAAAATATAATTGGTCTCACATTTTTGATATAATTACACTATGATTAAACTAATTGAAACTACTGCCAATGGTCGGTAGATACTTAAATAAATAAAAATAAATATATATTTTAATAGAAGAGAGATGATAATATTATTTTTTTTATTCATACGATTAATGCATTACCGATAAAAAAAATTTAAAAGTTATATAAATTAAAATATTAACATAATTATGTTAAAATGTAAAATTAATTATATTTTTATAAAATCTCAAAAGAGATAAGTGTAATTTCTTTATTTATTTAATGACAAATACTCTAGTGTTTCATAGATACCAAAACAATGACAAATACTCTAGTGTTTCATAGATACCAAAACAATCCTCCCACAAGAGGCAATGAGAGGAATAAAAGAAAGCATAACAACACATTAACAAGAAATCCACATATTTTAAGTTTAGAAAATGCACTTTTAAGTCCAATGCAAAAGTAAAGGGTGAAATCAAATCAAAGCAATACCTCTTTTAATCCCTAGTTCACAAGCAAAGGCCCTATTGAAAAGAATCCAAAAACCCATCTAAGACAAGTAAACAAAAATTACATACAATAATTTACATTAAAAATATGTATAGGTTGATGGAGCTTCCATGCATCCTAACTACCGTATACATAATTATAATATTCACTCCGTTTCAAAATATTAATCTTTTTTTTTAAAAAATAAATTTTTTAATAGTATAACTATTACACTTTAAAAATATTAAGTTTTTAAAACTACCCTTTGGTAGTATAATTATTACATTTTAAAAATATTAATATTAATGAATTTTAAAAAAATGACAAAATAGGAAATTTATATTATTTTAATTCTTAATTTTTAAAAAATGGACTAATATTTTGAGACAATGAAAAATAGAATAAAAAACTATTATTTTGAGATAGAGGGAGTAACAATATTTCACAATAAATATCACAAGAAGTCAATAATTTTTTTATCAAAATAGTTCGCAACATTTATACTTTAATTATTCATAACATAATTATAATAATTTATAATTTTCACTATAAAATGCATATCATAAATTAAGGAGAGGCTTGTGTCCAATTCACCAGTAATTTCTGTACGTGGATTAGAGAGTGTTATTAGGCCTTGTGGGACCTATCACAAGTCACATTTTGACGATCTAAACTATTATAATTTTATTAAATTTATTTTAAAAAAATGAATGGTTCATTTTTAAAATTATACATCTCATTCTTTTTTAAAGATAAATATAGTAAAAGCAATAATTATAATTATCAGATCAATCTATTTTTTTGATAAACAGTCTACACATAAAATCTAATAAGATAAACAATTCAAATCACTAAAACAGACTTGCTGTAATGAGCCCCATGAGACCCAACAAATTATTGACTTTATAAATTAATCATTTGTAATTTGGTTTCGTTTGGGAAGTGAGTTGGCTTTTTGACTATTTTACCCTGGGCTAAAAAGTCATGTTTGAGTTGGACTTTTTGATTTTTTTTTTACTTTTGTAAGAGAAAAAGTGAAATGATTATGGTTTGTATGTGACATTTTGTCTTATTAACTTTTGAGTGATTCTATTTATACCATTACTTTACTTCTTTACACCCTCTATCTCATTACACCACTAAAAAAATGTTATTCTCGTTACACCTATTATATTACCAAAATTAATCCTAAAGTAAGACTCTTTAAAACCTTTTCATCTTTTTACACCAATAGTTTTTGGAGGGAAAATAAGAGCATAGAGAAAGGACGCAGCAAGGGAAAAAAGAAAGACGCATGGAAGACAATTGTTAGGACTTTTTGTTGTCAAATTCCATGGATCAAAACCAAGGTTGTAACAAGAGTTCTTTAAGAAGTTGGTTTCCTTCAAAAACAGGATTACTTGAGAGTTTTGAATGAAGTTGGTCTTCTACAAGATTCCAACAACAGGATTACTTGGGAGTTCTGAAAGAAGTTGATTTTCTACAAGAAGTTGGAACTCTGCAAGAAGTTGGAACTCTGCAAGAAGTTTTTTCCAAACTGGGATTACTTTTGGTTCTCTATAAATACTTGGTTTTCTCCCAAAACTAGGTAATTTGATTGAAGTCCTCCAGATCTTCTTTTTGGTTCTTAAAGATTTATATCTGGAGATATTTTGATATTTTTTCTTTGATGTCTTATTGAGTATTCAACTCATGATCTGAAAAGGCTACATCAAAGGTTTTGTTTGTTACACAAAAGAGAGAGTTGTTCTTCAGTTGTGGATTCTGAAGAATTCGAGCCTGAAGCTTCAGTTGTGAATTCTGGAGTGGCTCATCAAAGTTGTTCTTCAGTTGTGGATTCTGAAGAATTCGGTCTGAAGCTTCGGTGGTGGAATCCGGAGTGGCTCATCAGAAAGACAATTCCGTGGTGAAGATGGGGTTGGAAGAGGCACATAGAGGTTGGTTCAATTAGGCGTTGTGGATTCGCTAGATAATTGAGAGTGATACCTGTGTAATTCCTTTATATCTTCTTAGTAGATTGTTCTGGTGGCTGTGGCCCGTGGTTTTTTTATCACAATTGGAAGGTGTCCAATTGTGGTTTTTCCACGTAAAATCTTTGTGTCTCTTTCTCTTGATTGTTTGATTGGGATTTTTATATTCTGCTTAAAATTGATACATAATCACAAATCAACATCTAGGAGGTTTCTAGATTTTTCAATTGGTATCAGAGCGGGTCGTTCTATTTTTTTAAAAAAAAAATTCTTTTAGAACGCTCTATTTTTTTTTAAAAAAAAAAATTCTTTTTGAACGAGATCCTGTTTGATTTGTGATAATGGATACAATTCGTGATGATGAATCCTCGGAGAGTGATCATGAAGAGCTTGAGCAAGCTTATGAAAAATTGTATAAGGAGTCTCTTAAGTTATTCAAATTAAATGACAAACTCACAAAGAAACTCAAAGCATGTGAAAATGAGAATGTCAAACTTAAGGAGGAGATTTCTAAGGCTAGGATCAATGCCATCAAGATAGCTGATGATCAACAAGTTCTTTGTGCAAAACTGTTGACTTGTGAGACAGAGAGGAATGAGCTACAGGAAACTCATGCCATGTTTGAAGAAAAGATTGAATCTCTTGAGATGTCTCAAGTTGCTTTGGAAGAACTAATGATCAAGAAAGAGGAAGAGCTCAAGTGTGCCATGGTCACCATTGGTCTTTGGAACAAAGGATCAAAAACTTTGGAGGATATCATTGGATCTCAACAAATCTGTTCAGACAAGAGTGGTATTGGCTTTGGAGATAAGAGAGAGAAAAAACAGAGTGCTTCCACATCTCATGATACAAGAACTCAAGGAAAGGGAGGACAAAAGATTCAACAAGAGGAAAGACTTCTCAAACTCCCTAGAGTTGGAAAGGTAAAAGAAAAGAAGGTACACCCTGTTTTTATTTGTCATCATTGTGGTATGCATGGTCATATTCGCCCTTATTGTTATAAGTTGCATGGGAGAGTGTCTCAAAAGGGTAGAAATTCGAATACTTTTTGGGTTAGTAGACAACCTTACATGTCCAAGCGGAATACCAAGATTCATGAGGGTGTTCACAACACCACAACATTTACCAAGACCGCTAGACCTAATTTTGTTAAGACCAAAAAGATTTGGGTGAGAAAACTTGACTTGTGTTAATGTGTTTACTCTTTTTAGTTTTTTTTGGGGGTCTCTGTGTTTTTTTTATGAAAAGAAAAAATGTGCAAAAGAAAGAAAAGAATGTGCAAAAGAAAAAATGTGCAAAAGAAAGAAAAGAATGTGCAAAAGAAAAAAATGTGCAAAAGAAAGAAAAAAATGTGAAAAAAAAAGGATTCATTGATTGAGGGGGAGCCTCCGCCTTTACTCACCAAATACCCCTTGATTCCTAGTGGTTTGACTTTCCTTAGTTATGCTAAGATTCTCTTGTCAGAGGTCTAACTTTTATATCACTACTAGGATTTGAATCTTGTGTTTGTCGAACTCCAAGAGTCACACACACACCTTTTCTCATGGGATCTATACTTTTCACATAATGCATCACTTTCTTTTATGAGGAATTTTCTACAGGCTGTGCACATTGTGTTTTCTTGTAATGGTGCTTCTAGGATAATCTTGTATGTTTTAAGGTACAAATATGAAATTCCTTGCTTGCTCCACCATATTATTTTTGTTAGTTTGTTCTTGTTCATTGTTTTTTTTGTTTTGTGATTGCTTTTAGTAAGGGGGAGTTTGGTTTATTATTACAAGAGTTTGTTCGCTTGATCACTTTGATTTGTAAGGGAGATTGGCTATAGTTGTTTTGCATGTCCTGATATTTATATCATCATATCATGCTTGTGTGGTTTATGATCTTGCTTTTGTTGTTTGAGGGGAGAAAGTTGTTTTTCATGTGTCTTAGGATTTCATGTTTTTATGCCATGTGTCGGGTTCAGGTTTTCATGCTACATGTTCTTAAAATCTCCAAAGTTGCATCTTCATGTTATTCATGTTTTTCATCTCATGTTTCAAGATAGTCTTATATTGTTTTTTCATATATTCTTGTGGGACTAATAGTTGTTTTGGAGATGGTGGCACTAATAGTTGTTTTGCAGATCATGACCTTGAAAAATAAGTTTGGAAAGAGATTTGGTTATAAGTGCTGGTTCCTAGTTGGTGATGTTGTTCTTGTTTTGATTGGAAAATTGTTTTAGTGATTTTGTTAGGAAATTTGTTTTAGATTGGTTTTATCCAGGATTTGACAAAGGGGGAGATTGTTAGGACTTTTTGTTGTCAAATTCCATGGATCAAAACCAAGGTTGTAACAAGAGTTCTTTAAGAAGTTGGTTTCCTTCAAAAACAGGATTACTTGAGAGTTTTGAATGAAGTTGGTCTTCTACAAGATTCCAACAACAGGATTACTTGGGAGTTCTGAAAGAAGTTGATTTTCTACAAGAAGTTGGAACTCTGCAAGAAGTTGGAACTCTGCAAGAAGTTTTTTCCAAACTGGGATTACTTTTGGTTCTCTATAAATACTTGGTTTTCTCCCAAAACTAGGTAATTTGATTGAAGTCCTCCAGATCTTCTTTTTGGTTCTTAAAGATTTATATCTGGAGATATTTTGATATTTTTTCTTTGATGTCTTATTGAGTATTCAACTCATGATCTGAAAAGGCTACATCAAAGGTTTTGTTTGTTACACAAAAGAGAGAGTTGTTCTTCAGTTGTGGATTCTGAAGAATTCGAGCCTGAAGCTTCAGTTGTGAATTCTGGAGTGGCTCATCAAAGTTGTTCTTCAGTTGTGGATTCTGAAGAATTCGGTCTGAAGCTTCGGTGGTGGAATCCGGAGTGGCTCATCAGAAAGACAATTCCGTGGTGAAGATGGGGTTGGAAGAGGCACATAGAGGTTGGTTCAATTAGGCGTTGTGGATTCGCTAGATAATTGAGAGTGATACCTGTGTAATTCCTTTATATCTTCTTAGTAGATTGTTCTGGTGGCTGTGGCCCGTGGTTTTTTTATCACAATTGGAAGGTGTCCAATTGTGGTTTTTCCACGTAAAATCTTTGTGTCTCTTTCTCTTGATTGTTTGATTGGGATTTTTATATTCTGCTTAAAATTGATACATAATCACAAATCAACATCTAGGAGGTTTCTAGATTTTTCAATTGGTATCAGAGCGGGTCGTTCTATTTTTTTAAAAAAAAAATTCTTTTAGAACGCTCTATTTTTTTTTAAAAAAAAAAATTCTTTTTGAACGAGATCCTGTTTGATTTGTGATAATGGATACAATTCGTGATGATGAATCCTCGGAGAGTGATCATGAAGAGCTTGAGCAAGCTTATGAAAAATTGTATAAGGAGTCTCTTAAGTTATTCAAATTAAATGACAAACTCACAAAGAAACTCAAAGCATGTGAAAATGAGAATGTCAAACTTAAGGAGGAGATTTCTAAGGCTAGGATCAATGCCATCAAGATAGCTGATGATCAACAAGTTCTTTGTGCAAAACTGTTGACTTGTGAGACAGAGAGGAATGAGCTACAGGAAACTCATGCCATGTTTGAAGAAAAGATTGAATCTCTTGAGATGTCTCAAGTTGCTTTGGAAGAACTAATGATCAAGAAAGAGGAAGAGCTCAAGTGTGCCATGGTCACCATTGGTCTTTGGAACAAAGGATCAAAAACTTTGGAGGATATCATTGGATCTCAACAAATCTGTTCAGACAAGAGTGGTATTGGCTTTGGAGATAAGAGAGAGAAAAAACAGAGTGCTTCCACATCTCATGATACAAGAACTCAAGGAAAGGGAGGACAAAAGATTCAACAAGAGGAAAGACTTCTCAAACTCCCTAGAGTTGGAAAGGTAAAAGAAAAGAAGGTACACCCTGTTTTTATTTGTCATCATTGTGGTATGCATGGTCATATTCGCCCTTATTGTTATAAGTTGCATGGGAGAGTGTCTCAAAAGGGTAGAAATTCGAATACTTTTTGGGTTAGTAGACAACCTTACATGTCCAAGCGGAATACCAAGATTCATGAGGGTGTTCACAACACCACAACATTTACCAAGACCGCTAGACCTAATTTTGTTAAGACCAAAAAGATTTGGGTGAGAAAACTTGACTTGTGTTAATGTGTTTACTCTTTTTAGTTTTTTTTGGGGGTCTCTGTGTTTTTTTTATGAAAAGAAAAAATGTGCAAAAGAAAGAAAAGAATGTGCAAAAGAAAAAATGTGCAAAAGAAAGAAAAGAATGTGCAAAAGAAAAAAATGTGCAAAAGAAAGAAAAAAATGTGAAAAAAAAAGGATTCATTGATTGAGGGGGAGCCTCCGCCTTTACTCACCAAATACCCCTTGATTCCTAGTGGTTTGACTTTCCTTAGTTATGCTAAGATTCTCTTGTCAGAGGTCTAACTTTTATATCACTACTAGGATTTGAATCTTGTGTTTGTCGAACTCCAAGAGTCACACACACACCTTTTCTCATGGGATCTATACTTTTCACATAATGCATCACTTTCTTTTATGAGGAATTTTCTACAGGCTGTGCACATTGTGTTTTCTTGTAATGGTGCTTCTAGGATAATCTTGTATGTTTTAAGGTACAAATATGAAATTCCTTGCTTGCTCCACCATATTATTTTTGTTAGTTTGTTCTTGTTCATTGTTTTTTTTGTTTTGTGATTGCTTTTAGTAAGGGGGAGTTTGGTTTATTATTACAAGAGTTTGTTCGCTTGATCACTTTGATTTGTAAGGGAGATTGGCTATAGTTGTTTTGCATGTCCTGATATTTATATCATCATATCATGCTTGTGTGGTTTATGATCTTGCTTTTGTTGTTTGAGGGGAGAAAGTTGTTTTTCATGTGTCTTAGGATTTCATGTTTTTATGCCATGTGTCGGGTTCAGGTTTTCATGCTACATGTTCTTAAAATCTCCAAAGTTGCATCTTCATGTTATTCATGTTTTTCATCTCATGTTTCAAGATAGTCTTATATTGTTTTTTCATATATTCTTGTGGGACTAATAGTTGTTTTGGAGATGGTGGCACTAATAGTTGTTTTGCAGATCATGACCTTGAAAAATAAGTTTGGAAAGAGATTTGGTTATAAGTGCTGGTTCCTAGTTGGTGATGTTGTTCTTGTTTTGATTGGAAAATTGTTTTAGTGATTTTGTTAGGAAATTTGTTTTAGATTGGTTTTATCCAGGATTTGACAAAGGGGGAGATTGTTAGGACTTTTTGTTGTCAAATTCCATGGATCAAAACCAAGGTTGTAACAAGAGTTCTTTAAGAAGTTGGTTTCCTTCAAAAACAGGATTACTTGAGAGTTTTGAATGAAGTTGGTCTTCTACAAGATTCCAACAACAGGATTACTTGGGAGTTCTGAAAGAAGTTGATTTTCTACAAGAAGTTGGAACTCTGCAAGAAGTTGGAACTCTGCAAGAAGTTTTTTCCAAACTGGGATTACTTTTGGTTCTCTATAAATACTTGGTTTTCTCCCAAAACTAGGTAATTTGATTGAAGTCCTCCAGATCTTCTTTTTGGTTCTTAAAGATTTATATCTGGAGATATTTTGATATTTTTTCTTTGATGTCTTATTGAGTATTCAACTCATGATCTGAAAAGGCTACATCAAAGGTTTTGTTTGTTACACAAAAGAGAGAGTTGTTCTTCAGTTGTGGATTCTGAAGAATTCGAGCCTGAAGCTTCAGTTGTGAATTCTGGAGTGGCTCATCAAAGTTGTTCTTCAGTTGTGGATTCTGAAGAATTCGGTCTGAAGCTTCGGTGGTGGAATCCGGAGTGGCTCATCAGAAAGACAATTCCGTGGTGAAGATGGGGTTGGAAGAGGCACATAGAGGTTGGTTCAATTAGGCGTTGTGGATTCGCTAGATAATTGAGAGTGATACCTGTGTAATTCCTTTATATCTTCTTAGTAGATTGTTCTGGTGGCTGTGGCCCGTGGTTTTTTTATCACAATTGGAAGGTGTCCAATTGTGGTTTTTCCACGTAAAATCTTTGTGTCTCTTTCTCTTGATTGTTTGATTGGGATTTTTATATTCTGCTTAAAATTGATACATAATCACAAATCAACATCTAGGAGGTTTCTAGATTTTTCAACAGTGACTGGAGCGCACAACGAAGTGCCTGTTTGGTCACACAATACTAAACAATTTACATTCCTCCGGTGTTATGTTGCCAGAAAAAATAAATTTATCCAGCATTTTGTTGCTATACATTTACAAAGCCACTTTCTTCCAAACAATGATTTTTAAATTTGTGCCTAGCCTGTTTGGTAATACAATGCTAATGAATTTGAATTAATCCAGTGCCATGTTACCAGAAATTTTTTTCTAGCAATATGTTGTCGTTCGATTAGATGATAACATGAAATTAATTCGGGGCCATTTGTGAAGTGCTTGTTCGGTGAAACATTGCTATACAAATTAGATTACTCTAGTGTCATGTTGTCAAACTATAATAGATTTGTCCAACTACTTTGTCGGCATGTTAAAAGATTTACTTTTTCTTTCAAACATCCATAAATCAAATACATATCTATAAAATCATACGTAAAAAGTATCCATAAAAATATTCATAAAGACGTCAAGTGTACGAACATCCATAAAAAAAAAATTTGTCATTGTTTGCATCCATCAATCAAATATGTTATAACAATTTGTCCATATTGATAGTTTCGGTAATTCCTACATTAGGACTGACATGCATACGGAATTGATGAATACGGGTAGTATACGCTTTCTCCCATCTACTAGCGCACAGGTGATGAAAACAAATCAAATTATTTGCTATCAGATATATTGGATGACCAGATTGCAGATAAGTCTATAACAAAAACATCAATAAGTAGAATAACAAAATAAGATATGGTAATGATTTAAGTAGGCTCGGTACGTTACCTGCACGAAATGGCTTCTATTTATAAATCTTATGCAGTTATCTCTTTGATCAAGTATTGCAATCGGTACTAATTTAAGTGGTAGAAACGTCAAGCACTGTTGCATGGATAAATGATAAAGAACGACTTGGTAGTATGATACTATCAAATGGTCTATGTCGGGCATAGTCATCTAATGATTAAATCCAGTGCGAGGTTCAAAGTAGGATAAGATAGAAGTAAGGTCATCAACATTTTCCCGTGAGTCAAATAATTGCACGTAGTGCACTACATTCGAATGTAACTGATCAAGTGTGAGTCTTGATTTTCTGCTATTACCTCTCGTATCTGATATTTTTATAACAATGACAAATCAAGTATTATTCCTAACGTCAAAAATCTCATTTAATTAATGTTTGACGACTACTAAAAATCTAAAGATAATAAATACATTTATACGTCAAATTATTAATAAAACTAAATACAAATTAAAAAAAAATCATATTTATAAAAAAACTTAGCATACCTTGTTTGTAATGAATTCATGATTAGAGTTCATTAATAATGCAGTACATGCATTGTTACAATGAGTAGAAGCATAATCCTTGCAAGTAAAAAAATAAAAAATATAAAAAAAATGAAATTGAAAATACACGGTAATGAGTAACCGAACAAATTAAAAAAATTCAGTCTTAGTTTACTGGAAATGTATCTTTTATTTGACAATTGGTTACTAGAAATATATTTTTTGTTCGGCAATGTGATGTCGGATTATTTTATTTTGTTCGATTTCGAAACACCGAACTAAAATCGAATAACTGTCTAGAAAAACAAAACAAAAACCTACCAAACAAATAAAAAAACTAACAATTTCACTTTTTTAATGGTTCTTTACCACCGTTTCTTCATCCATTGCTTTCTTTTATGATTAAAACACTATAATTCTCACTTTTTGAAAAAAATTTTGTAAGAGAGAAGAAAAATTGAGAAATAAAGAAGAGTAGTAGGAATTGAAAATTAAAGGGTGTAAGGAGATAATAAAATATATTTAATTTTATTCTTTTGCCCTTAAAAATAATTTCATACCTGGGTAAAACTAGAGAGAAAAAAAATTCCTATAAAAAGTGTAAAAAAATAAAATAATAATATAAATAAAATAATTTTAACTTTTTAATTTATTTTATCTATTAATAAGTATTTTAACTTTTTAACATCTCTCCCCAGCATTTCAAAGGAGGGCTCTATACATAACATACATCACAAATATTCAAAACTTTCAATATAAAAAATTCATAACTTTCTTAAGAGGTCTTCCTCCCTCCACACTATTTATTTCTCCTAACTATGTTGATAAAAACCCACATTTTGTCATAAAATAAACATATATAAATAGCATAATAGTGTATCACATTGTTGTCAGCCTGTGTTGACTGCTGAAGTAGCAGACAAAAATAATTAACATCCCACAGCTTGTTTTGCTTAAAATCCTCAGTTTTTTTGTACTACCCATTTTTAATCTCTGAATTGACAGAGAGAGAGAGAGAGAGAGAGAGAGAGAGAGAGATGAAGGGGGTGGTTATGTTGGTGATGGTAGTAGTAGCTATGCTTTTGGGTGTCTCTGTTTCATCTCCTCCGTCAACATCAACATCAGGATCAGGTTATGAAAATCAGCAACAATCGCAGAAGTCGTGGTGGAAATCGATGTTTTCTTCGTCGGTCGTCAACCCAGTTGGGTCCTCTGTCGTTCTCCCAATCTATGGCAATGTTTATCCCCAAGGGTATTTTATTATTATTGCCTCCCCCTCTCTCTCTCTCTAGAGATATGTTTTATGGGTATTATTCCTCATAGATTTTTGTATCTTTAAAGATTGTGAAGTAGTTCAATTTCTTGTGTATAATTTGTTTTGCATTTCCTTCAATTTTTGTTCACTTTTTAAAAATTACACTGTTTCTCTCTTTTTTTAGGCCGTGTTTGGACGATGAATTTGAATAGAGATTTAGAAGGATTTTATTTGTATTGTACTTACCTTTTCTCTTTTCAAATTTTCATCCAAATTCATTATCCAAACACATTGGGTTTGAATCATGGATTTGGAGAGTGATTTGGGAAGGAATTTGTGGTTTCTTTTCCCTCCACATCATCATCCTCAAATGCAAACAGCCTTAAAAAAAGAAAAAGTTTACCTGGAATTTCATTCACATTTTCTATCCTTTTTCTTTTCCCTCCATAAATTCTTCATCAAATGCAAACATAGCCTAAAACTCCTAGTTGGAATTGCAAAGAAGGGTAATCTAATCAACACAATTCAGTAAAAAAATTTAGTGAAAATTTAAGTTCAGGTGGAGTTTGACAATTGCATTTTTTGTATTTTATTTTTTAGAATCTAAAAAAGTTGAAATTTGGAGTCTTTTCAAATTTGCTTTTTGGCAAGAAATTACCATATTACTCCTCCCACTTGCATTCATAGTGCAATTATTTTGAATGGTTCCCAGGAACCAAATTTCTAAGTGATTTGCAAATTATTTAAGAATATGCAAGTGAAAGAGAGGTTTGAAAATTGCATCAATTAATAATGGAAAATTCATCACTGCAATTCTTTGTTTGGTATTTTTGCACAACCAAACCTTATGTTTCTCTTGTGCAGATTTTATCATGTTCAGCTCAACATAGGGCAGCCATCAAAGCCCTACTTTCTCGATCCCGACACCGGCAGTGACCTCACTTGGCTTCAATGTGATGCGCCTTGCGTTCATTGCACTAAGGTTTAAAAAAAATTAATCAGTTTTTTCTTTTTTTCATTTTTACAACATTTTGTATTTTTAGAATTCGATCACATAACCATGCTTGAGCTAGCTTTTCATTTGCCATTCTTCTCATCGTGAAATCAATTAACTCCAAATTGATGCCACATTCTACTTAAATTGTTGTTTAAAAAAAAAAAAAAACAATAGAGCCTTTCAGGTACTAAATTCCCTGAGCCTTTTAATTCCTGTAATGATGCATGAGCTTTGGTTTTTGGACTGAGTTCACAGGAAGGATTGATTCCATAATTCGTCAATTTCAATTTCAATTTCATTTTGCAATTTGAGGGCTATATGGTTACATAATTCCATTTTAATTGACGCTGACATTGTTTTGGAGATGAAAATAATAGTAGAATTATTAATTGTAGGGGCCTCACCCGCTTTACCGACCAAGCAACGACCTGGTGGCTTGTAGGGATCCCCTTTGTGCCTCCTTACAGCCTTCTGATGACTACAAGTGCGAAAACCCAGAGCAATGTGATTATATAGTTGAGTATGCGGATGGGGGTTTGTCCGCTGGTGTGCTCGTGAAGGACAATCTTGCCCTTAATTTCACAAATGGGATACGTGTCAGTCCTCGTCTGGCTATTGGGTCGGTAACGTTGCCTGTTTTCTGTTATCTGAGTTGTCTTGCATTCCATTCTATTATAATTATGATGATCCTAGAAACCAGTCTCAACTTAAATGACACAGTTCTTTTTGAAATTGCTTCAAAGGGAAATCACTTGAAACTGTCAAAAATTGAACATGATATGCAAGCACATTCGATCTTTTTTTTTGGGGGGGGGGGGGGGAGGAAACTGAAGTTGAAATTTTCACTTTTGCTTGAGCAAAAATTAGTGGAGCTCAAGCTTGGCTCATCAAAGAATTGAGAAATTTTGAGTCAGCTCAATAACATAAACTAGCCGAGCTCATACTATTAATAAATTTTATTAATCAAATATGTAAATTTGCATAGATGCCAAATGTAAACAGAGAAAGCATATAACTTAAACATAATATAATCGGAATATTATTAAAAAAATATTAATTTATATATCCTTGTGTTCACAAGGCTAATTGAGCAGAGCTTGGGTCTACTCAAGCTCGGCTCGATTACGCTTAAAAATTTGGCTCGGGATTGTTCATTTTGGCTCAAGCCGTTCATAAACAGTTCAGTTTGTTTGCAAATAACTATGTATATTTTTGAAAATTAGGTTAGACATTTCTGGAGATAGTACCAATTCATTGTTTCATCTCTTCAAGATCATTGTTTCATCTCTTCAAGTTGCATCCGACACATTATTTAGTTAGATTTTATATTTTGATTGATTCTCTTATCTGCAGATGCGGCTATGATCAGAGGCCGCCACCAGGGACATCCAACTATCATCCCTTAGATGGGGTACTAGGCCTCGGCAAGGGAAAATCCAGCATTGTCTCACAGCTACATAGTCAGGGCCTGGTTCGGAACGTGGTCGGCCATTGTTTAAGTAGTCAAGGAGGAGGATATATTTTCTTTGGGGACGACGTTTATGATTCTTCGCGTGTGGTTTGGACACCAATGTCACGTGATAACCCGTAATAACCATTCCATGACCCTTCTCTCTTCATTTTTTCATTCATTTCTAAAATTAATGCAAAGCATATTTCTACTTCCTATAGCAAACTCTAACTGCAATTTTGTATCAGCCATCACTATTCACTTGGGTCCGCAGAGCTCATTCACGGTGGAAAACCGATAGGTTCTAAGAATCTTCTTGTAGTTTTTGACTCCGGGAGTTCTTACACCTACCTCAATGGTCAGACCTACCAAAGTTTCATTTCTTTGGTGAGTTCGTAACAATTTTTCACAAAATTCTGTGACTTCTCATAGTCACAATCACATACTTGGCATTTCCAATGAGAATACGAAAGAAGTGAGACAGATGATTTGTACTGTGCTCGCTAAATTTTAATATATAGCATGCTGTTTGTGCTTCCAGTTGAGGAAAGAACTGAGTGGAAAGCCCTTAAGCGAAACACAGGATGACCGGACACTCTCAGTGTGTTGGAAAGGCAAGAAACCCTTCAAAAATTTACGCGACATTAAGAAATACTTCAAACCGCTGGCACTGAGCTTTTCGAGCGGTTGGAGAACTAAAACGCAGTTTGAAATCCCCCCTGAAGCTTATCTGATCATCTCGGTAAGTGACATTTTTATACTTTTTTTATTTTCAGTAAATGAACAAAAAACACTAACAAGAATTGTTTGATTCAGTCCAACGGAAATGTTTGCTTGGGAATTCTAAATGGTACTGAAGTGGGACTTCAAGATTACAACGTTATTGGAGGTAATTAGAATTTTAGTATTTACATGAAACAAACAATAAAATGTTGTAGATTTTATGATTTTCTTTCGACTCTGTTTTTCTGTAGATATATCGATGCAAGATAAAATGTTGATTTATGACAACGAGAAGCAGGTGATAGGATGGGTCTCGGCAAGCTGTGATCAGCTTCCAACTTCCAATACTGCCTTTGTGTAATTATGACAAAAGGATTTTCTCAAACTCTGACACAGACTCGACTTATGTTGCAATTTGCAAATATATAGGTTTTTATTTGTTATTTTTTATTTTTAGGATTCAACAATTCATTTGCACATGATGGGTTATGTAAAGGGGGATACCCTGCATCACACTCCAAAGAATATATTACACCAATTCATTTCATGTTTGTTAGCTTGCTCTGAAAAATACAAAAATAAGAATGAAATTGTATGGAAGAACTTGGCATTGCTTACTATTTTTCTCTTTGGTGACAAAGTGATGTGATGTGCTTGGTTTAGTGAGAATGCACAAGAGGCTTTTGTCCACTGTTTTCTGTTTTTGTTTTTAAAATTTGAAAGTTGGAAACAAAATAAAAACACAAGAAAAGGGCTTCAATTTCCAGATATAAATGCCTCCCAAGGAAAATTGCATCCAGTCAAGTCCACTCTGAGGACTTCATTCAATAAATAAAAAGTTCATTTTTTGCTATGCCAAAATTGTATCACTTTTGAAACTGTCTTTATTCACTTGTAAAAATGCATTGTTTCCATTATGTCTCAAATAAACCATATCATCCTCCACAAATCTATACATTTTTTGTTTGTTTGTAATATCTTATTGCAATATAATGTGACACATTCACGAGCATTGTTTGTTCGGATAGTGTCAGTGGGAATCAAAAGCATAAGCAGAAAATTGACAACCAAATTTTTTTTGCCGAAGCACAAACATTACAAAAGCAATCATATATAGAAGCAGAGTAATAACAACTTGTTCATTATTAGATCACGAAATTTTATTCAACCGCAAAAGAAAAAGAACATGTCCCAGATGCTAGTGCTATAAAATGGAAGTAGAATGGGCAGCTGCTAATGCCCAATACATGAGCTCGTGTGACAAAAATATTCACGTAACTTGTTCCACACAGCCATAGCAGTGTAGGAACATATAATGCTATCTCCAAGTCACAAGATATAAGCATACACTGAGAAGCCAACAAGTCCAAGAATGAAAAGGAGAAGAATACTTCGACAGTGGAGGAATTTAAGCATCAAGAAAGCCCATTTTGATTTTTGCAGTAAGGACCATTGTAATGGCATGCTCCATTCAATGTATTAGAGACAAGAAAATTTCCAGGATTGTCTGATAGCTGCAATAGAGGATCAGTGATGTGATAAAATGTTCAAAAGCATACAAAGTTTGGAGAGGAACAGTGAATAAAGACAAGGCTCCACGATTGTGGGATTTGACAAGGAAAGAATATAAAAATCAGACATATGAACAAAATATGAATTCAGCAATACCTGATGATTAAAATCTGCATTCACTTGACAATGAATTGGGGATTTGTGGCTTGATTGCTCCTTCCTCTATAATATGTTTTGTATGGATGTTGCATCGTCTATCTTGTGATTTGCATGAATCAAGCTGATTTAAGTAGGAGATTTGTAACAGATTTCCTATGCCTCGAAGATGATTGTTTAATTTATTTTGACTTATGAATGTTTTTCCTTCATGCTAACTTCTGGTTCTTACTTTTTTCAATTTGCTTTTGATAGCATGCAGAGTTTAAGCCAAGAGAGAAGTCAATTGTGAGACGAAATCAAGACAAAGACAAAGCTTCAATGGAAAATTGTCGATGTTCTTGCCATGCATGAGTGTCTTTAAAAACAATGCCTAGCTAAGTATAGTAGTATTAATAAAGATAGAACCGTGTGTACCTCTCGAGTATGACAACGGATAATTGGGCTAGGTATGCTATAATATTTCTATGGCATGCTAGCAATGTAAAACGCAACCCAAGAGATAAAATTTTTAGTTGAATTTTTAAACTTTTTAATGTACCTAGATGCATCTAAAAAGTTTTTTTAAAAAATAAAATAAAATTGACCAAAATATGAAAAAAGTTTACTAAAAAATAATCAAAAACCCAAACATGCATTTTTGTTTGGGTTTCCTCTGATTTTTAGAAATTTTAGAAATCGACATTTGTTGGAGGAAAATAGAAAATATAATCAACTAGGCTTTGTTTGGGAAGAAGGTTTGGGTTGGATTGGGTTTTGGGCTATTTTAGCCACAAAAAGATAAAATAGACTTTTTAATTTAATAAGACAAAACATTACATCTAAATCATAATTATTATATTTTTTCTCTCATAAAAAATCAAAAAAACCAAAAAAAATTTCTAAACGAGACTTTTTAGTCCCAGATTAAAGTAGTTAAAAAGTCAAAAACTAACTCACTTTCCAAACGAACTCTAACAAACATTTCACAAGCAAGCAGTGATATGGAACAGGAAAAAGATTTCTAAAGAACCCCTAAACTGAATCAGATTTATTTTTGTGTGTGTATATATATATCAATAGTTGTTATTAACCATAATCTTCATCATTATTGTGAAATGCAAAACCTAAACAGTAAAATAGTGATGATGATGACTTGATGTCACTCACTAGTAACAGTAAAAAATATGCTTCAAATTAGCAATTAAGTAAAATTTAAAGTACGGAACGAACCAATCTATTGAACAAAGCACAGTAAAAAACAAAAAAATCAATTAACAGTTCCATGAATTGGGGGAAATGCAAATACCCAGTACCCATCTTGAGAAATGCAAAACCCTACCTTACCTTCCTGTGGAGAGAGAGAGAGAGAGAGAGAGAGAGAGAATTTGCATCACTGATCTAAGAGCGTTAGGATCAGTCTTGC
Organism: Camellia granthamiana; assembly: GCA_036172215.1. Lineage (NCBI taxonomy): Eukaryota > Viridiplantae > Streptophyta > Magnoliopsida > Ericales > Theaceae > Camellia > Camellia granthamiana. The sequence goes on along the minus strand of CM069911.1, from coordinate 39,797,500 downwards.
TATACTAGTTTTGGGATTATATTAGTCAGACAAGGTCCATAAATACACTTGCATCAGTTAGCTATAGCAAAATAAATTTTGATATTATTATAGTACATAGTTGTATTTACAAGATATATATTATTTTATTATTTATTTTAGAGAAAATTATCTCTTTCATTTGACAAAATTGGACAATTTTCACCAAATAGTAGACAACCTGGGCATCTACTCGGTCGATTATTCAATATCTCTTTCATTTGGTAAAATTGGAAAATTTTCATTAAGTGATCAATTATCTTGTCAAATGTTCTTTTGCTGCATTATTATCAATTGAATTTTTTTAAAAAAATTATTTAAATATAAAAATGAATAAATATAAATATTTTGTAAAATTAAATTTTAAAATAAAAAATCTGATGATGAAATATACATAAAAAAGTATAAAATAAAATTTTAATTATAATTTAATTCAAAATTTGTTGAGGGTGACGCGAGAGCATCTCCAATGCATCCTCCATAACTTCAAATATGAAGGATTTGTTCCTCCAACCCATCCTCTAAACCCATCTCTATTTGGGAGGAGGATGAGTTGATCCTCCAAATATGAAGGGAGGATAAAAAATAGAGAACGCTCTTCAAAATACTATTCATTTTATATTTTTTATTATATTACAAATAACTTTTAATGTGTAAATTTAATTTTTATAACATTGACATCATTAAAAAATGTGAAATTATACTTTTAGAATGAGTATAATATTAAATATATTTTACAAAAATTTTAAAATTAAATATTTGTTAATGAACAAAAATTACTTTTTGATGAAGGGAGGATGAAGGGTTTTAAAGGTTTGTGGTTGGAGTTTGAATGAATAGTAACATACTCTATATTTACTTTTTGAATAAAAAAAATTATTTTCATTCTCTTGGTGAGAGGATTGGGTTGGAGATGCTCTAAAAGAACTGTGGTGAGAGATTTGGAGACGATGAGGCCAGCTGTTTTCCATTGCCAATGTGTCTGAGATGAAGAAAAATGCCAAACCGCAAGAACTAGGGTAAATAACACTTACCTTCGAGATTTTTGATAATTATAAAGATTTCTTATCTAATTTTAATAATTATAAAAAAAATTATTTTTAAAACTATTATTAAGATTTCTCACTGTTAATCTTTTATTAATTTATTTAACAAAATATATTGATATCATACTGATGTCATGTACCATGAGTAAAAAATTTTAAGATTGTCTTTATATATTTAAGTAATAAATTTCACTTACCTCCCTCATGAGGTTTTACAAAAAAAAATTAGGGCCTTACTACATTCCCCTAATTTTTGGCCCCCTAATTCCCCTAAATTTCAAACCAAGGCATAAAAAAAAAAAAAAAAAAAAAAAAAAAAAAAACCCAAAACGACGTCGTTTTAGGCATTAGGGGGATTAGGAGGGACATTTTTAGGGGGACAAATCATTTTTCAAAAAATTAATAAAAATTCATACATTATTTAAATAATATTGAACAAAATTATTATATTCTATACAATATTTTAAAAAATTCCAAATTGTTAAGACAAGCATATATATATATATATAGTAGAATAACCACACATACCTTACCTTAAAAATAAAAATAAATAAAAAAAAAAAACTAACAAATTGATCACCATCAAACCTTATACTAAATTAAATAATATTCTTTATTTGAAAATTACAAAACAAAATGTAAAAAATGTTTTATTTTTTAAAAAGACAACCAATTTTATGAATACCTATTTTGATCAATTAGAATTTGAATAAAAATTTTAAAATACATATAGGCATTTGATTTTTTTTTTCCCCGTATGAAAAATACATATTTAGAGAAATTATCCTTATCTTTCCATTTTCTTTATTTTATTTCTTTCATTCTTCTTTCTATTTATTCTCTCATTTATTTTTTTATAGTGTCACTGCAACCAATAGCAATACCCTATAATTTTTTATTATTATTATTTATTCTCTTCTCTATGTTTTTTCCCTTATGTTTTCAACATTTTTTCTCTTTCATCAATATTTGCTAGCATCACCCATTACCATGGCAACTTAAGAAATATAAATTTTGCTTTTATTTTGTAAATAGAGAAAAATAAACAGGCATTTCATATTTATAATAAAAAATTGACTTATAAAAATTACCAAATGTTACCTCATAAATATATATAAAAAAAAATTATCATTTTTATCTTTCACAATCCTATATTATTCTCAAATTTTAATTTTCACCTTTGAATTTTTCAAAATCCACTCGATGGACAATAAAAAAAATGAGTCAATATTTCTCACCTTAACAATAAAAATTTTAAAAATAAATATAAAAGTGAAAAAATATATAATCACGTTGCAATAAATTAAAATTAGTTGATAGAAAATAAAAGATAAAGAAATTATTTGAAAATAATAAACTATTTAAAATTTTCATTTCTTACATTTAATTAAAATAGAATTTTACTTGAAGAAATAAATTATTTGAAAATAATAAAATAAATCAATAATTATTTATTCCATCTAAAATATATATCTCCATCTTTGTTTCTTTCATTTAAATTATTTTTATTAAATTAAATTTCAAAATTAATTCAAACAAGAAACATTAATATTCTTTCTTAATTTCATTGATGGTTGATTTTTTTTTTTTTAACTTATAAAAGTTCAAAAACTTATAGTGAAAAAAAATTACAAAGTCAAGGAAATACAAAAAAATAAAAAATAAAAAATTGTGAAAAATAAAATGATATTTTAATATATAGATAAATTGCACTTAAACGCTATCATGATTATTTGAACAACCAAATTAACACCATTTGGATTAAATTAACAGGGGAGGAGAAATCTTGACAATATTAGAAAAAGTAAGGAAAGTTCATGTAATTATTGAAATTACAGGGGAGGACCTTATAATTGTCAAAAATCTCAGGGGCGATAATTGTAATTTATCTCAAGAACTATGAACCCAGCTTCGTTCCGAATGAGATTGTCTGGTGGAGATTAAATTTATGAAATGTAAGATTTATGGTTAAATGAATTTGAATCATTAATTTCTTTTTCTACGTAAATCTAGATTGATAATGATAAGTTTGTAATATTGTTGTAACCATAAAAAGTTAGATTGTAAGGAGCCGAAACTCCAAAGATCACTTTTAAATGATAATAAATATAATGGCACTCAATCATGTAATAATAAATTACGAATTCACATAAAAATAAAAATTTGAATCTATACTCTTAATACTAGACACGATCCGCTCAAACCTGACAGATCTGTCTTAATAATCATATTTACTACCACTTGAATGACTGACCTTGGGTGTAGTAACCTCAATTTATAACGTGAGGCCTCACCAAGTTGCGCATCTGTTGTCTGAGATGAAGAAATTCATCACATCACAGACCAAAAATATTCACATAGACATCCGTGTTCACTCACATGGCCCTACGTTTTTTTTTTGCCCATAAATGGGGTAGCTTTTAAAGTTTGGGTGAATTACAATTAATTCCCTTTTAAATTTTAAGTTTAAAAAATACAATAAATTTTGTAATTATACTTTTTCTTAATAATGTTAATATAAATTAAAATTAATACAAATAACGTGAAAATATAAACATAAAAAAGTAAAATATATAACTCCGTGTAGTTTTAGAGTTTTCAAAAATAATTTTTGAAATTTTTAGTTCGTGTTTTTTTTATTTTAGTTGATTTTTTAAATATTTTAATCAATGTTTTTAACTTTTTAGATTCACTTAATCTAAAAATACACTTAAAAAGAAAATAATTTATGAAAAATCTTTAAAAAATTCACTAAATACTTAAAAATAGACAAAAAATATATGAATTCAGTATATTTTCGTATTTTTTTATATTTATTGAATTTTTAAAAAAAAATCATAAACATTTTACTTTTTAAGTACATTTAGATTAGATGCATCTAAAAAAAATTGACCAAAACATTAAAAAAAATTCACTAAAAATAAAAAAATACATATTGAAAACTCAAAACCAAATATTATTTTTTCATCCATATAATTCATGAATTATAAGTACATTTAAGATTAGATGCGTTTAAAAAGAAATTGACAAAAACTTTAAAAAAATTCACTAAAAATAAAAAAATACGAATCGAAAACTCAAACCCAAATTTTATTTTTTCATCTATATAACTAATGAATTATTGAATAAAATGAGGATAAGTGTTATGTAAATTAAAATTTATATATATAATTATATCGAATTTATAAGACTTACTATATTTTTTTTTCTTTCTAAATCTTAAGAAAAGTGAGTGTAATTTAACATTAAAGGTTAACCTCTCAAAACTGGTCATATGTGAAAAATATATATAAGACATAACTTTTTACATGGTAAAGCTCAATTCACCCTTATTTTAGTCAAGTAGCTTTTATTCCTATCTTACAAAAATAAAGTTTTTGTTCTAAATATTTCAAAAAATAAAAAATTTATAATTTTTATTATTAAAATTTTAACTTTGTACGATGTGCATCTATTTCCCCAATACTTTAATACAATATGAACTAAATAAAAATAGCATGATACAATAGCACACACCAAAAAAGAAAAAAAATTAGCATGAAAATAAAATAATACAATACAAACACTGATCAAAACGACACAACACAGACATTAGCTTTTAGCATTAGTGAGACAAAGATTTAACGGGGAGGAAAGACGGATTATTTTGGAATGCATTAAAAATAGAGGTGATGGCTTCTGTGGTTTATCCAAATTTCTTGTACTACTCTATTTAGTTTTTAGTTTTTAAAAATAATTTTTTGAGTTTTTAATTTGCACTTTTTAGTTTTTAATAATTTTTTATTATTTTAATTAAATTTTTTACTTTTTGGATTCACTTAATTTAAATATGCTTAAAAAAAATTGAAGAAATTTTTTTAAAAAATCAATAAATATAAAAATGTATTGAATTTTTATATTTTTTGTAATTAGTGAATTTAAAAAAAATTACAAATTTTATACATTTTCAGTAGAGTTAATTACCTAAAAATCTTATTTACAAATGTTATAATAGTTCAGATCCTATATGTAAGATTTTTTAAACCAATAAATCCTATTTAGTAAAACTGAAAATATTGTTAGTTTTTTCTAATTTTTAAAACTAAGAATATTATTAATTTGCATAATAATGTTCCAGATAATTGTTTCACTAACTAATAAAAAAACAAAGAATGAGATTAAATATTTTTGCCATTCTACTTATTGGTTTGATTTAACTATCTAATAAAATTGAGAATATTAACAGTTTTTTTCAGTTTTAAAATTGAAAATATTATCAGTTTTTTATTTTTTATTTTTTTTTTCAATTTTATACATCAATGTTCTATCATCATGCTCTTTGATAGACACAAAATTTCAATTTTGCACAAAAAAAAATAATTCAATTTTTTCAAAAAAAAAAAATAGTTTCTTTTTTTTTTTTAGTTTTTTTAATTTAAAAGTTGATGTTTTAAAGTTTTGAAAATCAAAATAAATATCAAATCATCATATTCCTATATAAATAATCATAAATGATGAGCAATTATTATTGTAAGGGCAATTCCGACTATTAAAAATTTAATGAGACTTGAATGTGCTAAAAATCTTAGTTAGGACTTAATGAAGTATAAGTTCATAAATTAAGACTTGTGTATAAATGTCTCTTTTACGTATATATAGACTAGCCTATCACCCGTGCTATGCACGAGATAATTATAGATATTTATATTTGTTTTAGATTTTTTTTAATATATAAATTATGTTTTTTAAGATTTTTTATAAAAATAATTTAACAATCTTATCACTAACCATAGTGTATGAGAGAAGTTGAAAAAGATACTGCAGTAACTATACACAGATTGTATCTATAATTATTTGCATGAGGGGATTTTAAATGCTGATGAGGGGATTTTGACTAAATCAATAAATGCAGGCATGTGGAAAGATATGTGGATTGAAAAAAGTTAATAAATGCTAATAAGGAGATTTTGACCAAATCAATAAATGCTGAGTTTGCTTTTTTTAATAAAAAATTTAAAAAATTCAAATTGGGATATTGAAACTCTCACAGGCTTTGGGGTTGAAAACCCCATTTTGCTTAATAAATATAATATTAAATATTAAGCAAAAGGGTTTTATGCTATCTAACTACAGAAAATAAAAAGATTAAATCACATTAAAAAAAAAAGAACCATTGAACAAACTACAATTATCTAACTTCAATCATATTAAAAAATCAAATTATAAACAAAAGGAGATAACTTTAATCATACAAATCACAATTTTTTTAATGCTATCTAACTACAATCACCTTTTTCTCATAATAAATAAATAATTGAAAAAAGAACCATTAAAATAGTAAATAAAAAGATTATTTAGAGCCATTGAACAAACTACAATCACATTTTTCCTTTTTGTGAGTGTTTATATTTATCTAACTTCAATCATATTAAAAAATCAAATTATAAACAAAATGAGATAACTTCAATAATACAAATCACAATTTTTTTAATGCTATCTAACTACAATAATATTTTTCTCATAATAAAAAAAATAACTTTTAAAAAAGAACCATTAAAATAGTAAATAAAAAGATTATTTAAAACCATTGAACAAATTACAATCACATCTTTCTTTTTGTGAGTGTTTATATTTATCTTATTTCAATCATATTAAAAAAATCAAATTATAAACAAAAAGAGATAACTTCAATCATACAAATCACAATTTTTTTAATGCTCACTACTACAAAAATAGTTAAAGATCACACTTTGACAAAAAAAAAAAAGATCTCACTTTTATTGGAAGTGTGATAAAAAAAATTAGATTGATATTTTAATCATACTTAATTTGATTGAGTGTGATAATATTTATTTTTTATGTCACTTTTCAATTAAGTGTGATTATATATATATATTTTTTAATCACACCTTCTAATTAAAGTGTGATTATATATACACTACTACTTTTTAATCACACTTTTTAAATAAGTGTGATTACATATATTTTTTTTAATCACACATTCTAATTAAAGTGTGATTGTTTATATATTTTTTAATCACACCTTTTAATTAAAGTGTGATTATATATACACTGCTACTTTTTAATCACACTTTCTAATTAAAGTGTAATTATATATACACTACTACTTTTTAATCACACTTTTTTAAATAAGTGTGATTATATATATATTTTAATCACACATTTTAATTAAAGTGCGATTATATATACATTACTACTTTTTAATCACACTTTTTAAATAAGTGTAATTATATATATATATATGTATATATTTAATCACACTTCCTAAATAGGTGTGATTGTATAAAATATTTCAATTTGATTTTTATATAAAATATACAATTTCCAAATTCGCGCCTCTATTCTACCCATGAATGATAGAGACGACTAACTACTAGAAAATGAGGCTTTAGACACGGAACTTTTTGCAACGGTTTGAAAATCGTCGCAAAAAGCATGATTTTGTGATAGCAAAAAAAAATGTCACGAAATTAATTTTTTTGCGACGGCATTTGACTATCGCAAAAAAGGCATCAACTAAATACCATTATTAGAGACCGAAAATCTAAGGCCGTGACAAAAAGTAATATTATACGCAACGGTACATTGCCTATCTCTTTTTTTTTTCTTTTTTTTTTTTGCAGCGCCTTTTGTTAATCCGTCGCAAAAGATTTTATTTTGCTCATTAATGATGGCCCTTAAACTCGTCGCAAAAACTTAATCCATAATTACCTTCGCTCCCTCTCCTACCCCCTTCCTTTGTCTCGCTCATCCCTAAACTTTCAGACTTCTCTTCGAATTAAAAAAAAAACTCACTATTACAAAAACATTTAAAGATCACACTTTGATAAATGAAAATATTTCACTTTTATTAGAAATGTGATAAAAAAAATTAAATTAATATTTTAATCATTAAGTGTGATAATATTTATTTTTTATATCACTTTTAATTAAATGTTATTATATATATGTTTTTTAATCACACTTTCTAAGTGTGATTATATTTATTTTTTTAATTAAATGTGATTATATTTATTTATATATATATCGTATCACAGTGGAAACACAAACAAATCAAACCCTCTCTCCCCCCGTCTTCCCCTCTCCCCCTCTCACCACTCACTTAGCAATAGCTAGGGTTTTATTATCTTTCTCTCCCCTATATTAGAAACCCTAGCTTTGAAACTCCATTCCCCAACAACAACAATCACCATCAGTGTTGGATTTGGCATCACCGATCCGCCGTTGCCCGTCGCGCAGCACCTCCTTCTGCCGCAGAACCACCACCTTAGTGCCGATGATGGCAGATCTTGAAGGACGACCAAACCCTAGAGAGCTACGGGTAATTCAATCGATTCTCACCGTACTCATTTTTTGCATATGTGAATGTAGATATAGGTATTAGTATTGGAATTTGAGTTAAATGCTTTGGTACCCAACTCTCTCTCTCTCCACCTTAGTGCCGACGATGGCAGATCTTGAAGGACGACCAAACCCCAGAGAGCTACGGGTAATTCAATCGATTCTCACCGTACTCATTTTTTGCATATGTGAATGTAGATATAGGTATTAGCATTGGAATTTGAGTTAAATGCTTTGGTACCCAACTCTCTCTCTCTTTCTCTCTCTCTCTCTCTCTCTCTCTCTCTCTCTCGCTCTATTTCTTTCGAATTTTACTGCATGTATAACATTTGTATACATCAATATGTGTGTCTGTTGAATTGTTGAATTGCTCAATAAAAATAGATTATTGAATTGTTGAAAGCTGGTCATGGCTAAGTAGATTGGATGGGAAGATGATTTGAAACTGAGTTTCTGATGCCATATAAAGGACTTCCAAGAATTTGTACTTGCAAAGATCCCCTTTCCTAACCCCATGAATAGATTTGATCTGTTAGGTTCTTTTTTGAATTGAAAGAAACTTCTACACTAATTTTCATACGACAATTTGGATAAATAGGACACAATATTGCGCCAAAAAAGATGATAGTTCAACAAAAATTTAACCGTAATTGTGAATCAATATTCTGGAAGTACATATTAGATCACAGAGCTTGTTAATTATTATATTGAAACTGCAGAAATTAATGTATCACTGGTATTATGTAAGCTACAAATTGGTGGTCTTGGGTTTTTTTACAGCTCATAAAAACAATTTCTTAGCAGATGTGTCAAGAATGAAATATTCAGAATAGAACATCAGTTTTTTGCAAGGTTGTCTATGTCCCACCATTGATTCTTGTTTGAGCTGCAACACAAACATATGATAAAACAGAATGAAATATTCATAATACTTCTATAGATTGCTAATTTATTTAATCTCAGGCATCAAATGCTCAGAAAGTTTACTTTTTGATTTTTGAGAGAGGGCTAAGGGCATTTATTGATGGAACAGTTCAGCTGATATGTGAATATGTTGTTAAGGGTTATGGCATGCAAAATCTCTGCCATTCTGCGTGTGTTCATATTTTTGAGAGGATAACTGTCCTAACTAGCTTAAGATATCATCTGGCTACATTTTTGGCACAAGTTTCCTGTATATTGTTGTTAATTTTGTTTGCTATACATAAATTATTTTTTTATATTGGCATTTTCATTGTGTTACTCTGTGATTTTTCTTTCTTTTCTTTTTTCATTCCTCAGTGATCATGATATCTTTGTTTTCCTATTTGTTGGTTTACATGATGGTGCATTTTCTTAAATGTACAGTTGTTTTGATCTTAGGTCTTGCATGCTTACTTTATTTTATACTTTTTTTTCCATTTTCTAGCCATAATGAACATATTGTCAAAACCGGGATGCTACATTGGATTGACAAAGGGGTTTACATGATTAGATCAAGGATCATAAGATCTTATCGAAAAAGAAAATTACATAATAGTTTAATTTGAATAAAATTTTTTGGAACATATACACAAAATAAGCCTGAACTATAATAAACAAGTGAAAATATTTCAAAAAATACAATGCTTTGTGTAAAATTTAAATATAATATTATGCAAGTAAAAGTTTGCATTTCATCAACAGAAATTGGAGAAGAAAAGTTTTATAATAGAACACTTTGCACTCTTCAACAGTGCATAAAAAGAAAAAGGAAAAATAGTTAACACAGTTGGTTTTAAAAATAGATTGGAAATTCAAAAGAGAAGAAAACTAAATTTTTTTAGGAGATGACTTGGTTCCAATTCTAAATAATCAAGAACCGTTGATTATGGTTTGATTCATGGATTAAGGCTCAAAAGAATCGTAGTGAACTCAACCAAACCAAACTTTTCCCAATGTTGATTTTATATTTTTATAAACTAATTGTAGTAGGTAAAGTAAAAAATATTAAGGTGTTGAGAGGAGAAATCAAATCTTAGATTTCCAACTTAACTTTCACATGTATCAATCAACTGAGTTGTTCTTAATTTGTTAGAATCTCACACTAATAAATTAATATAACCAATATTTGTTTACACACATAAATATTATGACTTAAATTTAGTTTTTGACAAATATTTAAGTAATAAATTTATATAGTTGCTTCTATGTTATGCTGCAATTAATTGATCTTCTATTGATAATTTTTTTTGAATTGGAATAGGTTAAAACCGTGGAACCAAACTGGTTTCTATGGTTTAATCACATAGTTTTAACTCTCTGATTCTTGTTTTAAATTTCCTGGAACCAAAAGGAATGGTTTGATCCCATTTCCTCTTTAAAACTGCACCAGTTTGGTTCATGCACAACCCTATAAGAAAACATAAATAGAGTAAAAGATAAGGAATTCTCCAAGAAACCTAAATAAAGATACTCGAACAAATAAATAGATCTTAGGCTACATATGCATATATTATATGTCTTTTATCTCTTTGTTTTGAGACAAAATAATTAATTCTGGACTAATTTCTTGTTGGTTGATACAGATTTATATAGAGATTGACAAATTCGGGGAGGAATTAGTAAAGCATCCTGAGAAGTCATTGCCCTCATTATTGGTCACTATTAATGGTTTATTTTTAAAATTGGAGGTGTCAATTGGCCATTTTCATACAGTGTGTCAGGTCAATTCTCTCACTAATGACCTACTTTGTTTTCCTCTGGCTTTCCTTGTTGTAGTTGTAATTTACTTTTGTATTGTTTTCCTATCTTTTCTTTTGTTTTTCTCTTTTAACTTCTAATTTTATTGATAAACATAAAGCATCAAAAGAAGGTAGAACTACTTACCATTAATTTTGATGTACTTTTATACCATTTTCTGTTTGTGTAATTACTGTGCAGAGTGACTCTTCTATTGATGGGAGCTATTCATTCCCTCTAATGTTTGAAAAATTTCCAGAAGTGAACCAGGAAGGCTCTCAATGGACAGATTATGAGATTAGAGATGCTATCAACTTAATTTATGAAAATCTACACAAGCTGGATTCTTACTTAAATGTCATTGTAAGAGTCTGAACATTCTTACTTATGCTTTCTGATTTTTCTTCAAAGTTTGTGGTTGTGTTTTATTACTAAGAATTGTTTGTGGTTGTGTCATTGTAAGACTTTGGAAGGACTTATTAGCCAAGAAAAGTTTGAAAAATCTCGAGCCTATAGTCTTGATAAAAGGTTTTGTTGTTTTTTATCTGGTCACAAGTTTCCTCATTTATATTTTTTTACATGTGCTACTCACTAATATAGCTATTTTGATTGTGCTCTGATTTGCCTTTCTTAACTTTCAGCCACTTCCATTTTGTTCATGAGTTCGTAACTATACTGATGGACTCTGCAATTTTGTTTTTTGGGGCCTTGGTTGTGGAAGGTGAGTGGTTTGTTGTTAGATTATGGATTGGTTGTGCTGCAACACTATTCTCTGTATCTAATTTTTCCTCTTTACTCCAGACATCAAGAGACTTCGTTGTGTACATGGGTCTCAACGCAAAGAATGAAATAGTGCACACCCTTGCATTTTTGGCCGGTGTTATGTTTTGGTCACAGGTGCACATATCAACTTTCTTTTTGATCTAAATATAATGAATGTCTGGTTTACTTGTTATGATGTGCCATATTCTACTTTGAAAGTGAATTTCTTCAAATTATGTCTTTAGAATCATGTTAACTATATTTAAGCAGCCAAGAAGCTTTAGTTAGAACTTAGATGTGTATAATAAGTCAGCAAAAGTTGCAACACTTTTGTTACAAGATTAATATCTAAACAGTTGGAGACGTTAGATCTAGAGAAAGCATCTCGTTCGCATATCCCACTTCCTTAGCTGGAAAGGAACAATCTAATACATGGTCCTAAAAAACACACACATTATGAGTACCCTGAAAAGTGCAACCTCTATGTACTACCCAACTTTTGCTTGGTTTCTTTTTATTTGGTTTTGATTTGTGACACCAGCAACACATCAATGACCCTTTGCAATTTTCTGCTAATGAAGACTATTTATCGTTGAAACTGTTCCTTCAAATTTATGGCTTGTATGTTTGTGGGGGTAAAACCAATTCATCTTATAGGTGGGACTTTTCCTAATTACTCATTTTCAATCTCAACTTCCCAATTAATCATTTTACGTCCAGCCACAGACAGTTTCATGAATGAAGAAATGAATACTTTGTCTTTGAATAAATGGTCCCTTGATTCTAGTTGCTACATTAAGGAATTACATGTTTGGTTCTTTTTATTTTTAAAGAATCTATATAAGATGTTATACAAATATTTCTTGTTTAAATTATTGATTGAGATGTCGATTTCTTTAAATCATCTTCAAATCTAATTAAGGCAGGTCAAAATTTTCTTCAACGTTCTTTTTAAATTTCATCAAAACACTAGTGGTCTAATATAAGATGTTGTACATATATTTGCTGGTAGTCTACTGGGAACTCTGGACTTATAAAACTGTAACTTACTATGTCCATCAAAATTTGAATTTGCACACTGATTGGGAGTTTAATTGTTATTTTCTTTAGTCGAACTTTTGTTGCTTATTTCCTGTGCCTTTATTTTTTTTTAACTTTCACAATATGCTCATTGTTCCTCCTGGTTCTAGTATTGTCCACCAGGTAAGACTTTGGCATCATTATTGCATCAAGGATATTTCTATATCTAGACGTTATATTGTTGTTAAGGAAAATTCTCATGGCAAGGTGCAAGAATTTGACCTTAAGGTGGTATGAATGGTTTACTCGTAAAAGGGCCAAAACATTAGATAGGTATAGGCTCAATACATGAGGTTTGCAATGTTTAACTATTTGTGGGGCTTCTGGAGTAAAGTCACATTTACCTCTAGCCTCTTGTAAATCATAGTCCAAATTTTCTCATTTTTTTAGCACTATAATACTATTTGGTAGGTTTGGCATTTAGCAAGTGACTCTGATAATTTTCAGGTTAATCTTGAATACCTTGGATGGGTTATTTTCTACACAAATAGCATTCTGTACCCTGATAGCGTGGTTAGAACTGATTCCCATACAACTATGATTGCTGGCTTAAGAGTTGTTGGCTGGGGAGTTGGAGGAATTGAATCTGAGGCTACAATGCTTGGTTAGGTATTTTGAGATAATAATGTATTTTCTTTATGATTTTTCATACGCTTGTGCTGTAGCGATCCCGGTTTTCCTTTCCTTTGTTTATTGTATTCCGGACTTGGTACCGTGAGTGTGTTGATGTCGTATTCTCATTTTCATCATTTACTCTTGTATTTGAGTCTTGGGTTGTGTTGGGCAGGTTTGAAACAGGTTGGTTGTGTTTAGAAACCAAAGGTTGATGCCCAGTTTTTGGCCTTCATGCTCGAGCGGGGATTTTGATGCTCGAGCGGGCCCTTTGTTGTTGCTTCTCCGCTCAAGCGGGAGCTTGGACGCTCGAGCGTGAATATCCATCTCCTAATATTTTTCTCTGCAGGTCATCGGACGCTCGAATGGGAGTTTTGACGCTCGAGCGGGCTCTTTTGGTTTTGTTCCTCCGCTCGAGCGGGGAGTCTGACGCTAGAGCAGGGACCTTGGTTTGTAAAACTTCTGGAAGTGTGCATCCGGCGCTCGAGCGGCGCTTTTGACACTCGAGCGTGAGTCTGTGTCTGACGCTCGAGCAGGGTGTTCCACGCTCGAGCGGGGAGTGCAGTATATCAGTTCGAAGTCTGACTTTTTGGACCACTTTTTCAATTCCTTTTCTCTCTCTTACTTTTCAAAACCTCCATTGGAGAGCACCTCACTCTAAAATTCTAACTTCTCTCTAGGGTTTGATCTAGTAGGAGTGATCTTCTACCCTTGGGCCTTTGTAAAAAGTGCGGAGCTTGTTGAGGGCTACATTTTGATCCGAAAATATTGGGGTTTGGAGCACTTTCAAATTTCTTCATCTTCTCCTTTGAGCTCCGAATTTGAGGTAGGGATAACTACTCTTTTTTATAGTCTTTGACATAAACTATTGGTCATTTTGATGTAATGTTGAAGTTGGGTAATTTTGGGTATTAGGGTTTCAAAATGAATAAAAAGGGGTTTTGTTATTTTGACTCATATATGTGTATGTTGGGTCTTAAAATGATGGTATTGATGTTGTTGATGATGTATGGGACCTTTGGGGTCATTGTAGAGAAAAATGGGGAGAAGCCCTAAATTGTTGTATGAATTAATTTATATAATTAATTCGGGAATGTTATGAAAATATGGAATTGAGTTGGAAATAATAAAATTGGCTCATTATAAGAGGGAATGGTGGAGTTGGATTTATTAATCGCTCACTTATGAAAATGTTGTCAAATTATCTGTTGATGCATTTATTATCTATTTAGAAATAAATTGCTTTAGGCTATCGGTGGAGGATAGTCTTGAATGTTGTAGACCTTGCATGATGATTAGGTGAATTAAAACTAATCAATTGAATAAGTCATTGAATATGACGGTTGGAATAATGCATCAAATTTATGTATTGATTGATTATGTATATGATTTGTGCTTATATACATTGTGTTATGTGAGAGGAGATAGGGGATGTACTCCACGATTTAGGAGGAGATAGGGGTTGGACTCCTAAACCGGATATTATTTGGGAGGAGATAGGGGATGGACTCTATTGATACAGCAAATATGTGTATCTATTGTGAAGTATGGAAGTGTTTTATGTGATATTGACACATCAAATATGTGTATCTATTGTGAAGTATGAAAGTATTGTTGATATGAGATGTGGTCTCATGGGAATTGTTTGGCCAGGTTTTGAGCCATATTTATGAATTGAAAATCGGTTAAGTAAAGGAAAGAGGAATGAAACATGGATATATTTATCATGTAATTGAAATGGGTTATGAATTAATTTATGTAGGTTAAACATTTATCAAATGCTATTATTTTAGTTTTTGCTCATATTATGTTTAGCATATCTCTACTAGGCGTTGGCTCACCCTATATGAGACATCTTTTTCAAGTGCAGGTGTTATGCCACCTCCAAGGACGTAACTTGGGAGGCTTGAGGCTGTTAAACTCTTTTGTTGTTTTTGTTGTATTACATGTATATCAAGCCAAGGGCTTATTTTGTGTAGAGTTAGTACTCTCCTTTTTGTAACTAAGTGTTGACTTGGAAAATTGTAAGCATATAGGGCATTTACTTTTGTTGTCAACATGTAATACCTTTTGTAAGAATACTCTGATGATTGTAATATGAAATCTCTTTTCTTTACCGTGATTGTATGTTATTTTGGGTTTATTTTGAGGGCGTTACATGTGCCAGCTGTTAATGTTTGCACTTATTCTTTGGTAGACAGACATGCATGAAATGGGTAGCTGTTTTCTCTTCTTTTTCCTCCAAAGGTGCAAAAGAAAATGCAGCCTCTACTTCTCCAAAACCTGCTGCTGTTGGTGATAGTAACTGCAATGTATGTACTCTATACCCCCCCAAAAAAAAATGGAGTAAATTCTTGAGTTTTTATTTATTTATTTATGGGTACCTAGAATTATGGTTCAACAGTAATAATAATATACATTCACAAAAAGATCGTACACAAGCTATATTGAGATTTATCATTTTTAAATACTGTGCTCATTAGTAACCTCCTAATTACAATGTCATTGACACTGAGCTGCTATGGCATCTAATTGTTAACAGGGAAGTTACTTCCAAAAGGATTAAGATCAAGCAGAAATGATTAATGTTCCTATTTTGGTTTGCTGAATTAACTTTTTAGTTTATTCATATGCATCAGCGGTTTCTGGATTAATTTGTGTTTTCATTTTTCAGGTCAGAAATTTTTTGGAGAGGTGCAAAATATGGTCCAAGAATTAAAGAACTTAGTTTTTTAAGTTTTTTCATTTTTTAATATATGTAAGTACAGTTAATTTTTTTTATTTAATTCCTTTGTATATACTTTTAAATATTCAATTTTCATTTATGAAATATATGACGTTATTCTATTCAATATGTGGTTATGATTCAAAATATAGTATATAGTGTGTATTACATTCTTCAAATGTGCATACAAAAATAATATTGATTATTTTTCAAATATGTCGAACCCTTTTTTTATCACAGATTTTATTAGTTATTAATCACATTTAAAAGATGTGATCTAAATGTTATTAATCACACTTAAAAAGTGTGATTAAAAATGATATTTTTTAATCACACTTCCAAAGGTCACACTTAAAAGGTGTGATTTAAATATTTTTAATCACATTTAAAAGGTGTGATCTAAATGTTATTAAGCACACTTAAAAAGTGTGATTAAAAATGACCCATTTTAATCACACTCCCAAAGATCACACTTTAATAAAACTTAAAAGGTATGATTAAATAACATACATCACACAAAAAAAGTGTGATCTTTATCTATTTTTGTAGTAGTGGCTATCCAACTACAATCATATTTTTCTCATAATAAAAAAATAATTGAAAAAAAGAACCATTAAAATAGTAAATAAAAAGATTATTTAGAAGCGTTGAACAAATTACAATCACATTTTTCTTTTTGTGAGTATTTATGTTTATCTAACTTCAATCATATTAAAAAATCAAATTATAAACAAAAGGAGATAACTTCAATAATACAAATCACATTTTTTTAATACTATCTAACTACAATCACATTTTTCTCATAATAAAAAAAAAATAATTGAAAAAAAGAACCATTAAAATAGTAAATAAAAAGATTATTTAGAAGCATTGAACAAACTACAATTACATTTTTCTTTTTGTGAGTGTTTATGTTTATCTAACTTCAATCATATTAAAAAAATCAAATTATAAACAAAAGGAGATAACTTCAATCATACAAATCACAATTTTTTTTAATGCTATCTAACTACAATCATATTTTTCTCATAATAAAAAAAAATAATTGAAAAAAAGAACCATTAAAATAGTAAATAAAAATATTATTTAGAGCTGTTGAACAAACTACAATCACATTTTTCTTTTTGTGAGTTAACTTCAATCATATTAAAAAATCAAATTATAAACAAAAGGAGATAACTTCAATCATACAAATCACAATTTTTTTAATGCTATCTAACTACAATGACATTTTTCTCATAATAAAAAAAATAATGGAAAAAAATAACCATTAAAATAGTAAATAAAAAAAGATTATTTAGAACCATTGAACAAACTATAATCACATTTTTCTTTTTGTGAGTGTTTATGTTTATCTAACTTCAATCATATTAAAAAATAAAATTATAAACAAAATGAGATAATTTCAATCATACAAATCACAATTTTTTTAATGTTATCTAATCATCGTCAATAATTAAAAATATCAATCACAAATTAAGTCAATTAATAATTAAAAAACACAATAATTTATTTTTCAAAAAACATAGTGAGTTAAAAAGATCAATTACAATTTTTTTTTAAGGTCAAAATACAATCTAATCATCATCAATAATTGGTACATTATGTGACCCTAATGAGTACAATCCATTTTGTTTTTCAAAAAATACAGTGAGTTAAAAAGTAAATCACAAATTAAATGAATTGATAGTTAAAAAAACACAATAATTTTTTTTCAAAAAACACAGTGAGTTAAAAAAATTAATTACAAATTTTTTTTTTTCAAAATATAATCTAATCATTATCAATAATTGGTACTTTAAAAATCAAATTAGAAAAAAAATCAAATCAAATCACAAATATTTTTATACTATCTAACTACAATCATATTTTTTTCATAAATAATTGTAAAGAAAAAACATTAAAACAGTAAATAAAAGATTAAATCATATTAAGAAAAAAGAACCATTGAACAAACTACAATCACATCACATTTTTCCCATAATAAAAAAAACAAATAAATGAAAAAAAGAACCATTGACTAACTACAATCACATTAAAAAAAAGAACCATTGAACTAACTACAATCACATTTTTTTCTTTGTGAGTGTTTATGTTTATCTAACTTCAATCATATTAAAAATAAAATTAAAATAGTAAATAAAAAGATTAAATAACATTAAAAAAACCATTGAATTAATTACAACAATCATATTAAAAAAAAGAGTCATTGAATAAACTACAATCATATCATATTTTTCCCATAATAAAATAAATAAATGAAAAAAAAAAGAACTATTAAACAAACTACAATCACATTTAAAAAAAAAGAATCATTCAACTAATTATAATCACATTTTTCTCTTTGTGAGGGTTTATATTTATCTAACTTCAATTATATTAAAAAATCAAAAATAAAATTAAAATAGTAAATAAAAAGATTAAATAACATTTAAAAAAAAATTGAACTAACTACAACAATCATATTAAAAAAAAGAGCCATTGAACAAACTACAATCACATCACATTTTTCACATAATAAAATAAACAAATAAATAAAAAGAACTATTAAATTAACTATAATCACATTAAAAAAAAAGAAAGAATCATTCAATTAATTATAATCACATTTTTCTCTTTGTGAGGGTTTATATTTATCTAATTTCAATCATATTAAAAAATCAAATTATAATTTTTTATTCACTAGACAAATCACAAATATTTTTATGCGCTATCTAACTACAATATTAAAACAGTGAACAAAAGGAAAAGTGAAGAAGGAGAAAACAAAAAGAAGACTTACCGTTTGCATACGTGGTTACTAAAGTTGAAAGTGTAGAAGTGAGAAGTCAAGAAGGAGAAAACAAAAAGGAGACTCACTGTTTGTAATAGGTATGTGAAAAGTTAAAAAGAGTGTGTGTATTGGAGAAATTAAAAAGACTTGGAAGAATTTAATAAATGCTAAGTTTTTTTTTTCAAAAAAAAATCAAAAAAATTAAGAAATTAAGGTTCAGATATTGGAACTCCTACAAAACTTGTGGGTTATAAATAGATATAAATAAATAGATAGATATAGATATAGATATAGATATTTGTTTTAAATTTTTTTTAATATACAAATTATTTGTTTTGGAAAAGGTACTGCAGTAATTATGAGAGAAGTCAAAAAGTCTTGTAAGTTGAGAGAAATTAATAAATGCTGAAGTTAATTTTTTTTTTAAAAAAATAAAAAATTAGAAAATTAATATTAGCATATTGAAACTCCCATAGACCTTGGGGATTAAAAATTCCCTTTTGCTGAATATATAGTATAGATTAAGTATATTTAAAAATAAAACATTTGATTAAATTTCTTTAAAATAGAATTTAATTTAATTCTTTTTTTTAAATTGTCAAACGCACTCATAATGTAAGTAGCTTTTCTTCTTATCTTATAAATGTGGAGTTTTTTATTCTCGTAAATATTCTCAAAAATCAAAAAAAAAATTGGTTTGTTTTTCAAAAAAAATTTTAGGAAAAATTCTCTACAAACAAATTTTCAAGAGTAATCAAACCAAACAAATTTTTTCAAAAAAAATCTCAAAATTTTATTTGGTTACCTACTTTCCAAAATCACTCTCTCTCTTTCATACACATTAAATCAATCACTTTTTTTAAACAACAATGATTCATCCCCCCTTTTCCCCCCACCCCCTTTGACCCCCCCTCTCTCTCATTGGTTACTTTTTTTTTTTTTTTCTTTTTTTCCCTGCTCCTCCAATCACCCCCCGCCACGTGGCAAGGGAGGGTGAGGGGGTGACCCCCAAAAGGGGGTCCCAAGCATTATTCTTTTTTAAAACTCTCTCCCCAAAATAATTTTCCAAAATCATTTCTGAAAAAAGGCAAACCAAACAAGTTTTTGTACTTTTTATCTCAAAAACTACTCTACAAACACAAACCAAGCACACCTATAATTTTTATTATAAATATTGTAGTTTTCTTTTATGATATGCACATAACATTATAGCATTTCTCAACACATTAATACAATACGAACACAAAATGAATACGGACTAATATGACCCCATACAGACATCCAGCTTTCGGCATTAGCATTTAATAAAGATGTGATGGCTTCTGAGATTTGTCCAAATTTCGTGTACCAGTGAAAAAGTTATTAGTCCGTCTTGGATACATAACGTGATATTTTAATACTATTGTATATTCATTTGGCATAACGATTTGAGGTTAAAATAATTATAAAAATATAAAATGAAATAAAAATTAATAAGAGGAACTGTCACATCTAAATATAATTATTTTATTTTTTCTCTTACAATTATTTAAAAAATTAAAAAATTCATTCCAAACGAGACTTTGGGTGTTTTGAGGAGATGATTAAAAGTTACTTTTGAATTTTTTTGATTTTTTTGTGAGAGAGGGAAGCGGGTTAAAAGCTGAGAAGTGGCTTTTAACCCACTTCCCAAAATAGCCTTTTTTAATCCCAGATTAAAAAGTCAAAAAGTCAACCCACATCCCAAACGAACCATGTAATTGGTGGAGGGAGTGGGTTTACGAATTTGTATTGAGTGATTAAGAAATATGAAAAGATATGATAAATTGTAATTAATTAATGTGGGATATGAACACGTGACGTCCCTGGATCATCCAATAATTTTTCTTACTAGTGATGCTTCACATAAGGGTCTGGGTTGTGTATTAATGCAAGGAGATAAAGTCATAGCATATGCGTTTTGCCAGTTGAAACCCCATGAAAATAAATATCCTACCCATGATTTAGAACTAGCAGCCGTAGTATTTGCTCTGAAAATTTGGCGTCATTACTTGTATGGAGCTTCTTGCCAAGTTTTCACAGATCACAAGAGTTTGAAGTACTTGTTCACTCAGAAGGAATTAAACATGAGGCAGAGAAGGTGGCTTGAGTTATTGAAAGACTACGACATGCAGATTCAGTATCACCCAGGCAAAGCAAACTCAGTGGCCGACGCGTTGAGCAGGAAGTTAGTTAGGAATTTGGCATGTTTAGCAATGATTTCAGTGGAACCGACAATTATTGAGGAGGTGAAGACTAGACAGATGGAGGATGAATTCTTCAAGAAGGTATTTGACGAGATTGTCACTAATCCGAGACCAGGATATACCATTGAAAATCAAGTACTTAAGTTTGAAGGAAGATTGTGCGTGGCCAACATCCCAGAGTTGAAAATGAAGATTTTACAGGAAGCCCATAGTTCCAGATTTGCCGTTCATCCAGGAAATACTAAGATGTACCAAGATGTGAAGCAAACTTTTTGGTGGCCAAATATGAAAAGAGAAATAGCTGAGTTTGTATCTCAGTGTCTGTATTGCCAGCAAGTGAAAGCGGAGCATCAGAGGCCAGCGGGACTTCTTCAACCTTTGTCGATTCCTGAGTGGAAATGGGAACACATCTCCATGGATTTTGTGGTTGGTTTGCTGAAGACACGAAAATGTATGGATTCGATTTGGGTTATAGTTGACAGATTGATTAAGTCGGCACACTTTTTGCCCGTTAAGACTACGTTTAATGCCGATCGACTTGCTTTGTTATACATAAATGAGATTGTTAGACTTCATGGAGTGCCGATGTCTATTGTGTCAGACCGAGATCCGAAATTTGTTTCTAGATTTTGGCAAGGTTTACAAAGAGCTTTGAGAGCCGAGTTGAAGTTTAGCACAGCTTTTCATCCCCAGACCGATGGACAAACAGAAAGGACAATCCAAACACTTGAAGATATGCTTAGACTATGTGTATTAGACTTCAAGGGAGGTTGGGAAGTGCATTTGCCATTAGTGGAATTCGCTTACAACAACGGTTATCAAGCTAGCATTGGCATGGCGCCGTATGAAGCTTTGTATGGAAGGAAATGCTGATCACCGATATGTTGGACCGTGGTAAAAGACAAAGCTTTGATTGGTCCCGAGCTAGTTCAAGTGACAACTGAGAAGATTAAGCTCATTCAGCAAAGAAACAAAACCGCTCAGAGTCGACAGAAGAGTTATACCGACCAGAGAATGAGGGAGTTAGAATTTGAAGTTGGGGATCATGTATTCCTGAAGATTTCGCCAATGAAAGAAGTTTCAAGATTTGGGAAGAAAGGTAAGCTAGCACCCCGATACATTGGGCCATTTGAAATTCTTGAGAGAGTTAACCCCGTTGCCTACAGGCTTGCTTTGCCGCCAGAATTAAGTCAAGTCCATAATGTGTTTCATGTTTCGATGCTGAGAAAGTATATTCGTGACCCACTGCATGTGATTGATTATTCCGGAATTGTGGTTAATGAAGATTTAGGCTACGAAGAGAAGCCGACAAGAATTATTGATAGGCAAATGAAACAATTGAGGAATAAGTCGATATCGATGGTGAAAATTGAATAGAAGGAGCATTACGGCAAAAAGGCTACATGGGAAATGGAAGAGGAAATGAAAATCCGTTATCCGGAGTTGTTTCCGGGGCAAAGTAACTTAAGTTTGGGAACCAAACTTCTTTAAGGAGGGTAGACTGTAATGACCCTCATTCTCATCTTAGCCATGCTCATGTGCATCTACATGATTTTGTCTTGTTAAGCTTGCATTTGCAGATTTCGACTTGTTTTGCCTAAGTAAAGGTCCCTATCTTGTTTTGTGCTTATGTGATTTGCCTGAGTATTGCTTGTATGCTTTGTTCCTTGCTTGGTGTGTTAAGCCTAGGTCACACCCTTGAACCTCTTATACCTAGGACCATCTTGGAACCACTTTGGTTAACCTCCATCTTCACCCCGGCATATTGGCCGAGATGTCATCATCTAGGCCGAGGTGTGCATCACCTAGGCCAAGATGTGTATTATCTAGGCCGAGATGTTATCATCTAGGCAACCAATATCCTTGATCCTTGCACCTAGTGATCTTGTTCGTGGACTGGTATGACCTAAACCAAGGTGTGGCACATCTAGGCCGAGGTGTGGCACAGCTAGGCCAAGTGTTATCCTTTCTGGCCGAGATCAGTGAGACCTTACTTGCCAAAGCCTATGTCTTGATCCAAGGTCATTGCCTTGTCAGAGTGCCCTTGTCACCTTACTTGTTGTACACCCTTTGTCATGCTCTTATCTTATCATTCAGTCACCTTTTGAGGAAACCCAACCAGACGTTACCACGTGTCCCAGCAGAGGGTTAAGTCAGTGAGCTATTGAGAAAACATATCATTTGCTATATCTTTTCCTTAGAAGAGAAAGAAGCTCTAGGAAGAGGAAGAAGGAGTTCTTGAGAGAGGAGTAAATTTCCAAGCTTGATCCTTAGAGTTTGAACCGTTTGATCCGTGTTTTAAGGTTAAATTCTTGATTTACTCTTGTTGTTCTTTATGTTGATCCGATCGCATTGCATGATCTAGCATGATTCATGAGCCACGCATTTATTTAAAGTTTGGTTTTAGAAAGAGAAAATGATGTTCATGTGTTCTTGAAGAAAAGTCTTGTTTCGATCCGAAAGTTTGTATCAAGATCCATGTTTTTGTGTTTGTTTTCATGAAAACTTCGAGTATGGATACCCAGGTCCATGTTTTTGAACTCATCTCATGAAATCTCATATTCGAATAAAGAAGTTATGATTTTGGCCTCCATGTTCTTCATGTTTATGTCCTTCATGTTCTTCAAGAGGAAACCCAGATTTTCCAGACTTCATTTCCCTAAGTGTGGTCACCGAGACCCATTCTTGCCTAGATCTCACGCCTAGGCCAAGCATCGTATCTCACCTTGGCCTACCTTGCATGATCACTTGCACCTTAGTCTATCTTGCATGCACACCTAGGCCTAGGAGACCACACCTCGGCCAAGAGGTGTGGGACCTCGGCCAAGACCTGGTTGGTACCCAACATGTTTTCCCGAGATGAAAAAACAGTGTTTTAACTCCCAGCACATGTTTTGATTTGTCTTGACTTAGTTTTGAAAGGAATGCCGAGATCATTTACACTTGTGTAAAGCTTGTTTTAGGGATGCATTGCATAGCCATCTTTTGAGCATTCCTTCTTCGTCTTTTTGAAATACATTCAATGGACCTTCCCATGTATTTTTAGGTCTTGGATTCTTGCCTTAATCCCTACACCCGAAGAGTTATGTGAGTGGTATTTTTAATAAAGCTATGTTCTAATGTTTTGATAAAAGCTTTGCTTGTTTCGTTTTGGAAAAGTGTTTGTTCAAGTATGAATGATTATTCCTAATTTTGTATCAAGTACTATCTTGTTTTGATGACATTCTTGGAAAGTCCTTAGTGCTAGGGGACTATAATGCAACTAGTACCCTTATTTGAGATATCACCCTTGCCACTGACGGTCTTGTACGAGTGGGTTTTCCTAATCGATTCCGGGTCGATTATTTCCTTGTTTTGTTAGGAATGTCATCCCTTGTATTATGTTGATGCTAGTAAGCATCCCTTGAAGCTTTGAAAGACTTGATAGATGAACTTGGTTCATCCCTTGATTTTGGTACAAGATATGCTATGTATTGTTTTGATAAAGATCTCGAATATCATTCATTCAAACCTTTATTACTAATATCATTCACTGAGTATCCAAGCTCAGCCTCCCTTTTATATATATGTAGGTGATGAGCAAGAAGGTGGCGACGCCTGAGATGTTATTTGCAAGATGTTTTGGATTCATGTTTTGTATCATCTTGACGATTATGCTTCTTAGTTGTAATTCATGTCTTTTGTATATTTCGGCTTGAGAAGCCTTTTGATCAAAATGTAACATGTATTATATTTTATTTGTATCCAAGTTGTAAACCATGTTAAAATGTATGTCATTTTATTTGATCTATGCACAGCTCTTATGGACTAATTAGATTTAAATTTATTGCTTCCGCACATGTAAACCCTATATGTATACTCTGATTGTGTGAACCTTGCAAGTTGGCCTTTGGTAATCTCGGATTACTGGCCATCATGGCACCATTCTACTAGGGGTGGAATGGGGTCGTGACAGGAGTTGTTCTTTTATTTCAAGTGACCATCAAAGGATTGTTTCGAGGCCTGCTTGGATAATTGAGTATCCCAAATCCATTTGCCCACAATTGGCGCTGTTTGTGGAAATACTCAAACTTATCCATGGCAGACCTAGCGCATGATCGTTCGTTTATTGAAGACAATGTTCCACTAGGGACGGTATTTAGGCTAGAAGACACTCCCACACGAAGGACTTTGTACTTTGACCAATTGACTCCTTCATTACCTTCGTCCTTAGTGGAGAACGCCATGCAAACCCTGATTAATAAATCAAAACGAAATGAACAATGAATGGAGTATATGGAAACTGATAACGAGCACTTACACCAAGAACTGGCAAAATCCCAGCATATTCCATCATAGCGTGAACAGGGCCGATCACGAAGAAAGGGAGCCGCGCCGCAACGCCGCCCCGAAGGCATGACGGTGGTAGTAGCGTCTTAGGTTCATTGGACGAGGAGCCTAGAAAGCGGGGCCATACACGTATCTCTGACTCGTCTAACGGTAGTCCACAAATGCGGCATGGGTATAACAACCAGAACGATGATTCCAACGAAGAAAATAAGCAAGATCCCTTCATACAATGTATTGCCAAGGCCGTTTTGCCTAAAAAGTTCAAAGCACCATCATTCATACTGTATGATAGAAAATCAGACCCCACAGATTATGTTCGACATTACAAGCAAACGACGACACTACATGCCGACGATGAGGCGCTTTATGTGCTGAATATTTCCCACTGTCTTTAAAGACAAAGACAAAATTTCAATGGAAAATTGTCAATGTTCTTGCCATGCATGAGTGTCTTTAATGACAATGCCTAGCTAAGTATAGTAGTATTAATAAAGATAGAACCGTGTGTGAATCCGGATCCTCGGTAGCCTTACCCTGTAGCACTCCCCTGTCGCCCCCAAAACGACGTCGTTTTGGGGGCGGATTTTCAAAAAAAAAAAAAACGCAGAAAAGGGAGGGAGGGAGGAAGGAGAAGGAGAAGGAGAGGGAGAGGGAAGAAGGAGGGAGGAGGGAGGAGGAGGCTGCGAGCTCGCCGTCCTCGTCCCTCGCCGTCGTCGCCGCCATTGCTGCCGCCGTGGCAGCCGTGGTCGCAGCCATGGCAGGCCGTCGCAGCCGTGGTCGTAGCCATGGCAGGTCGTCGCAAGCAGCTCCACCTCTTCGCCTCCTCCTCCCCCAATATTTATGGCCCCCTCCAGTTCAGTCCGGCCGACCCTTTCCCTTCCCTTCCCTCCTCCTCCCTCCTTCCTCCCTCCTCCCTCCCTCTCCCTCTCCCTCCTCTCCTTCTCCTTCCTCCCTCCCTCCCTCCCTCTTCTGCGTTTTTTTTTTTTTTTGAAAATCCGCCCCCAAAACGACGTCGTTTTGGGGGCGACAGGGGAGTGCTACAGGGTAAGGCTACCGAGGATCCGGATTCAACCATGTGTACCTCTCGAGTATGACAATAGATAATTGGGCTATGTATGGTATTATATTTCTATGGCATGCTAGCAATGTGAAACGCAACTCAAGAGATAAAATTTTTAGTTAAATTTTTGAACTTTTTAATGTACTTAGATGCATCTAAAAAGTTTTTTTTAAAAATAAAATAAAATTGACCAAAATATGAAAAAGGTTCACCAAAAAATAATAAAAAACCCAAACATATGCATTTTTGTTTGGGTTTCCTTTGATTTTTAGAAATTTTAGAATTCAACATTTGCTTAAGGAAAATAAAAAATATAATCAATTAGGCTTCGTATGGGAAGAAGGGTTGGGTTGGATTTGGGGCTATTATAGTTACAAAAAAATAAAATAGGCTTTTTAACTTAATAAGACAAAACATCACATCTAAACCATAATCATTACATTATTTCTTTCATAAAAAATCAAAAAA
The DNA here is from genome assembly GCA_036172215.1 of Camellia granthamiana. Lineage (NCBI taxonomy): Eukaryota > Viridiplantae > Streptophyta > Magnoliopsida > Ericales > Theaceae > Camellia > Camellia granthamiana. The sequence goes on along the minus strand of CM069911.1, from coordinate 39,770,361 downwards.
GTAAAAGAGTCTTTTCCAAATGAGATTTTTTAGCCCGAACTAAAATAGTTAAAAAGTCAAAAAATTAAAAAGTCAACCCACTTCCCAAACTAACCCTAACAAACATTGCACAAGCACGCAGTGATATGGAACAGGAAAAAGATTTCTAAAGAACCCCTAAACTGAATCAGATCTATTTTTGTGTTGTGTATGTATATATCAATAGTTGTTATTAACCATAATCTTCATCATTATTGTGAAATGCAAAACCTAAACAGTAAAATAGTGATGATGACGACTTGATGTCACTCACTAGTAGCAGTAAAAAATATGCTTCAAATCAGCAATTAAGTAAAATTTAAAGTACGGAATGAACCAATCTATTGAACAAAGCGCAGTAAAAAAAAAAAAAATCAATTAACTGTTCCATGAATTGGGGGAAATGCAAATACCCAGTACCCATCTTGAGAAATGCAAAACCTTACCTTACCTTCCTGTGGAGAGAGAGAGAGAGAGAGAGAGAGAGAGAGAGAGAGAGAATTTGAATCACTAATCTAAGAGCGTAGGATCAGTCTTGCTATACTAGTTTTTGGGATTATATTAATCAGACAAGGTCCATAAATACACTTGCATCAGTTAGCTATAGCAAAATAAATTTTGATATTATTGGTATTACATAGTTATATGTCCACAAGTTACACATTATTTTATTATTTATTTTAAAGAAAATTATCTCTTTCATTTGATAAAATTGCATAATTTTTACCAAGTAGTAGACAACCTGGTCACCTATCCTGTCGATTACTCAATATCTCTTTCATCTGGTAAAATTGGATAATTTTCATTAAGTGATGAATCACCCCAGTTATTCATCAAATGTTCTTTTGCTGCATTATTGTCAATTGAATTTTTTTTTAAAAAAATTATTTAAATGTAAAAATGAATAAATATAAATATTTTATAAAATTAAATTTTAAAATAAAAAATCTAATGATGAAATATACATAAAAAAGTATAAAATAAAATATAAAAATAAAATTTTAATTATAATTTAATTCAAAATTTATTGAGAGTGATGCGTAATTATACTACTAAAAGAACTGTGGTGAGAGATTGGAGATGATGAGGCCAGCTGTTTTCCATTTCCAATGTGTCTGAGATGAAGAAAACAGTCCGTTAGGAAGCTCAAAAAATTGGAAGCTCGAATCCCCCAAAATCCCAAAACGACGTCATTTTGGTTTTGGATTTTTTTTTCTTTTTTTTTCTTTTTTTCCTTTCTTTTCTTCTTCCTTGACTCGCAGAAGTAGAAGGGAGAAGAAAGAAGTAGAAGAAAAAAAAGAAGAAGAGAGGAGAGGAAAAAGATAGTGGAGAAGCCAAATCTAGAAAATCAAAACCAAATCTAGAATGAAAATCAAAGCCAAAGTCATGAAAGAAATCAAATCAAAGCCAAATCCATGAAACAAATCAAACCTAAATCCATTGAACAAATCAAACCCAAGCCAAATCCATGAAACAAATCAACCCAAAACCATGAAACAAATCAAACCCACAAATCCATGAAATACACACACACACACACACATATATACAGATCTGTAAAATCAACATGAAACAAACACACACACACACACATATATATATATATATAGAAAAAGAGAAGAGGGAGAAGAGAGAGGGGTGGCGACGGAGGCGGTGTAGCGGCGACAGTGGTGGTCGCAGCAGTGACGAAAGAGGAGGAGGCGGCGACAGCGACGACATGAGAAGATTGGCTCTCTTTCCCTCTTCTCTCTTCCTTTCTTCTCTCTCTTTCTCTCTTCCTCTGTTTGACAGATAAAAGAAGGAAAAAACAAAAATTCAAAACAACGTCATTTTGAATTCGGGTCATTCGAGCCCCAAGAATTTCGAGCTTTGAAGCATTTTTCTGAAGAAAAATGCCCAACCACAAGAACTAGGGTAAATTACATTTACCTTCAAGATTTTTGACAATTATAGAGATCTTTTATCTGATTTTGATAATTATAAAAAAAAAATTATTTTTGAAATTATTATTAAGATTTCTCACTGTTAATCTTTTATTAGTTTATTTAATAAAATATATTGATATCATACTGATATCATATACCATGAGTAAAAAATTTTAAAATTGTCTTTATATATTTAAGTAATAAATTTCACTTACCTCTCACATGAGGTTTTACAAAAAAAATTAATAAAAATTCATACATTATTTAAATAATATTGAACAAAATTATTAAATTCTATACAATATTTTTAAAAAATCCAAATTGTTAAGACAAGCATATATATATATATAGTAGAATAACCAAACATACCTTATCTTAAAAATAAAAATAAATAAATAAAAACTAGCAAATTGATCACCATCAAACCTTATACTAAATTAAATAATATTCTTTATTTGAAAATTATAAAACAAAATGTAAAAAATGTTTTATTTTTTAAAAAGACAACCAATTTTATGAATACCTATTTTGATCAATTAGAATTTGAATAAAAATTTAAAAATACATATAGGTATTTGATTTTTTTTTTCCCGTATGAAAAATACATATTTGGAGAAATTATCCTTATCTTTCCATTTTCTTTATTTTATTTCTTTCATTCTTCTTTCTATTTATTCTCTCATTTATTTTTTTATAGTGTCACTGCAACCAATAGCAACACCATATAATTTATTATTATTATTTATTCTCTTCTCTATGCTTTTTCTCTTATTTTTTCATCATTTTTTCTCTTTCATCAATGTTTGCTAGATTCACCCATTACCATAGCAAATTACGAAACATAAATTTTGCTTTTATTTTGTAAACAGAGAAAAATAAACATAATAACATTTCATATTTATAATAAAAAATTGACTTATAAAAATTACCAAATGTTACCTCATAGATATATAAAAAAAAAAAAAAAAAAATTCATTTTTATCTTTTCACAATCCTATATTATTCTCAAATTTTAATTTCCACATTTGGATTTTTCAAATTCCACTTGATGGATATTAGAAAAAATGAGTCAATATTTTCTCACCTTAATAATAAAAATTTTAAAAATAAATATAAAAGTGAAAAAATATATAATCACGTTACAATAAAAGATAAAGAAATTATTTGAAAATAATAAACTATTTGAAATTTTCATTTCTTACAATTAATTAAAATAGAATTTTACTTGCAGAAATAAATTATTTGAAAATAATAAAATAAATAAATAATTATTTGAAAATAAATAAATAATTATTTATTCCATCTAAAATCTATATCTCCATCTTTGTTTCTTTCATTTAAATTATTTGGGCAAATTACATATACCTCCCTCGAGGTTTAGCTAAATTACAAATACCCCTGAGGTTTCGGAAATTATAGATACCCCCCCTGAGGTTTATATTTTCATAACAAATTACCCTCTAATTTGTTATGTAAATATAACCTTTAGGGGGGGGTATCTGTAATTTCTCAAACCTCAGGGGGTATCTTTAATTTTGCTAAACCTCGAGGAGGGTATATGTAATTTGTCCAAATTATTTTTATTAAATTAAATTTCGAAATTAATTCAAACAAGAAACATTAATATTCTTTCTTAATTTCATTGATGGTTGATTTCTTTTTTAACTAATAAAAGTTCAAAAAGCTTATAGTGAAAAAAAAATTACAAAGTCAAGGAAATCCAAAAAATAAAAAATAAAAAATTGTGAAAAATAAAATGATATTTTAATATATAGATAAATTGCACTTAAAGGTTATTATGGTTATTTGAACAACCAAATTAACACCATTTGGATTAAATTAACGTGAAGGAGAAATCTTGATAATATTAGAAAAAGTAAGGAAAGTTCATGTAATTATTGAAATTACAAGGGAGGACCTTATAATTGTCAAAAACCGTAGGGGAGATAATTGTAATTTTCCCAAAGAACTATGAACCCAGCTTAGTTCTGAATGAGGTTGTGTGGTGGAGATTAATTTTATGAAATGTAGGATTTATGGTTAAATGAATTTGAATCATTGATTTTTTTTTTTTTTTCTAGGAAAATTTGGATTGATAATGGTAGGTTTGTAATATTGTTGTAACCACAAAAGGTCAGATTGTAAGGAGTCGAAACTCCAAAAGTCATCCTTAAATGGTAATATATATTGCAGGGTCACTCAATCATGCAGTAATAAATTACGAATTTATATATAAATAAGAATTTGAATTTATACTCCTAACACTAGACATGATTCGCTCAAACCTGACAGATCTGTCTTAATAATCATATTTACTACCACTTGAATGACTGACTTAATAATCGTATTTACTACCACTTGAATGACTGACCTTGGGTATAGTAACCTCAATTTATAACGTGAGGCCTCACCAAGTTGCGCATCCGTTGTCTGAGATGAAGAAATTCATCACATCATAGGCCAAAAATATTCACATAGACATCTGTGTTCAGTCACATGGCCCTACGTTTCTTTTTTGCCCATAAATAGGGTAGCTTTTTAAAGTTTGGGTGAATTACAATTAATTCCCTTTTAAATTTTAAGTTTAAAAAATATAATAAATTTTATAACTATACTTTTTCTTAATAATGTTAATATAAATTAAAATTAATACAAATAACCTGAAAATACAAACATAAAAAAGTAAAATATATAACTCCGTGTAGTTTTAGAGTTTTCAAAAATAATTTTTGAAATTTTTAGCTCGTGTTTTTTTTATATTTATTTTAGTTATTTTTTAAATATTTTAATCAATGTTTTGAACTTTTTAAATTCACTTAATCTAAAAATACACTTAAAAAGAAAATAATTTATGAAAAATCTTCAAAAATTTCACTAAATACTTAAAAAATACCAAAAAAATATATGAATTCAGTATATTTTCATATTTTATTATATTTATTATTATTTTTTTTTTAAATCATAAACATTTTACTTTTACATTTAGATTAGATGCATCTAAAAAAAATTGACCAAAACTTTAAAAAAATTCACTAGAATAAAAAAATACATATTGAAAACTCAAAACCAAATATTATTTTTTCATCCATATAATTAATGAATTATACGTACATTTAGATTAGATGCATTTAAAAAGAAATTGACCAAAACTTTAAAAAATTCATTAAAAATAAAAAAATACGGATTGAAAACTCAAACCCAAACTTTATTTTTTCATCTATATAACTAATGAATTATTGAATAAAATGAGGATAAATGTTATGTAAATTAAAATATATATATATATATAATTATATCGGATTTATAAGACTTATTTATTTTTATTTTTTTCTAAATCGTAAGAAAAGTGAGTGTGATTTAACATTAAAAGTTAACCTCTCAAAACTGGCCATCTGTGAAAAATATATATAAGACAACTTTTTACATGGTAAAGCTCACTTCAGCCTTATTTTAGTCAAGTGGCTTTTATTCCTATCTTACAAAAATAAGTTTTTGTTCTAAATATTTCAAAAATAAAAAATTTATAATTTTTATTATTAAAATTTTAACTTTGTACGATGTGCATCTATTTCCCCAATGCGTTCCGATTCGTAACTCGAATTTTTCGTGATTTGAGTGGCTCGAAATCCCAAAACGACGTCGTTTTAGGATGTTTTTTGATTCTCTTACCGGTAAGATAATATTTTCCGTACCATTCGGACCATTCGAACCTCACTTTCTCGAGCTACGGAGCATTTTCCTTCCCCAATACTTTAATACAATATGAACTAAATACAAATAAAAATAAAAATAGCATGATACAATAGCAGACACCAAAAAAGAAAAAAAATTAGCATGAAAATAAAATAATGGAAAAAGTTAGAGATCATGAAAATTTCGTCGTGAAAATGATCATGAAAAATTTATGATCCTTGGATTATCTTGATTAGTGTGTGGTGCTTTATTTTAAGTATAATCCAAGGGTCACAAAACTCTCATAATTATTTTCATGAAAGATTTTTCATGATACCTAACATTGCTGTAAAATAATACAATAAAAACACTGATCAAAACGACGCAACACAGACATTAGCTTTTAGCGTTGGTGAGACAAAGATTTAACGGGGAGGAAAGAGGGATTATTTTGGAATGCATTAAAAATAGAGGTGATGGCTTCTGTGGTTTATCCAAATTTCTTGTACTACTCTATTTAGTTTTTAGTTTTTAAAAATAAATTTTTGAGTTTTTAATTTGTATTTTTTAATTTTTAATAATTTTTTTATATTTTAATTAAATTTTTTACTTTTTGGATTCACTTAATTTAAATAGGAAATTTTTTTTAAGATCCTTGGTATTAAGATTTTATAGCATAAATGACATTTAATATTTTTATAATGTCTAAGGTCCCTCAATATCAATCCAGAGAAATTTTGGTTCACAGAGAATTTCTCTAGATTGAATTTTCTCTAGACTTCACAGAGAAATTCTAGTTCACAAAGAATTTCTTTGGACGAATTTTCTCTGAACTTCACAGAGAAATTCTGATTCACAGAAAATTTCTCTGGTCGAATTTTCGCAGGACTTTATAGAGAAATTCTGGTTCACAAGGCTTCATTATTATTGAGAATTTCTCTAGACTATAAATTTGAATTGTTGAGAATTTCTCTGAACTATAAATACGTAATTTATTGCAGGGTGCATTCACAAGGCTTCAAAATTTCTCTGCTTTGTTCTTACCTGATCCAGAGAAAATTCAAACCACTCTAGAGAAATTCAAAATTTCTCTACTTTGTTCTTACCTGATTTAGAGAAAATTTAAACCACTCCAGAGAAATTCATTGATAGCCTTCATTATCATCATCATCTTCTTTCTCCATCAAATAAGCAGCTGTAGTAGCACCATGAAAACCCTTTAAAACCCACATTAAATCCATTTCAATACAACCACTGCAATTCAACTCAAGCTCATTCAATAGCAACAATGGCACACAGCAAAACTGTAATACAAAACCAGAAATCCAGAGAAAATTCACACAAATTCCACATCCAAAGAAAATTCTGATCCAAAGAAATTTTGGAAAGACTAGAGAATTTCTCTGATGTTTTAGTACTGGGTTCAACATTATTTGTTAATGTGGTTGAGAGAATTCTCTATGGATCAGAATTTTTGACCGAACCAGAGAAAATCCCTTTAAAACCCACATTAAATCCATTTCAATACAACTATTACAATTCAATTCAAGCTCCTTCAATAGCAACAATGGTACACAACAAAACTGTAATACAAAACCAGAAATCCAAAGAAAAATCAGCTGATTACTGCTTGCATTAGTAATGAACTGATTTTTTTGATAGCCTTCATCATCATCATGGTTTCAAGCTTCACATCTTCCATTTCTCTGGTTTGCACAAATTTTTTTGGTTTGCAAATCTCTTCAAGCTTTTAGTACTCTTTTCCCACAATTCATTTTTGATATCTCTACTACTGCCTTTGATGAATGTAGTGGTGGTCTCAGTGGTGGTTTCAAACCAGAGAAAATTGGTCTAAGTAGTGGTTTCAAACTAGAGAAAATTGAGAAATTCTAAACTTCCCAAACCCATAGAAAATTGAAATTTCTCTGAGTTCAAACTAGAGAAATCTAGAGAAATTTGAACATCACAGAGAAAATTAAACAACATAGAAAAAATTAAATCAAAGAAAATTACACATGGCAAAGAAATGAGAGACTCAAGCCTTGTTCTCTTCCAGAAGTGAGAGATTCAACAAGGCCATCACTGCGTGTTCTTGCATCATTGGATTTGTAGATCTGAGCAGGTGTACTGAATGGAAAATTTAAAAATAAGCTTTTGTTCGTAAAATTTGTGGAAAATGCCAACTAATTTGTAGGTAGGGATAACTCAATTTTCCACTGCCAATACTAAAAAGTTCAAATTTTTGCAACCTACAACTCAAAACACACACCATATATATATCTATATATATACAACACATATTTATATATATTCATACACATTTGCTGTAACACATCTTTGTTCATCGTGCAAAGAAAGTTTTGCTCGTCTCTGATTGTGATTCTAATCAGAGTGGACTCCCCAATCAATACTTTGTTATCAGATCAGTTCTTCGCGAGGAGTCTCAGTTTCATCGCCGCCGATTTCTTCACGGCGGTCAACGGTGATCGAAGACCGTTGATGTAGATCTTCACTGTCGGTTGAAGATTTTTCGGCGATATACTCTCAATAATCTCTATCAAGAAACTACCGTGGTCGAAAAAATCGGCGCATGGCTCTGAACTGGGTTCGAGATTCGGATCAGATGAGTTTTTCGGCGGCATGGAGGCGGTTTTAACGATCGATATATTGTGGCGCGGCGGCGCTGACGTTACGATGGCCTCCGTCAAGAAGAATTTTAACGTCGATGCTTGTCATGAAATGAAGATTGTTGCCGATGCCCTAATTTCAGACTGTTTTGACACCGCTTTTTATCTGATCTCTCTTCATGTACTCTCTCTCTCTCTCTCTCTCCCTCTCAGTGCTTTAAAATTGTTTTTGTTTGTTCTATTACTTGTGTATAATTTCAGTTGCAGGAGAGAGAGATTGAGAGGGTGAGATATATCAAATTTCTTTGTGATAGATGGGTATGGGGTTTAGGGACCTTAGACATCAAAAAATAATATTGTGGATCTCTTCCATTACTAAAAATGGGAGAGGGACCTTAGATTAATTTGTGCTTAAAAAGTTTTTTTTTTTGGAGAAATTTTTTTAAAAAATCAATAAATATAAAAATGTATTGAATTTTTATATTTTTTGTAATTAGTGAATTTAAAAAAAAATTACAAATTTTATGCATTTTAAGTAGAGTTAATTACCTAAAAATCTTATTTACAAATGTTATGGTAGTTCAAGTCCTATATTTAAGATTTTTTGAACCAATAAATCTTATTTAGTAAAACTGATAATATTGTTAGTTTTTTTCCAATTTTTAAAACTAAGAATATTATCAATTTTGCATAATAATGTTCCAGACAATTATTTCACTAACTGATAAAAAAAACAGAGAATGAGATTAAACATTTTTTCCCTTCTACTTTTTGGTTTGATTCAACTATTTAATAAAATTGAGAACATAAACAGTTTTTTTCAGTTTTTTATTTTTTATTTTTTTTTGCACATAATTTTTTTTTTAGTTTTTTCAATTTGAAAGTTGATATTTTAAAATTTTGAAAATCAAAATAAATATCAAATCATCATGTTTTTATATAAATAATCATAAATGATGAACAGTTATTGTTTGAAGGGCAATTTCAATTATTAAAAATTTAATAAGACTTGAAGGTCTAAAAAATCTTAGTTAGGACTTAATGAAGTTCATAAATTAAGACTTGTGTGTAAATGCTCCATTTAAGTATATATAGATTAAATATATTTAAAAATAAAACATTTGATTAAATTTCTTTAAAATAGAATTTAATTTAATTTTTTTTAAAATTGCCAAACGCACTCATAATGTAAGTAGCTTTTCTCCTTATCTTATAAATGTAGAGTTTTTTTTTTCTTGTAAATATTCCAAAAATCAAATAATTATAATTTTTATTATAAATATTGTAGTTTTCTTTTACGATATGCACATAACATTATAGCATTTCTCAATAGGGATGGCAATTTAAACTTGACCCGATGGGGACCCGATCCCCCGACCCCGATAAGAACGGGTTTTCCTCGAAAATTATCCCCATAGGGCCGGGGATGGTATTAAAAATTTAATCCCCGATAATTTTCGGGCCAGGAACGGTGATAACTTTCCCAAGACCCGGCCCCGACTATCCCCGAACAGTCCCATATATCTATATATATGTTTAGGCTACTTTATATTATATAATATATATATATATGTTTAGGTTTTATGATATCTATACTATATATATAACTAAATGTAGTTGTTAAGTCAAAAAAACTCCAAAACTTGAATCCTAAATTCTCATAATTTTGAAGAAAAATAAATATTACGTGTCACTTCCCTTCATATCCCTTCCCACTCTTCAAACCTTCTCACTCTCTCTTCCTATATAAAATATTGATCAATACTCTCTCTTCCTATATAAAATATAAAATAATAAAATATTGATCTATATCCATCACCCACAATATGTTTATCTCAAAATATCTATCTATCTATACTATATATATAACTAAATGTAGTTGTTTCAACTACAAAATAATATAAAGAGTCAAATAAAAAATTTAAAAAAAAAAACTAAATAAAAAATTTTACGAGTCAATTAATTATAAAAATAAAAAGTTAACTATTTATATATGAACAATTAAAAAAAATTTAAATAAAAAAATATTACGAGTCAAATGATTTTTAAAATAAAAAGGTAATTATGTATATATGAATAACAAATAAATATAGATGAAAAAATATACAAAAATAAAAATATAACTATTTAATGAAAATTCAAATAAAAGATAACAAAATATTTAAATAAAAAAAGAATAAGATTGGGATATAAATATCTCAAAAAGATGATTTTTTAACGATCTATATTTATCTTTTTTTAGTTTGTTATAGAATTTCTATATATTTCAACTGAATCTTTTTAAAGTTTATCTTTAAGTGAAACTTAATATTTTATCTTTTAAAATCCTCAATTACTTATCCATACAAATTTTAAACATGATAGAATTCCATATATATCTTTTGTTTAAACATAATCTTTTTAATATAAAAACAAGTTCTTGCAAAAGAAACCATGAATAGAAAATTGGGGGAAAAACAATCAACATTGAGCCATTTCTGATCCCTTTTCGGTGCCTAAAAATCTTAAATATTTGCTTTACATTTGAAATGTGTACTTGCATGAGTTTTTGCATTTGAAAGAAAGTGAGTTCATATAAATGGATATTATTATTTTTAATTTTTTTTTTGTTACAATCTGTATTTTTCCTTATTTCTTTCTTTTTGTTAATAATGTGTCATTTAATTGAGATTTTATTCTTTTTTTATATTTATAAAAGCACTGCAATTATCAATTTGTAACTCTCCCACTTATTGATTATTTGTGTTTAATTTTTTTTGGGTGTAGATGTTAGATTGAAAATGAAGAACACATCAAAATTTATTGGATATGGGTTATACTTTAAATGTATTCATCAGTTGATTTTTTATTATTGATTATCCTATTGAAATAATTCATGATTAAATTTATTTTTAGTAACTCATTTCCTTCGAGAACTAAACCACAAATTTCTTCTTTGTTTAAATTATTTATTTATTTATTTAGATTCAGAGGTTGAGCAAATGGAAGATATCTCATATTTAAAATGTTAATTTTTTTTTTGAATAATTTAAATATTTATATTCTTTATGTTTGTCAATTCAAGTATAATGCATTTTCAAACATTTTTTTAATTTTTTTTTATAATTATTCCAAACCTATTTGTGTTTAATGAATCAATATAACGAAAAAACAAATAGCATGTAAAAAATTTTAACTACTAACTAAATATAGTGGGAATTAAAATTAATTTTATTTTAATTTATTATATTATATGAGATGATTAATGTAATATTTACTATTGATTAAGCAAAATTAGTGTTACTTAAATTTAATATATTAGTCATTTTGATTAATTATAATATGCCTTTATTACTCTATTTTTGGTTGTCTTAAGTAATTCTTAGATAAATTAGCTATTATATATATATGTGATGATTTACTAATGTATGATAGTTTTTTAAAATTTTCAATAATGTGAAATATTAAATATTTTTAATGATGTGAAGTAAGATTTATATACACAAACCAAATAAAAATGTTAAGAAATATAAACAAATAGCAAATTCTTTTTAGTAATTATTGACTTTCTAAAAACCTGTGCATCGCACGGGTGACCACTAGTTATATATATATATATATATGTTTAGGCTCAAGTTTCCAAGGACTTGGTCAAAAGGCTTATGAATTGATTAGGCTCTTAACTCACTCTCTCTCTCTCTCTCTTCTCCATTTACTCTTTTTTTTTAAACAAATTCAGAGATGAATGAACACCTTCCTCTCTCTCTCTTTCTTCTCCCTTCACTCTCTGTGAGAGATGAATGAACCCCTTCTAGATTTAAGCCACAGAGAAGTTTAGAGATAGATCGGCAACGGAGAGCTCCTTCCAGATCTGAGCCGCGATGAACATTTTTGAGCATCACCGTCAGCCGTTGATCGCACCACCGTCACCGACACCACCACCACTCTCTCTCTCTCTCTCTCTCTTTCTTTCTCACACCTTCGTTTGCTGCCTCGTCTCCAGATCTACCGCCATTGGTCGCCCTCTAGCCCTCACTGTTCTTCCGATCTGAGATATATATATATATATATGTATATATAGATATAGATATAGATATAGATATATTTTTTTTTGCTGTTGATTTTCATGATAATGATCATTGATGATGATTTTATAGACTATAGTTGTTGTTGTTGATGATGTTGATGATGATGAGAATTACTCTTTTTTTTCTTTTTTTTTTTGGCCGGGGATTTTCGGGGTCGGGGAAACCCGATCCCCGTTAGGGGGCGGGGACGGGGAGGTTGATAGGTTCCCCGTCGGGAATCGAGGCCGAGGCCAGGAGAATTTTCACCATCGGGGACCGGGGACTAGGAGTGTGATCCCTGGCCCCGCCCCACCCCGTTGCCATTCCTAATTCTCAACACATTAATACAATACAAACACAAAATGAATACGAACCAATATGACCCGTACAGACATCTAGTTTTCTGCATTAGCATTTATTCATAAAGATGTGATGGCTTCTGTGATTTGTCCAAATTTCGTGTTCCAGTGGAAAAGTTATTGGTTGGTCTCGAATACATAACGTGGTATTTTAATAACATTATATATTCGTTTAGCATAATGATTTGAGATTAAAATAGTTATAAAAAGATAAAGTAAGTTAAAAATTAATAAGACGAAATGTCATATTTAAATCATAATCATTTCATTTTTTTTTCATAATTATCAAAAAAGTTAAAAAATTCATCCCAACCGAGACTTTTAATCCTAGGCTAAAAAAGTTAAAAAGTCAAAAAGTCAATCCACATCCCAAACAAACCATGTGATTGGTGGAGGGAGTAAGTTTACGAATTTGTGTTGAGTGATTGATAAACATGAAAGGACATGATAAATTGTAATTAATTAATGTGGGATATGAACACGTGACATCCATGGATCATCCAATAATTTTTCGTACCAGTGATATAGTATTTTGGTTTTGAATATTGTTTGTCCTTGTGGGTGCGGGGATGGAGTAATTATCCAATGATTTAGGCCTCGTTTAGGAATAGGTTATTTTTGTAATTTTTTGACTTTTTTGTTAAAATATGAGGTAAAATAAACTAGTATGTTTAGAATGACTTTTTGATTTTTTACGAAAAGACATGCAAAAAGTAAAGAGAAAAGAGAATTTTTGATTTTTTGGTATAGGTTATAGGCTTTTTGATTTTTTTAGTAACTTTTTTACTTTTACGCTAAAAGTATTACATGCCAAACGGAGCCTAAGAGCATTTTTTTACATTATTTAGGATTATTTTGAGAAGTAAATTAAAATCTGACTTTTTGATTTTTTGACTTTTTTTGGAAAAATATGTAAAAATGTAGAGAGGTGATATAATTCAAAATAAGTTAAAAGTCAAAAAGTGGCTTTTACCTATATTCCCAAAACAGGCCTTACATGTTGTTTAGCACGGGTTAAAATAGCACATGTTATTTTAGCGCATTATCTTATTTGAGTCACAATCATCTTATTTGAGTCACCTCACTTCTTATTTGGATCATATCACCTTTCTACCACATTACATCAACCCCAACCCACATTTTACATTTTTTTATAAAAGTTAAAAAGTATACTAATCTAACACTTTCCAAACAATTCTTGTGGGAGCCTTAAAAATAGTGGCCCAAAGAATGATCCAAAGAAATATACAGGGCCCGAAAATAGTGCAATCCAATTGAACACAATTCGATATCAGCCCATTGGGTGAGCCTATTAGGCTGAATCAGAGCCGAGTATAAGTCCTTAGAAGGAACGAACGCTGAGTACATAGTCTCGATTGTGGACAGCTGAGTCGAGTAGTTCATACAAGCCGGTATTGACTCGTTGCATTGCTGACTTATCCTCATAAAGTGCAATGGAGACGTGGGACCTAGCAAGAAGTGCACAACAAAATATTAGAGCCCAAAGGAGAAACTTTATCAAAGGAGGGCGGAACTCCAGAAAGAGGTATGAGAAAAACTATGAACACACAAAAACTAAGATTATTATATTTTTCTAAGAGGCTAACTAGACCGTCAGAGTGCTAATTCCAGCATCCCCGACCGAAGTTGTTCTTCTATTTCAGGTGACCATCAAAGGATTACTGCAAGACCTGCTTGGATAATGGAGTATCCTAAATCCATTTCCCCACAATTGGCGCCGTCTATGGAAATACTCAAACTCATCCATGGCAGACCTAGCGCAGGATCTTTCGTTCATTGTAGAAAATGTTCTACCAGGGACGGTATTTGGGCTAGAAGATACTCCTACACGAAGGACTTTGAACTTTGACCCATTGACTCCTTCATTACCTTCGTCCTTAGTGGAGAACGCCATGAAAATCCTGATCAATAAATCAAAACGAAATGAACAACGAATGGAAGATGTGGCAACTGATAACGAGCACTTACGCCAAGAACTGGAAAAATCCTAGCATATTCCATGTCACGACCCAAACCCGGCCCTATGGGTTTAGTACCGTAACCGGCCAGTAATCCGAGATTATCGAAGGCCTGCTTAACAGTAATACAGTAAAACAGAGTACAGGGCCTGGCGGAAGCCAATACAGTAAATAAACAATGCCCAATGAACTGTGACAGTCTGTATGTCAAAAAGATTTTCATATACATACATATACTCAGTACAGAACAGTATGCACTTTATTTACAAATATACAGTACATGGACTTAATCCCTATTAAGCAGTACAGTAACAGTCTATACGGTATTACAAAAACAGTCTAAGACAAACGGGGAAATAAAACACCCCTAAGCCATAGCTTGGCAGACTCGGAACCTCGCAGCGAGGCACAGTGGTTGGCTCGACAAAACTGGAGTTTACCCCGACGCTCCTAGCTGCGGTCTGGTGCCTGTACACCTACATATATATATGAGCAGTGAGCTAAAGCCCAGTGAATAACATAAAGCGTAAAGAGGTTTAGAATGAATGTCCTTACAGTAATGAAAACAGTACATTAAACAGTATTTCAGTCTTTCAGTATTTCCGTCATTCAGTCATATGTGGTACATCCATTAGCATAACAGTAACAGTAGGTCTTAGAAGACCGAACAGTAAATGATGGCCATCAATCAGTAAACAGTAGCGGTTCCAACGAGGGAACCGACAGAGATCTCTGTAACAGTAACAGTAAACAGTAGGTGCTAAGGATGCCACAATACAGTTCAGAATATAGGACATACATTCATTCGGTAAACAATATCAGTTCAGTAAATGGTTCAGTTCAATATTCAGAAGATAATCATTTTGAACATATCTTTACACAATTGTTACTCACAGAGTTCTGGGCTACAGTTAGCTAGAGCGCGTCCCCCTGGAATGCCAACCCTATACAGTACAGAATGAACACACACTAAGCTACACAATTGGAAAAGATAGTAATCTAATCCCTAATTTGCCTTGGTGTGTTCTACATCTATATCCTCATTAAGATGTCTTAAACTAGGCCTAAGAATGCCTAGGATGGAATGAGGATGCAAGGATGTGCATAGAAAACAGTTTCAGAATTTCAGTGTAGCAGGGTCCCGCTCGAGCGCACAAGCAAACAAAGGTCCCCGCTCGAGCGTCAACATACCCGCTCGAGCGGACCAAAAAGTACTGGACAGGTGAAATCTCTGCTCGACGCCCGCTCGAGCGTGTCACCCAGTCCTTCGCTCGAGCGTCCAATCCTCCGCTCGAGCGGATTGATGCACAGTGCGAGATGTTGGGAGCTCGATTTTCCCGCTCGAGCGGCACTTCCCCCGCTCGAGCGGACGACCAGAATCTGGAAATTCCAGATTTGAGTCCCAAGTTCAAATTCAACTCTAAATGCATGAATTTGAATCCTCTTGGGCCAATTTTCTGGAAAACATAAGTAAACTCATAGAATAACATGTTACAAAAGTCAATTTGAGAAATCAAGGCCCAAGGGTGTTTCAATTAAACTCATTTTCAAACCCAATTTCAAGAACATGCTCCCAACATGACATGCATGAATTTTAAATCAAATTAAGGCTTCAAAGCTTGCTCAATTGAGCTCATTTCTTCAAGAACATGATGAAATCATGGATTATGATCAAAAGATGGACATGCATGCAAGGTTTCCATGAAGTCAAGCTCAAAACTCTTCACTATACACATGCATGCAACAATTAAATTACAATTCAACATTTTTAGACTAATTCATGCCTCAACTCTACAATTTGACATGGATCATGCATAAATTAACTTAAACTCAACAATGAGGAGGTGAACTCCTTACCTAAGTCTTGAATTCAAGTGTAGAAGTCCAAAGATGCAAGAATCCCTTCAATCTCTCAACCTCCAAGCTAAAACTCAAGAACTCAAGCTCTCTCTCTCCTATCTCTCTCTCTAAAATCGGCTGAGCTCTCAACTTAGGCTGAGGAAGCGTTTTGGAATGCAAAGCTAAGGCTCAACTATGTTTGGTGTAATGGCCCACTAAGGGCTAGTTTGGTAAATAAGGCCAACTTTGCATTTTATCAATATATAATCTAATTTAATCATACCTAATCAGTTTTCGAAAAATTATACCATAAAATCACATAAATTCTACTGATCATGGAACATCAATCAATTTCTAATTTGGCCGCCGATAAGGCCTTCAATTAACAGTTTAAACAAAACAGACTGAACAGATAATTAAACAGTTAAACAGATAAAATGCAATTCAAACAGATACAGGCAATCGATTCAGTTTCAGATTTAGTCAGTCAATTCAGTATTCCGATCAATTCGATTATCAGTTTTAATCAGGCCTCGTTTGGGAACAGGCTAATTTAGTAACTTTTTGGCTATTTGGCTAAAATATGAGCTAAAAAAAACTAGTATGTTTGGGATGACTTTTTGGCTTTTTACGAAAAGATGTGCAAAAAGTAGAGAGAAAAGAGAATCTTTGACTTTTTGGTATGGGTTGTTGGCTTTTTGACTAATTTAGTAACTTTTTGGCTTTTTGGCTAAAAAGTTCAGTTGCCAAACGAGGCCTAGTCTTAATTTAGCAGTAATCGGTAATTAATCGGTATTCAGTGTGAGGGTCATTACATTCCATCACAACGTGAATGGGGCTGATCACCAAGAAAAGGAGCCGCGCAGCAACGCTGCCCCTGAAGGCACGATGGTGGTAGTAGCGTCTCAGGTTCATCAGACGAGAAGCCTAGAAAGTGGGGCCGCACATGTACCTCTGACTTGTCTAACGGCAGTCCACGAGTGTGGCATGGGCATAACAAACGGAACGATGATTCCAATGAAGAAAATAAGCATGATCCCTTCGTACGATGAATTGCCAAGGCCGCTTTGCCTAAAAAGTTCAATGCCCCATCATTCATATTGTATGATGGAAAATCAAACCCCACGGATCATGTTCGACATTA
Organism: Camellia granthamiana; assembly: GCA_036172215.1. NCBI lineage: Eukaryota > Viridiplantae > Streptophyta > Magnoliopsida > Ericales > Theaceae > Camellia > Camellia granthamiana. The sequence continues at coordinate 39,752,752 of CM069911.1, read as the reverse complement.
CAAGCAAGCGATGACACTGCATGCCGACAATGAGGCACTTATGTGCCAAATATTTCTCAGTAGTTTGGGACCACTCGCCGTCAGATAGTACTATAAACTAGAACCTGGATCAATTGGAAGTTCCCATCAACTCCAGAAATCCTTCAGAGCCAAATTCATCACCTACGAAACTTAGCCGAAACAGGCGGATTCTCTTTGGGCAATGAAGATAAAGCAGAGAGAAATATTGCGCAAATATTCGGCTCGTTATTGGGATTGCTTTAATCTTGTAGACGACGATTGTAACAATTCCATGGCAATCACAGCATTCAAGATGGGGTTACATCCGAATAACCTGCTCAGGAACTCACTAACTCGGAGGGCTTCTAAAATGGTTTGGTCCTTAATGAAAAAAGTTAAAGAGTACTGCAAGGTGGAGAATGATGCAATTAGGGTTAAAGCCAACTTACAAGCCGAGGAATCAACAATACTTGTCATAGCCCAGCCTATAAATGCAGTGCCGCCAGAAAGAACTTCGCCAAGGAGGAGTGTCACGACCCAAACCTGCACCTATAGATTTAGGGACGTAACCGGCCAGTAATCCTGGGATTACCAAAGGCCTCTTAACGAACTGACATATAATAAGGGACTACGGAAGCAAATATAAAAAATATACATTGTCCATAGAGCTTTGTTAACGTATATGGGACAAAAATCTTCAAAACAAACTTATATATATGTGACGTCATAAATACATAGTCTTACGTCACCCAAATACATAGATAATACCAAAAGGGAACTTAGCTCATTGCACATATAATCAATACAAGCAAAAACATTTGTAGCAAGGTTACAAAACTTAACATCTCAAAAGGGAACCTTCTCGGGAGGTACAAAGGCTGGCTGACAAAAACTGAGAAGCGAGGTCCTCAACTCTGAGCCTGGTCACGCGCCTGGTCACCTACATACAGAATATAATAGAGTGAGCGAAAGCCCAGTGAATAATAATAGAGTAAAGGGTTTAAGTGAATGATGTCCATAACAGAATCAGAAACCAGAGTTCATATTAGAAACAGATTTATATTCATTTTCTTGTTCAACTTCATATAAAAATTAAAGTTCATGCTTCATTATACATAGTACATCCATTAGCGTTAACTTGCTCGTCAGTTCCATAGGGAACCTGCGGTACCGGGAACTTATAATAAACTTAAGCCACGGTATTATTACCCCCGAGTAAGGGCCATGAGACCATGGTATTATTACCCCCGAGCAAAGGCCTTGCTTATAAACCACGGTATTGTTACCCCTGGGTAAGAGCCTTGTGCTAAGGATGCCACGAATACTTGTTAGAAATTGAACAATCATTCATTAGGCAGAATATAACATTTCATAAAATAGAGCATTCTTTGTCACATCATATCATATAAGAAATGACTTAAACATAAACATATCTTTATAAAGTTATTACTCACAGATAACTCCACTTGCAGAACAAACAAATCAGATAACTTGTGGCACGTGACTTACACACATAGCAAAAACACATAATGAAACACACACTCGGTTGGTACTTAACTTCTTTCATTTCATTCTTAGTATGTTTCTAAGTCTTAACCTCTTATTGAGTCCTAACATGGCCTAGGAATACCTAGGATGCAATGTGGATGCCAAAATGCACTTTGGAACCTTTAACAAAACTTGCTGAAAACAAGGATCTCGCTCGAGCGCAACTTCCTTCGCTCGAGCGGACAAACATGTGAGGGGTCACTCGAGCAGTTTGCAAACTTTGAAAAAGTACTAGTTGTATGAAATCTCCGCTCGACGGTTGCTCAAGGGTGAGACTAAGGTCCCCGCTTGAGCGCAACTTTTGTCGCTCGAGCGGTCTACAAAAACATGAAACTTCTGGGAGCTCGCATTTCAAGCTCGAGCGGACTTCTGGTCTCGCTCGAGCGAAAGTGTAAGATCATAGAGTGGTTGTTCGAGCACAGTTTCTGCTGCTTGAGCAAAAGTGCAGAATCAAAAATTTCTAGATTGCACTCCCAAGCTCCAAACTCGAATTACACACTTCAAAACTCATCTTTTTGGGCCAAATTTACAGAAAACATTTAGAAACTTGTAGATTACCATGATTTGAAAATCATTTCACTAAACAAAGGCCCCAAAGCATGCCAATTGACCAAAACTCCAATTTGAAATTTATGAATATGCCATGAACACGACATGCATGAATTACTTTGAACTTAAGCTTTCCAAAACATGATCAATTAAGGTTAAATGGCAAGGAATGTGATGAATTCTCAAAACCAAGTTAAGATAGACACATGCATATGAAAATTCTTTAGAATTCTTACTCAAAATACCATGATATATGCATGCATGCATGATATAGTTCAATTCTCTTCATTTCTAGTTCAATTCTTGCATTATCGATCATAATTCTCTAGAGTTCATGTCTTACACTTCATAATTGTACAATCTAAGGGTTGAATCCTTACCTAGGCTTGTCAAGATGAGAGCTAGAAGCTTGATTCTTGAGTTTCTAAGTCCAATTCCTTCAATTTCTAGCAAATTCTTCCCAACCACAAGTGTTGATATCAAACTTTCACACACACACACTCTCTCTCTCTCTCTCTCTCTCTCTCTCTCTCTCATGTTGTATAGGCTCAAAATGATGAGTAGTAAATGACTTAAGATGGTGTATAAGCCTTTTATAGGCTTGGATTAAAGAATTCTTTAATTAGGTTTAATTGAGTATTAATTATTTTAATTTAATCCTTCTGTATCGAATTTTAATTAAACCTACCATCAAATTCTAAAAATTCCAATTAATACAAAAACCAAGTCAATTTCATGATCGAATGCCGATAAGGCCTTCAATTTACAGAATAGAACAAAAACTAGAGACATATATTCCTACACAGAACAGATAGAAACTCATATAACACATAACACACGTAATGAATGCAAATTTCACTTTAATTACTTATTAAGCATTCTTAATCATGGATAGCATATTAATCAGAGGTCGGAGTTGTTACAAGGAGTCCCAACACAAGAGGCCGATCCAGGAAAGAGAATCGACAGGATTCGCATTGGTGAAATGAGTAGCACCAACTAAAGAGCAAACGCCCAAAGCGATCGGATAAACAATACGTAGAGTTCGCTAACCCGATAAGTGAAATTCTCAACAAAATTCAACGTCAACCATTTTCAAGTGGCCGAGTAAAATGTTCGGGCCTCTCGATAAGAGACGAAGGCATCAAAGATGTGAGTATCACAAAGATCATAGACACTGGATCGATAAATGTTATGCTTTGAAGGATCATCTAGGGGAGCAGGTTCAAGGAGGTCGACTGACAGAATACCTTCTAAAGGCGAAAAAGCCTCCAGGTGTGCTCACTGTATGTCCTAAGTTGCCGTTTGTCGGTGTAATCCACGTGATATATAGCATACCCCCATCCAACAGCATGAATTTGATTCAGCTGCAATCTTTCGACTCCAACCCTAAGTTTAACAAATCAATCAAATTGCCTCATCTATCAAACAATATCAGCTTTTCAGATACTGATCTCGAAGGAGTCACCACTCCACACGACGACGCCTCATATTGGATTTGCGAGTCAATAAGTTTGCCGTTGAACGCATCCTAATTGACCAGGGGAGCACTTCTGAAATAGTGTATTACAAAGCATTCCTCAAACTTGGCCTGAGTGATACAAACCTATTGCCAGCTGAGTACTCTCCTTTTGGCTTTAACGCCAACCAGGAGTACCACCTTGGAAAGATTGTGCTACCAATACGTGCGGACACGAAAACGTTAGAGGTTGAGTTCTTGGTTATCAAACTCCCTTTGTCTTACAACATAATTATAGGCCGAACATGGCTTCATGGGATGCAAGCGGTACTGAGCACTTATCATCAGCTACTCCGCTTCCCAACTCAATACGGAATTGAACCGATCCGGGGCTCACAGGGTTCTGTGAGAGACTGCTACCTTTCGGTTTTGATTAAGAAGCCTAGAGATTTGGAAGTGAATTCAATTGAAATCCCAAATCAAGAGAGCCTTGAAGATGTCGGCAAAACTCCGGCCAAAAAAAGTTATGGAGGACTTGGATCAGATAATGATCAGCAAGGATCCTAACAATTGTTTCCTAATCGGCACAGGCCTCAAGGCTGCCAAACGGCAAAAGCTGATATCATTTCTTCTCGGCTACATCGACATCTTTGCTTGGACGCCCTATAACATGCCAGGCATTGACCCAACAGTCGTAATACACAGTCTGAATGTCGATCCACAGGCTCAGCTAATTATCTAGAAGAGTCACCATGCGAGCACAAAACATGCCACAGTTGTAATTGAAGAAGTTGATATGTTGTTAGAAGTTAGGGCAATTAGAGAAATTACGTACCTCATCTGGCTGTCTAATATTGTTATGGTGAAGAAGAAGACAGGATCACAGCGTGTCTGCGTGGTTTTACAGACTTAAATAAGGCTTGTCCAAAAGATTGTTTTTCCCTATAGCGAATTGACCAACTCGTGGACGCAACCGCTCAACACCAATGTATGAGTTTTTCGGATGCTTACAAGGGTTATCATCAAATCGCCATGGACCCTGCCAATCAAGACAAAACAACGTTCCTTACACCAAGAGGGACCTACTGCTACAAGGTGATGCCTTTTGGGTTGAAGAACGCCGATGCAACTTATCAAAGATTAGTCACAAGCATTTTCAAATACCAACTCAGCAAAACTATAGAGATCTGTATCGATGACATGGTAATCAAGTCCCAAGTGAAGGGGGACCATGTAACAACCTTGTACTACATTCAACATTCTCTGCAAATATAGAATGAAAGTCAACGCATCCAAGTGTATATTCGACATTGGATCAGGGAAGTTCCTCGGCTATATAATGAATCATCGGGGGGATCGAAGCAAACCCGAAACAGATCAAGGCTATCTTAGAACTCTGTTTCTCGAAATCAGCCAAAGAAGTTTAGAAGCTCATGGGAATGGCCACAGCACTCAACAGATTCATCAGTCAGTCTTCGAATCGATAGGCCGTTCTTTCAAACACTTCGACAGAGAAAGTCATTTCGGAGTGTCAGATCACCTTAGAAGGTGTGAAAACCTACCTCGGCACTGCCTCGCTTCTGACTACCCCTACACCAGGAGAAGAGCTCATCCTATATCTGGCCGGCAAGACAGTAAGTGTCATCATACTCAAGGAAGTCCTCTGCGAACAGAGATTGATTTTTTATGTTAGAAAGGCAATAGTGGATGCCGAGACCCGGTCCATATCCCTAGAAAAGCTAATCCTGGCTCTAGTCGTGGTGGCAAGGAAGTTGATGCATTATTTCCAAGCCTACATAATCAAAGTACTAACAAATTATCCTCTTTGATCAGTCATTTGAAAGGCAGAATCATCCAGACGAGTTTCCAAATAGGCAGTGGAGCTTGGACAATATGATATTCGATTTTCACCGAGGACAGCCATCAAAGGGCAGGTGTTGGCAGATTTTTTGGCCAAGTTCACTACGCAGCCAAATGTAGACCCTCAGCCCCAATCGGCTCCCAGTCCATCGCCACCATGGCGAATGTACGTCGACGATATTTGACAACTGTACTGTGACGGATCCTTCAATCATTGGGGTAGTGGGGCAGGAGTTGTGATCATGATGCCGGAAGTAGCAATGATCGAATAGTCTGTTAAACTCGGCTTTAAAGTATCAAACAACGAGGCCGAGTATGAAACCTTGTTGGTTGGCCTCAGAAACTCATTACTCATGGGGGCCAAACAAGTGCAAGTGTTCTACGATTCAAAACTAGTTCTCAATTAATTAAAGAGGGAGTATGCAGCTAAAAATGACCGCATGGCCGCTTACATGAGAATAGCCAGTTCTCTGCTTGAAAAATTCGACAAACATAAACTAAATCAGATCACCAAAGACCAGAATACGTATGTCGATGCCCTTGCCTGCTTAACTTCGGTTGTCAATTTCGAAATGAAACGAACCATTGAAATGAGTTTCCTGCCAGAGACGAGCATCCACGTCCCCAAGCCTCCTACTGTAAACGTCATCCAAAGAAGTTCGAGTTGGATGAACCCTATTGCGGCATTCCTCTCTACAGAAAAACTACCAGAGGATAAAAAAGAAACTCACAAGCTACACAATAAGGCCTTGAGGTATTATCTCGATCCCCAAGGAAAACTCTACAAGAAATCTCTCTCCGGGCCTTACCTGGAATGCGTCCACCCGGATAAAATTAAGACCTTTTGGCCGAAATCCACGAAGGCAATTGTGGTGCTTATTCAGAAGGAAGATCATTGGCTTATCAAGCCATCACTCAGGGCTATTGATGGCCGACTATGCTAACCGATGTCAAGGAGTATGTGAAGAAATGTGAGCAGTGCCAAAAATTCTCCTCTCTAACACATCTGCCCATCGAAGAATTAAATTATGTGACTAGTCTATAGCCTTTCGCTCAATGGAGGCTAGACATCGTCGGACCATTGCCAAAAGCTCCTGGTAACAAACGATTCTTGCTAGTCGCTACTGACTACTTCATGAAATGGGTAAAAGCTGAACCGTTGACATATATCAGGGACACCGATATCAAACGTTTTGTATGGAAGAACATAATCACTCGATTCAGCATACCCAGGGCATTTATCTTCGACAACGGCACACAATTTGATTGCAGAGTCTATCAAGAGCTATGCAATATGTATGAAATTCGGCCCTACTTCTTGTCGTTTGCTTACCCCCAAAGTAACGGCCAAGCCTTAACCTCCAATAAGGTAGTCCTAAACGGTATCAAAAAGCACTTGGAGAAAGGTAAGGGCAAATAGGTTGAAGAGCTCCCAACTGTGCTGTAGGCCCACCGTACTACGCCACGAAGGACTACAAGTGAAACGCCATTCGCTGTTTGTTTTGGTAATGAGGCCGTTATCCCCCTTGAAATCGGCCTACCAACTCTTCAATCAACGGCTTTTGATATGGGCCATAATGATACGATGTTGGCCTTGGATATGGACTAACTCGACGAACGCCGAGATCGAGCCCTAGTGGCCATGGCACAATATCAGCAACAACTAGTCAAGTCTTACAATCAACGAGTCTCTATGCGCTGATATCCTTCCGGTAAGCTAGTACTTAAAAAGGTTTTAGCTGCTGCTAAGAACTCCACTGATGGGAAGCTCGACCCCAACTGGGATGATCCGTATCAATATTTTTAACTTTTTACAGTCACTTAATCTAAAAATATAATTAAAAAGAATATAATTTATGAAAAAAATCTATAAAAAAGTTTCACTAAATACTTAAAAAATACAAACAAAAAATATAAAAATTTAGTATATTTTCGTATTTTGTTGTATTTATTGAATTTTTAAAAAAAATCATAAATATTTTACATTTTAATTACATTTAGATTAAATGCATCTAAAAAAAATTGACCAAAACAATAAAAAAAAAAAATCCACTAAAAAAAAATACGGATTGAAAACTCAAAAATAAATATTATTTTTCTATCTATATAACTAACGAATTATTGAATAAATGGAGGATAAGTGTTATATAAATTAAAATTTAATATATATATATATATATATTTATATCAAATTTATAAAACTTACTATATTTTTTTCTAAATCGTAAGAAAAGTGAGTGTTATTTAACCTTAAATTTTTTACTTTTTGGATTCACGTAATTTAAAAGTTTGTTTTTGAAGAAACTTTCAAAAAAAAAAAAAAAATCAATAAATATAAAAATGTATTGAATTTTTATATTTTTTGTATCTAGTGAATTTAAAAAAAAAAATTACAAATTTTATACATTTTAAATATATATAGATTAAGTAGATTTAAAAATAAAATCTTTGATTAAATTTATTTAAAATAGAATTTAATTTTTTTTTTTAAATTGTCAAACGCACTCATAATGTAACCAGGTTTTATTCTTATCTTATAAACGAAGTGTTTTTTTCTTGTAAATATTTCAAAAATCAAAAAATTATAATTTTTATTATAAATATTGTAGTTTTTTTTACGATATGCACATACCACTATAGCATTTCTCAACACAAAATGAATACGAACCATATGATTATATGACCCCATACAGACATTCAGCTTTCAGCATTAGCATTTATTCATGAAGATGTGACGGCTTCTGAGATTTGACCAAATTTCATGTGCTAGTGGGAAAGTTATTGGTTGGTCTTGATATCAACACGTGATATTTTAGGGCTTTGATAGAGACCCCTCCAATCACCACCCTCACCACCTCCTTCCTCCACACGTGGCGGATGGTGATTGGAGAAGAAGGAAAAAATAAAATAAAATAAAATAAAAAATTGACCAATCAAAAAGAGAGAGGGTCAAGGGTTGGGGGAAAAAGGAGTCCGCATGTTTTTTGAATATTTTAATAGCGTTGTGCACTCGTTTAGTATAATGATTTAAGTTTAAAGTAGCTATAAAAAGATAATATAAGTTAAAAATTAATAACACGAAATGTCACATTTAAATTATAATAATTTTTTTTTATATAAAAATCAAAAAATTAAAAAAATTCATCACAAATGAGGTCCTTTAACTACAAGTTAAAAAAGTTAAAAAGTCAAAAAATTAACCTATATTCCAAAGAAACCATGTGATTAGTGGAGGGAGTAAATTTACAAATTTATGTTGGATAATTGAAATATATAAAAACGACAAGGAAAACATGTAATTAATGTGGAATATGGGCACGTGGCACCAGGGCCATCCAATAATTTTTTGTACCAGTGGTATAGTATTTTGGTTTTGAATAGTCCTCGTGGGTGCATGGATGGAGTGATTATCCAACGGCTTTAGAGCATTGTTTTACGTTATTTAGAACAATAAATATAGAGATCACTCATTTTAGAATTTTAAAAAGATCGTTAATGACATGATACTCAATAAAAAAAAAATATAACACTAAGATTAAAATATCAAATCATTCATGGTGGGGCTCACTGCCACATCATTAGTGGTAGCACTAATTAGTACTCTCACTCATTTTCCTATTTAGAATTGTTTTGATAAGTAACTTAAAATATGATTTTTTTTTTTTTTTAAATGTAAAAAATAAAAAGGTGATGTGACTCAAAATAAGTTAAAAATTAAAAAGTAGTTTTTAGTTAGGTTCCCAAAACAGGCCTTACATGTTGTTTAACATGTGTTAAAATAGCACATGTTATTTTAACACATTATCGTATTTGAATCACAATCATTTTATTTGAGTCACATCACTTCTTATTTAGATCATAACACCTCTGTACCACATGACTTTAATCCCAATTCACATTTTACATTTTTTAACAAAAAATTAAAAAGTATACTAATCTAACACTTCTTAAACAATTTCTAAGAATGGTTCATTCTATACTAACTTTCATTTCTCTCCACATTTTATTTCACATGCTTTATTCTAGACTTAAAATAATGATTTGAACAGTTCATTTCGCAAACCCAACGATAAAAATGACTTAGGAAAAAAATTAATTTTATTAGATACATGAACATATTATACATTATGTTTTTAAAAAGAGATGACCGCAATGAATTTAAACTTAAACCAACCATTTTATAAAAACAAAATATGATTTGTTCATCTATAAACTAAGCTTATTTTTTACACAGACGATTTTCACTACAAGATTTCTAAAATAAATTATTCGGATCATTATTGTCAACTAAAAATAAGACCGATAAAATAAAATATATGAAAAATAGAAATATAAACAATGAATTAATTCCTTATCGCTTAACATTTATCCCGTTACCTCTAAAAAATTAACAAAACATACTATAAGTTTTATACTATCTAACTAATAAATATCAAATTAAAACACGAACTCTAAATAATTTCTTACATGAATGGGTCAAGGGATTATTGATTAGTTCAAAAGTACGGCAACGTAATACTTCATTATAGAATGATTAGTGAAGAATGTGAAATAATTATTTGTGTTGAGTGATTGAAAAATATGAAAGGTATAATGACTATATTTGGCATGCAAGGTTAGGTCTATTTTAGTCACAAAAAGATAAAAATATGTTAAAAATTTAATAAGATAAAATATCGCATCTAAATCATAATCATTTCATTTTTTCTCTGACAAAAGTTAAAAATTTCTCCCAAATAAAGTTTTTTTAATCCTGACTAAAATAATCAAAAAAATCAACTCATTTTCTAAAGGAAGACGCCGAATAATAATTGATGAGAAAATATCACGCGTAATATTCCGGCGCTATTGTATGATTTTCGGAATGGACCGAGGTTATTCCTGGGGTTGATGTGCATGTGCTACTGATTGATTAATGTAAGCCTTTGAAATGAATCGTGAACGTCTGGTGCAGGTCCAATTAATGTAGTTGGTGTACATTAACATTTTCGATGTCAAAAGATGCCATTCTTCCATTCAAAACTTGTGGATTTCTCTCCCCTCATCAAAGTTGGCATACCCCTTTTAAACGGGATTTATAAATTTAATTTTTTTTAAATTAATTATATTTATACATTAAAAAGAAAAATGTTAAATACAATTTTTAATATCATTGTTAATATTGAAAAAGTGTAAAAAATATATTAAAATGTATAAAAATATTTTGAGATATGTGAAGAGTTTATTAAGATTATGAATATTTTGATATTTTGTATTTTTTTATTGATAACTCTTATAACTGTTATTAGCATAACTCTATTAGAGATTATACCCGCAAAAAAAAAAAAAAAAAAAAAAAAAAAAATGAAAGAAAGGAAGAAGAAGAAGTTAGAAATCATATTATAAAATTAAGGGTATTTTGGGTTTTTTTTAAAATTAAGATTGATTTAATTGGAAAATATGAGATTAGGTTAAAAATATTAGTAAAGTGAAGATAGAAAGATGAATAATTGAGAGATATAAATGTCATTTTAAAAACGAAGTTAGGATTGTATTTTAGTTAAAAAGACCATGGTGAGTATGTGGTTATTTTTCAAAAGGAAAAGTAATTTTGTTCTTTATTATAATTTTCTTTTACTTAAGTTGTTTTTATTAAAGCTTAAATGTCACTCAACTGGATTTAGAAGGAAGTTTGGGATTTGAACTTTATAAATAAGCTTCGAATGAATTAGGATATGTTGTCAAATGGTTGTGCAGCATCTTTTGTGATATAAAATATTGGGTTTAATTTTTATAGAGAGGAGTTTGATACATGAGAGAGAGTGATTGTTGTGCCCTTGGCATAGCAGTCACTGTTGTGTCTCAATTTGAGATTTATTATAGACTTATTTTTATGATACAAATCACTCATTTTTTAGGATTCGTCGAGTACTTCAAGTATGTCGAAAATCATATTAATCAGATATTAGTAACCATGTGATTGAATTACATTTATCATAAAAAAAAATCTGTTTTTCTTTTGAGGAATAGTATCAAAAAATATGCAATCCGATCACATAGCTACTGATATTCAATATAATTTTTGGTGTGTATGAAGTATTCAATGAACCCTACAAAATGAATAGTTCGGATCATACAAAAAAAGTCCATAATAAGCCTCAAATTGAGGTACAACAGTTACTGCGAAGTAACCCCATATCCATTTGATACCATTTGCGATGGTTGATTTATCCCCCATTAGTAGTGTTTGTTGGACTTTCTTATTAGGAAAATGCTATGAATCCTAAATAATTTACCAATTGTTTTATCAAATCTCTCATATGGATATCAAACTCACAGAAATTCACATATATGAGAGGTTTGGTAAAACATTTGGTAGATTATTTGGGGTGCCTAGCATTACTCCTCTTATTATTATGAGCTAGTGATCTATTTAATGATAAATATTTCTCATAACGTAATTACTCTCTTGTCAATTGATAAAATAATAATAATAATAGATTATGCTAATCTAACTTAGGGGTTATTTGGGATGATCTAAATAAGTGCACTTTTTGACTTTTTATGAAATATGAGTTGGGTTTGGATTGGGTTTGAAATGATGTGTTAGAGATGTGATATGACTTAAATAAGATGATGTACTTAAATAGGATAGTGACTTTTTGATTTTTTATCTTTTCAAAACATGCCAAACTTGGCCTTAGTAATATGTTAACATCTTACTTACTGGAATATATATATATATACAGATACACTATTACATTATTTAATGTATCAGTTCAAACTTCAACTTTTTCTTAAATAATTTTATTTTATTAAGTTTCTTAATATATTTCTTGTTATAGTTTCTCCATGTTGTTACTTTGCTGTCGTTTGGTAAAAAAAAAATTTAATTGATTTTTTTGAGTTGAGACTTTTTTAGTTTGGGATTAAAAAATTTGTTTGAGTTGGCTTTTTTTATTTTTATGAAAGAAAAAATAAAATAATTATAATTTAAATGTGACATTTTATCTTTTTAATTTTTTAATTTATTTTATCTTTTAATAACTAATTTAACCCTAATCTCTTTAGCCAAACAAAGCCTTTGTTTATTTATTCATTTTTTTAACTAACTTTATTACTTTATTTGTTGCGATGATTTTTTCTATGGAGTAAGATTCTCAGGGAATTGAAGAGGCAGTTTCACTCGTTGACCCATCACCGTTTCATTTCAATAATTTGAGTTATTTATAAGAATTGGGATCTTCTAGAGAGATTTTTTCTTAAAGTTTCCTAAAGTGCTACATTGTGTGGTTGAGATTTACTGGCAAGTCACATCAATTTTTCTGATGTGACTTGCCAGTAAATCTCAACCACACAATGTAATACTCTAGGAAACTTTAGGGAAATTTCACTCTAGAGGATCCTTGCTCATTTTATAAATCTTTATATGTAAAGTATTTAAAAAAATTAAGTTGATCAAATAATTACCTCATTGTTTGTTGATAATTATAGGGTCTTATTGTTAACACTAGGGTGTTCGTCATCCATCCTTCGAATTGACAAATTGAAAAAAATTAATTCACATTCGTCCGCTGGATTGATGGATATGGATTGATTGAATTGACAAACGGATGCAAATCAATTTGGCGGTTTAAACTTTTACAAATTTTGAATATAATACAACAATTTGTCAATATTTTTTTTAGGATAACAATTCAACTCAACATAACAAAAAGATTATCAAGTAAATTGTTAAATACTAATAATCAATACATATAAAAAAACCATACATTTTTAAAACTATTTCATTACTTTTTAAATTAAAAAACTATTTAATTTGATTTTCAAAAAAAAAAAAAGACAAAATTAAGGTCTCGTTTGGGAACTAGCCCATTTAGCCAAAAAGTCAAAAAGTTACTAAAAAAAGTCAAAAAGCTAACAACCCATACCAAAAAGTCAAAGATTCTTTTTTCTCTACACTTTTTGCACATCTTTTCGTAAAAAGCCAAAAAGTCATCATAAACATACTAATTTTTTTAAGCTCATATTTTAGCCAAATAGTCAAAAAATTATTAAATTACCCTGTTCCCAAACGAGGCCTAAGTCTTATATTTTCCACACAAAAATACAAAATATCAACACTTGCCATTTGATAAAAGGATTTTCAAATTGAAAACACAACAGAATATCTAACCTCTTTTTCAATTGAAAACACAAACATAATATCTAAACAAATTGAAAACACAAAATCTTATAAATTACTAGGGATGCTTGCGGTTTGGCGACTTGGTTGTGGCTAAAAGAACCTTAAATCAGTCATCCGTCCACAACTAGATGGGTTGAAAAAATCAATCTGCAACCGTCTGTTCGTCATCACACATCCGTCCAAAATGTGACAGATCGAAATATCTGCTACTTACTCCTAGTTTACACTCTACTTCTTGAATCTAAATTAGGTTTATTAATATCATTTTAAAAATAAATCATGCATTTTTTAAGACCAATAAAATAAAGAGTTCAACCACGTGGCTCGAAAGATTAGCAGCTCGAGTGGCCTGAAATTCCAAAGCGACGTCGTTTTGGACTTTTTTTTTTTTGTATTTTGTCCTTTTCTTCTTCGTTTCCATAACCTGTAGAAGAATAACAAAGAAGAAGAAGAAGAAGAGAAGAGGAGAGGAGCAGAGAGAGAGAATCATCATCATCAATCAAAAATCAACAAATCATCATCAACACTGAAGAGAGAGAGAGAGAACCATCATCAACCAAAAAGGTATAATCCTTTGTCTTCAACATTTATATATATATATATATATGTACATGCATCAATTATTTCATGGAAGTTTGAATTTTTGTTTAATTTCGTTTGAATTTTTGTTTGATTTTGTCTGATTTGGATTTCAATGTCGATTTTGATTTGTGGTTAGGAGTGTGGCTTTGGTTTTGGGTTTGGTGTAAAATTCTCATCACTCTCTCTGTATTGTTTTTTTGTTTTGCCTCATTTAACAGTCTAGAAAGAAGAAGAAGAAAGAAGGAAAAAAACAGAGGAATGAAAAAGAAGAAGAAGAGAGAAAGGAATGAAGGAAAAGAAGGAACAAAAAAAAAAAAGAGGTGCCAAAATCTGCTCCGACTTCCCCACCCAACACAAAGAAAAGAGAGATGAGCGAGTTTAGAGAGGAGAAAATGTTGGTTCTAAGAAAGAGAAAGAGAAAGAGAAAGAGAAAGAAAGATACAAAATAAAGGGGGAAAGAGAGTGAGTCATGGAGAGAGTGAGTGTTATAATTTTCGAGCCATTCGGGATGGAGCATTTCGAGCTACGAAGCGTTAATGTAAAATAAATCACATCTCCACCCACCCTACCACTCCTTTACCCTTCTTTCATCCATTTCCGGTCTGAAGCTTGAGTAACCAGCTTAGGGTTTGATAGGATATCATTCCCTATTTATATAAATGAAAATTAGGGTTTGTAACAATTATAAGATGAGACAATTACAAGATGAGCCCTGAGGGCATAGAATAATTACAAACCAATAACTCAGATAATAATATAATATGCTAACACTCCCCCTCAAGCTAGTGTGAAGATATCTCTCATGCCTAGCTTGCCTAATATGTCATGAAATGGTTTATTCCCAACCCCCTTGGTGAGAACGTCAGCAAGTTGTTCACCAGACTGGACAAAAGGAGTACAAATGGTACCACTAGTAAGTTTCTCTTTAATGAAATGGCGATCAATCTCAACATGTTTTGTCCTGTCATGTTGAACTGGATTGTGAGCGATGTTGGTGGCGGCCTTATTATCACAGTATAACCGCATGGAGTCCGTCTGATCAATACTTAGATCACTCAACAATAACTTGATCCATAAAAGTTTACACACACTTTATGTCATAGTTCTAAACTCAGCTTCTGCACTTGACTTGGCAACCACATTCTGTTTCTTACTCCTCCAAGTAACTAGGTTGCCTCCAACAAAGGTGCAATACTGTCACGACCCAAACCCACCCCTATGGGTTTAGCATCGTAACCGGCCAGTAATCCGTGATTACCGAAGGCCTACTTAACAGTAAAGACAGTAATACAGAGTACAGGGGCTGGCGGAAGCCAAAATAGTAATAGAAATTGTCCAATGAACGGTGACAGTCTGAATGCAAAAAGACTTTTCATAACATATTCACATACGGAACAAAAGCGGTATGTACATAAATCATACACAGGCATTCAGGTTAGGGACCAAATCCCTATCATAACAGTACAGTACAAGTCTAGGCAGTATTACAAAACAGAGACAGAAGGGTGAACTGAGACATCCCAAAAAGCTTAAGCTTGAACACACTTGGAACCTCGTAGTGAGGCACGTTGGTCGGCTTAACAAAAAGGGAGTTTAACCCAACGCTCCTAACTCCGATTTGGTGCCTGGACACCTACACATATATATAAACAGTGAGCTAAAACCCAGTGAATAACTGTCACGGCCCAAACCCGCCCCTATGGGTTTAGTACCGTAATCGGCCAGTAATCCGAGATTACCGAAGGCCTGCTTAACAGTAGAACAGTAAAACAAAGTACAGGGGCTGGCGGAAGCCAATACAGTAAATAAACAATGTCCAATGAGCTGAGACAGTCTGTATACAAAAGACTTTCATGCACATATATGCAGTTAGTGACAAAACGGTATGTACATTATATACAATCATTCAGAGCAGGGACTTAATCCCTATTAAACAGTACAATACAGTACAGTTTATCAGTCTAAGCGGTTATTACAAAAACATATACAGAGACAGACGGGGGAAATTAAAACACCCCTAAGCCAAAGCTTGATAGGCTCAAAACCTCGCAATGAGGCACATAGGTTGGCTTGACAAAACTGGAGTTTACCCCGACACTTCTAGCCGCGGTCTGGTGCCTGTACACCTACATATATATATATGAGCAGTGAGCTAAAGCCCAGTGAATAACATAATGCGTAAAGAGGTTAAGAATGAATGTCCTTACAGTAATGAAAACAGTTCATTATTTCAGTATATCAGTTATTCAGTTAAACAGTCATATGTGGTACATCCATTAGCATAGCAGTACAGTAAGCAATAGGTCTTAGAAGACCGAACAGTAAGTGATGGCCATCAATCAGTAAACAGTAGTGGTTCCAACAAGGGAACCGACAGAGATCTCTGTAACAGTAACAATCAGTAACAGTAGTTGCTAAGGATGCCACAATACAGTTCAGAATATAGGACATACATTCATTCAATTAACAGTTTCAGTTCAGAAAGCAGTTCAGTTAAACAGTCAGAAATATTCACAGTTGAACATATCTTTACACAATTGTTACTCACAGAGTTCTGGGCTACAGTAAAGCTAGAGCGCGTCTCCAGTCGCCAACCCTACACAGTTACAGATTGAACACACACTAAGCTACACAGTTGGGATAAATAATATCTTAGTCCCTAATTTGCCTTGGTGTGTTCTACATCCATATCCTCATTAAGATGCCTTAAATATGCCCTAGGAATGCCTAGGATGGAAAGAGGATGCAAAGATACACTTTTAAACACTTTACAAAATTTTCAGAAAACAGGGGTCTCGCTCGAGCGTAGCTTTCTACGCTCTTGCGGACATGCAGACAAAGGAGCTCCGCTCGAGCGTGACTTCCGTCACTCGAGCGGACTGTAAGCTACAGTGAAAATATTGGATGCTCAAAATTTACGCTCGACGGGCGCTCGACCCTCGCCTCGAGCGTGAGACACAAGTCCTCGCTCGAGCGTAAACTTTCTCGCTCGAACGGACTGCAAGCTCATACAAAGTATTGGATACACGAATTTCACGCTCGAGCGTCACTTTACTCGCTCGAGCGGAAGGCATGATCACAGAGTATACGCTCGAGCGTGGAGTTCCTCACTCGAGCGTGGGTCCAAAATCTGGAAATTCCAGATTTGAACCTCAAGCTCAAAACTCAATTTTAATGCATAAATTTCGATCCTCTTGGGCTAATTTTCTGGAAAACACTTGTAAATACATAGAATAACATGTTTCTGAACTCAATTTGTAAAATCAAGGCCCAAGGGTAGTTTAATTAGATCCATTTTCAAACCTAATTTCATGAACAAGATTTTACATGTAACATGCATGAATTTAAACCATTTTAAAGCTTCAAAGCTTGCTCAAATGAGCTCAAATCTTCAAGAACAAGATGAAATCATGGAGTATGATCAAAAGATGGACATGCATGTGAGGAATTATGAATCTACATTCTTAAAACTTCCAATACACACATGCATGTGACAATTAAGCTTCAATTCAACACTTTTGGACCAAATCATGACTTAGCTCCTCAATTTGCAAAAACCATGCAAGAATCAACTTAAAGACACAATGAAGAAGGTAAATTTCCTTACCTACGTCTTGAATTAGAGGTATGGAGGCTCAATTTAGCAATTTATACTTCTATCTTTCCAAGATCTCCAAGGTGTAGCCAAAATGCTCTTAATTCTTTCCCTCTCTCTCTAAGGTCGGCTATACACTCTCAAAATGACTGAGGAAGAGGTGTGAAATGCAAGATCAAGTCTTAGACAAGGTTGGTGTAGTGGCCCACTAAGGGTGGCAATTTGGTAGATATGCCCAACAATGTAATTTAGCCTATTTTAATCTAATTTAATCATACCAAATCAGTTTTCAAATGAATACACCATAAATTCACATTAATTCTAAGGATCATAAAACACTAATCAATTTTTGGTTCGGCCGCCGATAAGGCCTTTAATTTGCAGTTTAAACACGAAAACACGAACAGATAATTAAACAGGCAACAGATAAGAAATGCATTTAAACAGATACAGTCAATCAATCAGTATCATATTTCAGTCAGTCAGTTCAGTATTTCACTCAATTCAATTACTTATCATAATCGGTCTCATTTTAGCAATAATCAGTAGTTTATCGGTAAGCAGTGATGAGGGTTATTACAATAACATATGTGTAAAGATGTTAGGAATGAATGTCCTTTCAGTATTTAAAACAGTCATTTGAATAGCATATCAGTTATTCGATCATAGCAGTCATAAATGGTACATCCAATAGCAAACAGTACAGTTGGTCTTAACAAACCGAACAGTCAGTTGATGGCCATCATATCAGTAAACAGTAGTGGTTCCAAACATGGGAACCGACAGAGATCTCTGTGACAGTAGCAGTACAGTACAGTAACAGTAAATTGCTATGGATGCCACGAATACAGTTCGTAAATAGGACAAGCATTCATTCAGTAAGAAATATCATTTCAGAAAGCAGTACAGTTGATCATTCAGAAAATATTCATGATTGAATATATCTTTACAACATTGTTACTGACAGAGCACTGGGCTATAAACAGCTAATGAGCGTCCTCGGATGCCAACCCTACACTGTTACAGAATGAACACACACTAAGTTACACACTTGGGTTTGATAACTTAACCCCTAACTTATCTTGGTGTGATTCTACATCAATATCCTCCTTAAGATGCCTTAAACATGCCCTAGGAATGCCTAGGATGGAAAGAGGATGCAAAGATGCACTTTAAAACACTTTTCAAAATTTGCTGAAAACAGGGATCTCGCTCGAGCGTGGCTTTCTACGCTCGAGCAGACATACAAATAAAAGATCTCCGCTCGAGCGTGACTTCCTTCGCTCGAGCGGACTGTAAACTCAAGCAAAAGTACTGGATGCATACAATTCACGCTTGATGGGCGCTCGACCTCCGTTCGAGCATGAGACACAAGTCCTCGCTCGAGCGTGTATTCCCTCGCTCGAGCGGACTGCAAACATGTGAAAAATACTGGATACACGCATTTCACGCTCGAGCGTTACTTTCCCTGCTCGAGCAGGATGCATGTACCCAGAGTGTACGCTCGAGCGTGAAGTCTTACGCTCGAGCGTGGAGTCTTACGTTCGAGCGTGGGTCCAAAATCTGGAATTTCTAGATTGAACCCTCCAAGCTCAAATTCAACTTTTAAGACATCAAATCCGATCCTTTTGGGATAATTTTCTGGAAAACACTATAAAACCCATAATATGACATGTTTCAAAGATCAATTTGAAAAATCAAAGCCCAAAGGTAGTTCAATTAAACACAAATCCAAACAAAACTTCAAGAACATGATGAACATATGACATGCAAGTGTTCAATTGAAATCAAAGCTTCCAATACATAATCAAATGAGTCGAAACTTCCAAAAACATGATGAATTCATGAACTATAATCAAGATATGGATATGCATGTAGCAATTTCCATGAAAACAACCTCAAAATGCTAGAACATGTACATGCATGCATGATTTAAGCTTCAATTCAACATTTTGAACCAATTCTAGACTCTAATCACCAAACTTCCATGAAACATGCAAGATACAACTTAAATACAAGTTCAAGAAGATGATTCTCCTACCTTAGGTCCTCAATTTCAAGAATGGAAGCTCAATTTGTGCAATTATTCTCCAAATCTTCTAATTCCAAGTAATTCTCTAGATGAAACAATTCTCTCTCAAGTCTCTCTCTCTCTCTCTCTCTCTCTCTCTCTCGGTTTTGACCTAGAAAAAATGGCTGAGATAGTATATCAAAATTGAAATGAACTAATGGCCTAAAGATGCCCACTCAATGGCAAAAGGGTAATAAACTCATTTAATGTAATTCAACATTATTTAATCCAATTTATCATACCAAATCAAATTTCAATTAAACATACCATAAAATCACATAAATTCTAATTAACATGAAACAGTAATCAATTTCAGAACAGTCTGCTCGAGGAAAGTGAAATACTAAAGAACAGTCTGCTCCCCCTGAAGTGAGCTCTCAATAGAGCGGCGTAACTCAAATGCCTGTGAGAAATTCCCTTTGCGGGAATAGATGGCAGCCACAGCATCCCAAACATCCTGGGCAGTCTGTATAGACAAGTAGCCCCTCACCAATTTCAGGAACCATCGAATGAATAAGCCAACCCATAATCAAAGAGTTGGTAATCTCCCATTGGTCATAACCCGAGTCAGTGGTGCTAGGTGCCTGTATCCTGCCATCAACATACCCTATCTTCCCTCTGCTCTTCAAAAATATAGTCAAACTTTGAGACCATGCTAGGTAGTTCTGACCATTAAATAGAGAGGTAGTGATTTTCATACTAGGGTTGGGGTTCTCAGTCATGGTAGTAGGTATAATGAGACTCTCACTCCTCGGTGTTTGAGAAGTAGGGGACACACTGGTGGAATCTGCCATGGATACTATACTACTGAACCCGCAACAAAATTTGTGGCAATCACAAACCCAAAAGGTGGTGGTGAAAAACCAGCACAATGACCACTATAAAAGCATAACAAAATTAAGAAACCATTTTTTTTTTTTGGGTATTTATTTAGTTATTCATTTATATATGTATTGGTACGGTGTTTATACACAACATAGGTATACCAACAGAGATGATCAACCTAGGGGATTAGAGTATACCAGAGAAGGAGATCGACGAACTGCTGGAGGAGATCGTCGAGGGAGATCGACGAGCTGAGGAGATCGACTGAGGAAGGTCGATGAGCTGAGGAGATCGACTTAGAAAGGCGGCTGAGTGACGATAGACAGAGGAAGGCGACTGAGTGATAAAGACGAAGCAGGGATCGACGAGCTGAAGATCGACGCAGTAGATGATCAACCTAGGTAAGTTTCCAACCCTAGAGTGTCGTTGGTGTAAAGGTCGACCAACAAGGGTGAGCCGAAACCCTAGAGGTTCTGCTCTGATACCATAAAGCTTGAGTAACCAGCTTAGGGTTTGATAGGATATCATCCCCTATTTATATAAATGAAGATTAGGGTTTGTAACAATTACAAGATGAGCCCTGAGGGCATAGAATAATTACAAACCAATAACTCAGATAATAATATAATATGCTAACAAGCCCCACTTATTCCTAAACCATCGCCCACTGCTCCCTACTTATTTTCATCACCCCGTTAGTCCTCAACCTACCTCCACCACACTTGGACCATCCTTACCTAACTCAATACCCTAGTTGACCCAAATCTTAATTACTAATACCACACAAAACCCCCTAGTCCTTCTCATTGCCACTATACACCTCTTGCATCCTACAAAATTAGAAGTAGCATAGGAGATGAGGTGCGAGGTAGCAACATAGAGGCTAGAGGGTTTTGGGTGATATTAGTGGCTAGGATTTGGATTTTCTACTATGTTGAATTGGGGTGAGGATGAGCCTGAGTGTGATGGAGGTGGATAAGGAAATAGTGAAGTGTTAAGGATGAGTAGGTAAGAGAAGGGTGTGGGGGTTTGGATCGCAGATAGTGAGGAAATAATGAGAGTGACAAGAGATGATAGAGAAAATGGTAAGTTCAAGGGTTTTTTTTTTTTTAAGAAATATTATTTTGCCTTCCAAAATAATTTATGAAAAAAAATCTATAAAAAAGTTTCACTAAATACTTAAAAAATACAAACAAAAAATATATAAAAATTTAGTATATTTTCGTATTTTGTTGTATTTATTGAATTTTTGAAAAAAATCATAAATATTTTACATTTTAAGTACATTTAGATTAGATGCATCTAAAAAAAATTGACCAAAACAATAAAAAAAATCCACCAAA
Organism: Camellia granthamiana; assembly: GCA_036172215.1. Classification (NCBI taxonomy): domain Eukaryota; kingdom Viridiplantae; phylum Streptophyta; class Magnoliopsida; order Ericales; family Theaceae; genus Camellia; species Camellia granthamiana. The sequence continues at coordinate 39,730,753 of CM069911.1, read as the reverse complement.
AAAAAATACGGATTGAAAACTCAAAAATAAATATTATTTTTCCATCTATATAATTAACGAATTATTGAATAAATGGAGGATAAGTGTTATATAAATTAAAATTTAATATATACATATATATATATATATTTATATCAAATTTATAAAACTTACTATATTTTTTTCTAAATCGTAAGAAAAGTGAGTGTTATTTAACCTTAAATTTTTTACTTTTTGGATTGAATTAATTTAAAAGTTTGTTTTTGAAGAAACTTTCAAAAAAAAAAAAAATCAATAAATATAAAAATGTATTGAATTTTTATATTTTTTTGTATTTAGTGAATTTTTAAAAAAAAATTACAAATTTTATACATTTTAAGTATATATAGATTAAGTAGATTTAAAAATAAAATCTTTCATTAAATTTATTTAAAATAGAATTTAAATTTTTTTTTTTAAATTGTCAAACGCCCTCATAATGTAACCAGCTTTTATTCTTATCTTATAAACGAAGTGTTTTTTTCTTGTAAATATTTCAAAAATCAAAAAATTATAATTTTTATTATAAATATTGTAGTTGTTTTTTATGATTTGCACATACCACTATAGCATTTCTCAACACAAAATGAATACGAACCAATATGATTATATGACCCCATACAGACATCCAGCTTTCAGCATTAGCATTTATTCATGAAGATGTGACGACTTCTGAGATTTGACCAAATTTCATGTGCTAGTGGGAAAGTTATGGTTGGTCTTGATATCAACACGTCATATTTTAGGGTTTTGATAGAGACCATTCCAATCATCACCCCCACCACCTCCTTCCCCCACAAGTGGCGGATGGTGATTGGAGAAGAAGGAAAATAAAAAATTGACCAATCAAAAAGAGAGAGGGTCAAGGGGTGGGGAAAAGGGAGTCCGCATCTTTTTTGAATATTTTAATAGCGTTGTGCACTCGTTTAGCATAATTATTTAATTTTAAAATAGTTATAAAAAAAATAATATAAGTTAAAAATTAATAACGCAGAATGTCACATTTAAATTATAATATTTTTTTTTTTTTTACAAAAATCAAAAAATTTAAAAAATTCATCACAAATGAGGCTCTTTAACTACAAGTTAAAAAAGTTAAAAAGTCAAAAAATTAATCTACATTCCAAAGAAACCATGGGATTAGTGGAGGGAGTAAATTTACAAATTTATATTGAATAATTGAAATATATAAAAACGACAACGAAAACATGTAATTAATGTGGAACATGGGCACGTGGCACCAGGACCATCCAACAATTTTTTGTACCAGTGGTATAGTATTTTGGTTTTGAATATTATTTGTCCTCGTGGGTGTATGTATGGAGTGATTATCCAACGGCTTTAGAGCATTGTTTTACATTATTTAGAATTGTTTTGATAAGTAGCTTAAAATATGATTTATTTGATTTTTTTTTTTTTAAATGTAAAAAGTAAAGAAGTGATGTGACCCAAAATAAGTTAAAAATTAAAAATTAGTTTTTAGTTAGGTTCCCAAAACAGGCCTTACATGTTGTTTAGCATGTGTTAAAATAGCACATGTTATTTTAGCACATTATCGTATTTGGATCACAATCATTTTATTTGAGTCACATCACTTCTTATTTAGATCATAACACCTCTCTACCACATTACTTCAATCTCAATCCACATTTTACATATTTTATTAAAAAATTAAAAAGTATACTAATCTAACACTTCTCAAACAATTTCTAAGAATGGTTCTGCAAACCCAACTATAAAAATGACTTAGGAAAAAAATTAATTTTATTAGACACATGAACATATTATACATTATGTTTTTAAAAATAGATGACAACAATGAATTTAAACTTAAACCAACTATTTTATAAAAACAAAATATGATTTGTTCATCTATAAACTAAGCTTTTTTTTTACACAGACGATTTTCACTACAAGATTTCTAAAATAAATTATTTGGATCATTATTGTCGACTAAAAATAAGACCTATAAAATAAAGGATATGAAAAATAGAAATATAAAAAATGAATTAATTCCTTATCGCTTAATATTTACCCCGTTACCTCTAAAAAATTAACAACAAATACTAGAAGTTTTATACTATCTAACTAATAAATATCAAATTGAAACACGACCTCTAAATAATTTCTTACCTGAATGGGTCAAGCGGTTATTGGTTAGTTCAAAAGTACGGCAATGTAATACTTTATTATAGTATGATTAGTGAAAAATGTGTTGGAATAATCTTCACTGTATTTAAAAGATTTTAATTCTATTGTGTACAAAACAACAATTAGAATTAAAGAAATAAAGAAAAGGAGAGAATATGTTTGATTACAAAAATCAAACTCGAAATAGAAATAAATACATAAATAACAGATTTTATTTTGTTACAAAAACAAAATTAAAATCTGATTAAATAAACAAATTAAAAACAGAATAATATTAAACAACTTACTTGATTAATTTCTTTGAATAACTTTTCTGATCAAGTCCAGTGTTTAACACTGTGTCCTTAAGACAGATTCGTCCTCTCCACGGTGCTTTCAGAATTTGGACGTCTATCTCCCAGGATGAAATGATCTTCTACAAACAATAGTAGCACTACAAATTGTTTGCCTTACGAACACACTAAGTGTTTACACTCTTTCTTTCAAAATAAAAATGCAGCAAAATGCAGAGAGAATTATAGAGAGGATGGAGTACGAAAATTGGAGTGAAAATCCAAATGGGAGGCTAGTCTATTTATAGATGTAAAGGTGGCTCTTGGTTTTGAATTGAACAGGTATGAAACCTGTTGGGTTTAAATTCAAACAGATTTGAATCTGTTGGGTTAACCATTCAAACAGATAAAAAACGGGAAGGACTCTGTTTGGATGATCATTAAATCCAAACTAGTTTAATTCTGGGAAGGGCCCTGTTTGGATGAGCAGGAAAAACCGGACCAGTTTAATTCTGTTTGAAAACGGGAAGGGCCCTGTTTGGATGAACAAAAAATCCAAACCAGTTTATTTGAATTAAATTCAAATGTTTTTGGCCCAAAAAGATTAGTATTGGGCCGAACAAGCCCAACCCAACCTCACACCACGAACCCGCGCCCAAGCCCAGCCCAGCCCGCCCGACTGGCCGGACGGCGGCGGCGGCGGCGCGCGCGCGCGTGTGTGGTGATTTTTGGGTCCAATGGGTCTAGCCTATTTTGCCCATAACCTCTCCCTCTAAAACACTTGGGTACCCCTTGGGGCACACCCCAAGTACCAAACCCATGCCTTATAAACCCTTTCAAAACCTCCCACCAAATCAATGTGGGACAAGCCTTATTCAAACTTTTAAGGAATTTTCACCAAAACTCCATTTCCATGGAGCATACTTTGGCTTCAATTTCCCATTCACTCGGTAATGGTTTTGACAACCAAATATACCGACGTGAATCACAACGCGGCATAGAACGCGTTACCACTTTGACCCGTGTAAATCGATGCACGGGGCCCACCTAAAAATTAGACCAAACTTAGGAAAAAATTCTGGTTTTACCTAGAATTTTATAACCATTTCCAACAATCCCCCACATGAATGGAATTTGATGACAACGAAATGCAACAATATGCAGACTTAACGAAAGAGTATAAGTCGAAAATATCTTGCATCAGGATAGGTAGTTTTCGGCCTTGAACCTTCCCTAGTGATAACCTATCGGACTTACTGGCTAACCAATGGACGCCTTGAATTGTTCAGCCGTTTGTGTAAGCCAAGACAATAGATTTCACACAAAATATCTTCTAACACATCGTGGTTCTCACTGTTGTGTTCATTTTGGCCTTGAACGCTCCTGGTTTTCATGAGTGTTTCTAGAGAATGTAGCCTCTTTCATTCTCATAGAACCGGCCCCAGTTCAACACTCATATAGGTGATTCTTATTGTGAGTATCTTCTTATACTCGTCTTGATTTTATGCCTTAATCAAGATTTAAGTAATCATTAAAAGCAAAGCTTATCCTTATGCCCCTGCAGACAACATATGTTGCAGATATCACTCTCACCATAGGAATGGGTAGGGAATTTTAATCCCTTGGTGATTTCTGGCGAGCCATACATAACTTAGTTGTCCCTTTGAACTTAGTTCTTGGGATCTCCAGTCATATAAGTAGGGTTACCATTATGACGACTCTTATGTAATAGGCTTTAATCCCATCCCCTTTGATGAACTATACACTAGCTCTTTTGTCAAACCTTTTGTTAACGGATCCGCAATATTCTCTTTAGATTTTATATAATCTATTGAGATTATTCCATTTGACAACAACTGCCTAACGGTGTTATGTCGACGACGAATATGTCGTGACTTACCGTTATACATATGATTCTGTGCCCTGCCTATTGCAGATTGACTATCACAATGAATGCAAATAGCTGGCACAGGTTTTGGCCACATTGGAATGTCTTCTAAGAAGTGACGAAGCCATTCTGCTTCTTCACCTGCTTTGTCTAAAGCAATGAACTCGGATTCCATTGTGGATCGTGCGATGCAAGTTTGTTTCGTGGACTTCCAAGAAACAGCAGCGCCTCCTAGAGTAAAGACATATCCACTAGTGGATTTTGAATCTTTAGTATCCGATATCCAATTGGCATCACAATAACCTTCGAGTACTGCTGGATATCGAGTAAAGTTCAAACCATGATCACGAGTGAATCTTAGATATCTAAGAACTCGAATGATCGCTTTCCAATGGTCTTCTCCAGGGTTACTAGTGTACCTACTCAATTTACTGATAGCATAAGCTATATCAGGACGAGTACAATTCATTAGGTACATTAGGCTTCCAATGATTTGGGAGTATTTTAACTGAGACACTGCATCACCTTTATTTTTGGATAAATAAAGACTGATGTCTACAGGTGTTCTAGCTAAATTCAAATCATCCTTGCTAAATTTATCAAGTATTTTCTCAATATAATGAGATTGAGATAATGCATATCCGTCAGATGTTTTAGTAATTTTCATTCCTAATATAACATCTGCGACCCCCATATCTTTCATATCAAATCTTTTGTTAAGCATTTGCTTAGTTGATTTGATCATGTTTTGACTGCTTCCAATGATAAGCATGTCATCCACATAAAGACAAACTATGACATAGCCTTGGTCAGTGTTTTTAACATAGACGCATTTGTCACATTCGTTTATCTTAAACCCATTAGTAAGCATTGCATGATCAAATTTTTCATGCCATTGCTTAGGTGCTTGTTTTAATCCATAAAGGGATTTTACAAGTCGACAAACTTTCTTTCCTTGCCCTGATACAACAAACCCTTCGGGTTGTTCCATATAGATCTCTTCATTTAGATCACCGTTTAAGAAAGCTGTTTTAACATCCATTTGATGGATTTCTAATTTAAACAACGCTGCTATAGCAATGAGCATGCGAATGGATGTTATTCTTGTCACAGGGGAATATGTGTCAAAATAATCCAGACCTTCCTTTTGTCTGTAACCTTTAACTATAAGTCTTGCTTTATACTTGTCAATTGAACCATCTGCTTTCATTTTTCTCTTGAATATCCATTTATATCCAAGAGGTTTAGAACCTGGTGGAAGATCCACCAATTCCCAAGTATGATTTTGCATAATGGATTCAATTTCATTATTAACAGCCTCTTTCCACAAAGGTGCTTCAGGACCTGTCATTGCTGCCTTAAAGCTTTGAGGTTCATTTTCTAACAAGTATGTCAGAAAATCTGGATCAAAGGATTTTGATGTTCTCGCTCTCTTACTTCTTCTTGGTTCATCATCAGTTAAATCCTGTTGGTTGAGACCATTACTAGTCTCTTGTGTTTGATTGTCATTAGTCTCTTGACTTTGTGTACAATCATAAGTTCTTTTCTGTGAACTTAATTCTTGTCCTTTCTTGTAAGGAAAGACATGTTCAAAAAACATAGCATTCCTTGACTCTATAATAGTGTTCACATTTATATCAGGTATTTCTGATTTATAAGTCAGAAACCGATATGCACTACTATTCTGAGCATAACCAATAAACACACAATCTACTATTTTTGGTCCAATCTTAGTCTTTTTAGGAACAGGAACTTCAACTTTTGCCAAACACCCCCACACTTTCAAGTATTTGTAGGAAGGTGGTCGACCTTTCCACAATTCATAAGGAATGCTTTTAGTTTTCTTGTGGGGTATTCTATTAAGAACATAATTTGCAGACAATATTGCTTCCCCCCACAAGTTCTGTGGTAAGCCTGAACTTAGTAACATGGCATTCATCAATTCTTTTAAGGTTCTATTCTTCCTTTCAGTAATTCCATTTTGCTGTGGAGAATAAGGGGCTGTAGTTTGGCGAATAATGCCATGTTGTGCACAAAATTCATTTAATGGTGCATCATATTCACCACCCCTATCACTTCTAACCATTTTAATGGTTTTACCAAGTTGATTTTCAACTTCTGTTTTGTAGAGTTTAAACATTTCTAAGGCTTCATCTTTACTTCTAAGTAAATAAACATAACAATATCTTGTGCAATCATCGATAAATGTTATGAAATACTTTTTGCCTCCTCTAGTTTGAATAAATTTTAGATCACATACATCAGTATGAATTAATTCTAGAGGTTCAGTTTTTCTTTCAACCGATTTAAATGGAGCCTTAGTTAGTTTCGCTTCTACACAAACTTCACATTTATGATTAGGATTAATTTCAAACTTTGGTATATAATCTAAACCAATTAATCTACGCAAAGTATCAAAATTCACATGTCCTAATCTACCATGCCATAAATTTGACTCAAGAATATAAGCAAAAGATGTGTTATTCTTATTCATAGCAACTTTCGGTACAACTGTCATTACATTTAGTTTAAAGAGACCATCACTCATGTATCCCTTACCAACATACATACCACTCTTTGTTAATACAAATTTATCAGACTCAAAGACAAGCCTAAAACCATTTTTACTTAACAAAGAACCAGAAACTAAATTCTTCCGGATGTCAGGTACATGCAGTACGTTGTTGAGGGTCAGTTCTTTCCCTGATGTCATCTTCAAGATCACTTTCCCTTGTCCAGCCACAGTAGAAGTAGAAGAATTTCCCATAAAAAGTTGCTCACCATTTGCAGCCTCATTGTAGGTAGTGAACATCTTCTTGTCCGCACATATGTGACGAGTTGCTCCAGTGTCAACCCACCACTCTTTGGGATTTCCAACCAAGTTAGCCTCAGACACCACAGCAGAGAGGTTGATGTCATTCACTCCATAAGAGATGTAATCCAATTCTGTTACATTGGCCTGATTGGTGGTCTTCTTACTTGTACTTCCATGATCCTTCTTAGGGCGGCGGCAGTCAGAAGCTCGATGTCCAGTCTTGCCACAGTTATAGCATTTTCCTTTGAACTTCTTGTTGCCATTGATGTTTCCTTGTTTAGGACCATCTCCAGTAAACTTCCTCTTTTTGTTATGTGGTTTTTGAACTTGTTCAACCACATTAGCCTTGGACTCAATGGGATTTTTCCCATTCCTCTTTTCAGCCTTTCGGTTATCTTCCTCAATTCTTAATCTTACAATCAACTCATCCATGGTCATCTCTTTGCGTTTATGTTTTAAATAATTTTTGAAATCTTTCCAAGCCGGTGGTAACTTTTCCACCAAAGCAGCGACTTGGAAAGACTCGCTAAGAGACATACCTTCTGAATGAATATCATGCAAAATTATCTGAAAACTTTGAACTTGAGATATTACCGTTTGGGAGTCTACCATAACAAAATCCAGAAATTTACCGACGACAAATTTCTTCGTGCCGGCATCCTCTGTCTTGTATTTCTTCTCCAAAGAATCCCACAATTCTTTTGCTGACTTCAGAGGACTGTATACATTATACAGCATGTTGTCAAGGCCATTGAGGATATAGTTTCTGCACAGGAAATCTGAATGTTTCCAAGCATCTACAGCGGCAACAACTTGCCGATCACTTTCACCCTCTTTAAGTACTTGAGCCTCTTCATGGAGAAACCGGGCCAAATTAAGAGTTGTAAGATAGAACAGCATCTTCTGCTGCCATCTCTTAAACTCAGTACCGTTAAATTTTTCCGGTTTTTCCCCATGATTGATAGGTACATGAACATGGTTCTGGATAGGGACCGATGTTGGTGTAACAATAGGAGTACCACTGCCAGATGCAGTTTCAGTTGTAGTAGCCATAATCTCTGATTACAAAAATCAGAAAAATTAAAATACAAATTAATTTTTTAGTTACTAAAACCAGAAAATAAATTATAACACAAAATAATTTTATTTTTCTTGTTACTAAAACAGGAAAAATAAAATACCAAAATAATTTTCTGTAATACCAAATAATATTCTGTAATTGTTAATGACACCAGTATCGTACTACTAGTTGTCAAAGAAAAGAGACAGTATATTACTACTATCTGTCAAATAGCATAAATCACTATTTGTTTTTCCAACCAGAATATTACTTTGAAAAACAGAAAATTAAATACAATGAAGATACCAAAAAGGAATCTGTTTTAAGATTGTTGGAACAATCTTCACTGTATTTAAAAGATTTTAATTCTATTGTGTACAAAACAACAATTAGAATTAAAGAAATAAAGAAAATGAGATAATATGTTTGATTACAAAAATCAAACTCGAAATAGAAATAAATAAATAAATAACAGTTTTTATTTTGTTACAAAAACAAAATTAAAATCTGATTAAATAAACAAATTAAAAACAGAATAATATTAAACAACTTACTTGATTAATTTCTTTGAATAACTTTTCTGATCAAGTCCAGTGTTTAACACTGTATCCTTAAGACAGATTCGTCCTCTCCACGGTGCTTTCAGAATTTGGACGTCTATCTCCCAGGATGAAATGATCTTCTACAAACAATAGTAGCACTACAAATTGTTTGCCTTACGAACACACTAAGTGTTTACACTCTTTCTTTCAGAATAAAAATGTAGCAAAATGCAGAGAGAATTATAGAGAGGATGGAGTACGAAAATTGGAGTGAAAATCCAAATGGGAGGCTAGTCTATTTATAGATGTAAAGGTGGCTCTTGGTTTTGAATTGAACAGGTATGAAACCTGTTGGGTTTAAATTCAAACAGATTTGAATCTGTTGGGTTAACCATTCAAACAGATAAAAAACGGGAAGGGCTCTGTTTGGATGATCATTAAATCCAAACTAGTTTAATTCTGGGAAGGGCCCTGTTTGGATGAACAGGAAAAACCGGACCAGTTTAATTCTGTTTGAAAATGGGAAGGGCCCTGTTTGGATGAACAAAAAATCCAAACCAGTTTATTTGAATTAAATTCAAATGTTTTTGGCCCAAAAAGATTAGTATTGGGCCGAACAAGCCCAACCTTACACCACGCACCTGCGCCGAAGCCCAGCTTGCTCGACTGGACGGATGGCGGCGCGCGTGGTGATTTTTGGGTCCAATGGGTCTAGCCCATTTTGCCCATAATCTTTCCCTCTAAAACACTTGGGTACCCCTTGGGGCACACCCCAAGTACCAAACCCATGCCTTATAAACCCTTTCAAAACCTCCCACCAAATCAATGTGGGACAAACCTTATTCAAACTTTTAAGGAATTTCCACCAAAACTCCATTTCCATGGAGCATACTTTGGCTTCAATTTCCCATTCACTCGGTAATGGTTTTGAACAACCAAATATACCACGTGAATCACAACGCGGCATAGAACGCGTTACCACTTTGACCCGTGTAAATCGATGCACGGAGCCCACCTAAAAATTAGACCAAACTTAGGAAAAAATTCTGATTTTACCTAGAATTTTATAACCATTTCCAACAAAATGTGGAATAATTATTTGTGTTGAGTGATTGAGAAATATGAGAGGCATAATGACTATATTTGGCATGCGAGGTTAGGGCTATTTTAGCTATAAAAAGATAAAAATATATTAAAAAATTAATAAGATAAAATGTCACATTCAAACCATAATCATTTCATTTTTTCCCTCACAAAAGTTAAAAAATTCTTTCCTAATAAAGTTTTTTTTAATCCTGATTAAAAAAACCAAAAAAAAAAAAAAATCAACTCATTCTCTAAATGAAGACAATGAATAATAATTGATGAGAAAATATACTCACGTAATATTCCGGCGCTGTTGAATGATTCACTACAAGAAATTAGACTTTCCCCGACCAAAATATTAGTCGCCAAAGGGCACTTTTTTAGTCGCCAAAACCAATTAGCGACTAAATTTTTTTGTCGCCAACTTAGTCGCCTAAACCTTGTCGGCGAATGTTTTAGCGACTAAACTCGAGTTTGGTCGCTGAAAATGTAACATTTGGCTACTAATTTCTGTAGTCGGCAAATGTTACCCTTTGGCGACTAAAAAAATAGTAGCTGAAAACCTAATTTTTAGCTACTAAATTATTGGTAGCCAAATGTCAACTTTTGGCTACTAAAATTGGGTTAGTCGGCAAATGTGATATTTTTGGCGACCAAAATATTAGTCGCCGAAAGTTAAAACAAAACAGCATTTGAGCTATTTGCCGACCATTTCATTTAGTCGCCAAAGGATGCTGTCATTTTGCTACTACAATATTAGTAGCCAAAACATTTGAAAAATAATAGAGAAAATGGTAAGTTTCAAGGGTTTTTTTTTTTTAGGAAATATTATTTTGCCTTCCAAAATAATTTATGAAAAAAAATCTATAAAAAAAGTTTCACTAAATACTTAAAAAATACAAACAAAAAATATAAAAATTTAGTATATTTTCGTATTTTGTTGTATTTATTGAATTTTTGAAAAAAAAATCATAAATATTTTACATTTTAAGTACATTTAGATTAGATGCATCTAAAAAAATTGACCAAAACAATAAAAAAAAATCCACTACAAAAAAAATACGGATTGAAAACTCAAAAATAAATATTATTTTTCCATCTATATAACTAACGAATTATTGAATAAATAGAGGATAAGTGTTATATAAATTAAAAGTTAATATATATATATATATATTTATATCAAATTTATAAAACTTACTATATTTTTTTCTAAATCATAAGAAAAGTGAGTGTCATTTAACCTTAAATTTTTTACTTTTTGGATTCAATTAATTTAAAAGTTTGTTTTTGAAGAACCTTTCAAAAAAAAAAAATCAAAAAATATAAAAATGTATTGAATTTTTATATTTTTTGTATTTAGTGAATTTTAAAAAAAAAATTACAAATTTTATACATTTTAAGTATATATAGATTAAGCAGATTTAAAAATAAAATATTTGATTAAATTTATTTAAAATAGAATTTAATTTTTTTTTTTAAATTGTCAAATGCACTCATAATGTAACTAGCTTTTATTCTTATCTTATAAATGTAGTGTTTTTTTCTTGTAAATATTTCAAAAATCAAAAAATTATAATTTTTATTATAAATATTGTAGTTTTTTTTTACGATATGCACATACCACTATAGCATTTCTAAACACAAAATGAATACGAACCAATATGATTATATGACCCCATACAGACATCCAGCTTTCAGCATTAGCATTTATTCATGAAAATGTGACGGCTTCTAAGATTTGACCAAATTTCATGTGCTAGTGGAAAGTTATTGGTTGGTTTTGATATCAACACGTGATATTTTAGGGCTTTGATACAGACCCCTCCAATCACCACCCCCACCACCTCATTTCCCCACACGTGGCAGATGGTGATTGGAGAAGAAGGAAAATAAAAAATAAAATAAAAAATTGACCAATCAAAAAGAAAGAGGGTCAAGGGGTGGAGGAAAAGGGAGTCCGCATCTTTTTTGAATATTTTAATAGCGTTGTGCACTCGTTTAGCATAATTATTTAAATTTAAAATAGTTATAAAAAGATAATATAAGTTAAAAATTAATAGCACGGAATGTCGCATTTAAATTATAATTAAAAAAAAAATTTTTGACAAAAATCAAAAAATTAAAAAAATTCATCACAAATGAGGCTCTTTCACTACAAGTTAAAAAGTTAAAAAATTAACCCACGTTCCAAAGAAACCATGTGATTAGTGGAGGGAGTAAATTTACAAATTTATGTTGAATAATTGAAATATATAAAAACGACCAGGAAAGCATGTAATTAATGTGGAATATGGGCACGTGGCACCAGGACCATCAAATAATTTTTTGTACCAGTGGTGTAGTATTTTGGTTTTGAATAGTCCTCGTGGGTGCATGGATGGAGTGATTATCCAACGGCTTTAGAGCATTGTTTTACATTATTTAGAATTGTTTTGATAAGTAGCTTAAAATATAAATTTTTTGATTTTTTTTTAAAAAAATGTAAAAATTAAAGAGGTGATGTAAGTTAAAATAAGTTAAAAATTAAAAAGTAGTTTTTAGTTAGGTTCCCAAAACAAGCCTTACATGTTTAGCATGTGTTAAAATAGCACATGTTATTTTAGCACATTATCGTATTTGAATCACAATCATTTTATTTGAGTCATATTACTTCTTATTTAGATTATAACACATCTCTATCAAATCACTTTAATCCCAATCCACATTTTACATTTTTTAATAAAAAATTAAAAAGTATACATATCTAACACTTCTCAAATAATTTCTAAGAATGGTTCCTTCTCTACTAACTTTCATTTCTCTCCACATTTTATTTCACATGCTTTATTCTAGACTTAAAATAATGATTTGAACAGTTCATTTCGCAAACCTAACGACAAAAATGACTTAGGAAAAAAATTAATTTTATTAGATATTACTAGACACATGAACATATTATACATTATGTTTTTAAAAATAGATGACAACAATGAATTTAAACTTAAACCAATCATTTTATAAAAACAAAATATGATTTGTTCATCTATAAACTAAGCTTATTTTTTACACAGACGATTTTCACTACAAGATTTTTAAAATAAATGATTCGGATCATTATTGTCGACTAAAAATATGACTTATAAAATAAAGGGTATGAAAAATAAAAATATAAAAAATGAATTAATTCCTTATCGCTTAACATTTATCCCGTTACCTCTAAAAAATTAACAAAAAATACTAGAAGTTTTATACTATCTAACTAATAAATATCAAATTGAAACACGACCTCTAAATAATTTCTGTGGGGATATATTTTCTGAGTACCAACACGTGGCAAGGTGACGCCGACGTGTCAGCCGAGGTGCCACGTGTCCTGGTCGTGACGCCGAGGTGATCTCGGCAAGGCCGAGGTTATCTCCGAAGATATCGGAATTCGAGATAAGTGGATAAGGGACAAGAGTCCTAGAATGAAAAGGGAACTCAACCTGGATAAAGGACAAGAGTCCTAGATTGAGAGAAGACTCCAGTTTGGGTAAAGATGAAACTCTTAGAGGGTTTATCCTAATCCTACTGGGAGTCCAAGATTAGTAGTAATCCTGAGTCCATAGAAGTTAGGCTTCTATTGGGACTAGGTTTATGTTGGCTATAAAAGAGAGGCACCCCCATGGGTCTAAGGTATGCTTTTGATACTCAAGCTTGTGAGTTGAATAAATTGATTTATCTTTGAGAGATATTGAGTACTGACTTGATCGTCGGAGTACCCCCGGGTGGCGAACCACCGTGGGATTCTTCTCTTTCTGTTACAGGTTATCTAGAAGCCATCTATTCTGCCGGTGCTCACCAACTGATTACTAAGAGGGGCAGTGTGGTCAGAAAATCGCTCACACAATTTGGCGCCGTCTGTGGGAAAGAAAGGAGAATAGATGGCCAATGACGGACAGAAGGATCAGACTGGGGGCAACGCTCCAGCTGAGAGTGGGAGACCTATCGACCTCGACGTTGAAGGGGACGATCGCAACACAGAAACTCGTGACCAGAGTCACGGAGTGAAAGACGACGGCCAGGAAGACAACGCACCAAAGACAACAGATCGAAGCGGATACTACGACAAAGATGACCTCCAGGTATGGAAGGATAAATACCTACGGAGGAACGAAGACTCTTCCAGAAGGGATGCAAAGGCAGGGGGCATGAGCGCTCCCAAGGAGATGACATTCAAGTATAGAAGAGCTCAAACCGAGTGAGCAGATCTAAGAAGATAAGATCTCGGAGCCTAGGTCCGAGAAAAGAAGAGCTCAAACCGAGTGAGCAGATCTAAGAAGATAAGATCTCGGAGCTTAAGTCCGAGAAGAGAAGAGCACAACGAGCAAATCTAAGATCCTAGAGGATAAAAAGGAAACACACAAGATCAGACTAAAGTTGGCCGGGTTGAAAACCTCGGCTTGAATCCAAAGATGATGCTTAACCGAAGTTAAGCCGAGATGATGTTTAACCGTAGTTAAACCAAGAAGATGTTTAACCGTAGTTAAACCAAGAAGATGCTTAACCGTAGTTAAGCCGAGAAGATTCTTAACCAAAGTTAAACCAAGAAGATGCTTAATCGTAGTTAAGCCGAGAAGATGCTTAACCGTAGTTAAGCCGAGAAGATGCTCAACCTGGATAAATTTTGAATATAATACAACAATTTGTCAATATTTTTTTTTAGGATAACAATTCAACTCAACATAACAAAAAGATTATCAAGTAAATTGTCAAATACTAATAATAAATACATATAAAAAAACCATGCATTTTCAAAACTATTTCATTACTTTTTTTATTAAAAAACTATTTAATTTGATTTTCAAAAAAAAAAATGACAAAATTAAGTCTTATATTTTCCACACAAAAATACAAAATATCAACACTTATCATTTGATAAAAGGATTTTCAAATTGAAAACACAACAGAATATCTAACCTCTTTTTCAATTAAAACACAAACATAATATCTAAACAAATTGAAAATACAAAATCTTATAAATTACTAGGGATGCTTGCGGTTTGGCGACTTGGTTGTGGCTAAAGAACCTTAAATCAGTCATCTGTCCAAAACTAGATGGATTGAAAAAATCAATCCGTAACCGTCCGTTCGTCATCACACATCCATTCAAAATGTGACAGATCAAAATATCTGTTACTTACTCCTAGTTTACACTCTACTTCTTGAATCTAAATTAGGTTTATTAATATCATTTTAAAAATAAATCATCCATTTTTTAAGACCAATAAAATAAAGAGTTCCGCTACGTGGCTCGAAAGATTAGCGGCTCAAGTGGCCCGAAATTCCAAAACGACGTCGTTTTGGACTCTTTTTTTTTTTTTTTTTTTGTCCTTTTCTTCTTCGTTTCCATAACCTGCAGAAGAATAACAAAGAAGAAGGAGAAGAGGAGAGGAGCAAAGAGAGTGAATCATCATCATCAACCAAAAATCAACAAATCATCATCAACACAGAAGAGAGAGAGAGAGAGAGAGAGAAAACCATCATCAACCAAAAAGGTATAAACCTTTGTCTTCAACATATATATATATATATATATACATGCATCAATTATTTCGTGGAAGTTTGAATTTTTGTTTAATTTTGAGAAGAGGGAGATGAGCGAGTTCAGAGAGGAGAAAATGTTGGTTCTAAGAAAGAGAAAGAGAAAGAGAAAGAGAAAGAGAGATACAAAATAAAGGGGGAAAGAGAGTGAGTGTTTTAATTTTCGAGCCATTCGGGACGGAGCATTTCGAGCTACGAAGTGTTAGTGTAAAATAAATCACATCTCCACCCACCCTGTCACTCATTGACCCTTCTTTCATCCATTTCCGGTCAACCTCACTCATTCCTAAAACATTGCCACTGCTCTCTACTTATTTTCATCACCCCGTCAGTCCTCAACCCACCTCCACCACACTTGGAGCATCCTTACCTGACTCAATACCCAAGTTGACCCAAAATCTTAATTACTAATACCACTCAAAACCCCCTAGTCCTTCTCATTACCACCATACACCTCTTGCATCCTACAAAATTAGAAGTAGCATGGGAGATGAGGTGCGAGGTAGCAACATAGAGGCTAGAGGGTTTTGGGTGATATTAGTGGCTA
Organism: Camellia granthamiana; assembly: GCA_036172215.1. NCBI lineage: Eukaryota > Viridiplantae > Streptophyta > Magnoliopsida > Ericales > Theaceae > Camellia > Camellia granthamiana. The sequence continues at coordinate 39,714,809 of CM069911.1, read as the reverse complement.
GGATTTGGATTTTCTACTATGTTGAATTGGGGTGAGGATGAGCTAAGTGCGATGGAGATGGATAAGGAAATAGTGAAGTGTTAAGGATGAGTGGGTAAGAGAAGGGTGTGGGGGGTTTGGACCGCAGATAGTGAGGAAATAATGAAAGTGACGAGAGGTGATAAAGAAAATGGTAAGTTTCAAGGGTTTTTTTTTTTAGGAAATATTATTTTGCCTTCCAAATTTTTACATATTTTTCAATTTGATCCCCAAATTTCAATTAATATCCAATTTACACCTAAACTTTCGAAATTTTGATCAATTTAGCCGCTGTCGTCACATTCCGTCTACAATTGGACGGAATGTGTTGACGTGACACCAACATTCATTTGAAATTTAATTTTATCCCCCAAATATTAAAAAAAAAATTAAATATTTAATAAATATTTTTTATATCAATAATGAAAAAATTAAATTTTAAATAATATATGTTAAGATTATCATTTAGAATTATCTTGAGATTATAAAGAGTGGACAATTCGACAAATATGTTGTACCCGTACCAAGTATTAGAGGTGCAACTTGAGCGGGTTCGGTCAGGTTGGGATATTATCCAAGCTTAGCCCAAGTTGTGCTAACTAGGGGTGAGCAGCGGATATACCGATCCGTCAAAACCGACCGAACCGAACCGATCCGCCGCATTGTGGACGGATGCGTAATGACGAGTGGACAGTTGCGGATTGATTTTCTCCAATCTGCCAATCTGGTGGACGGATGACGGATTTGAGATTCTTTTGACCACAACCGAACCACCAAACTAGGAGCACCCCTAGTAATTTATAAGACTTTGTGTTTTCAGTTTGTTTAAATATTTTGTTTGTGTTTTCAATTAAAAAAGAGTTTAAATATTCTGTTGAAAAAAAGTTTTCAACTTGAATATATTTTTTGTTTTTAAATCTATCTCTAAAAATAATAAATAGAAAATATGATATATACTGGTTGGTTTTTGTTTTCAAAAACAGATATAGATGTAACAATACAGAGACATACAATCTCTACTACTGCTCTATTTATGGTTTTTGTGGTTTGAATTGTTTTTATATTTTAAGAACCACATATTGTAATACTTTATGTGGATGAGGCATGCTGTGATTGTAGTATGTGCATGAGGTATGCAATGATTGTAATATTCTAAAGTTTCAAACTTTCTTACTTTGGATGAGGCATGCAATGATTGTAATATTTTTTTAAGTTATTGACTGTAATACTTTATTTTCTTTTTTTTTTTTGAGGAAGTGCACAAGTTAAATTATGTTGAAAATTTATAAAATTTTAAACCGCCAAACCGATTCGCATCCATCTGTCAAACTGTCAATCCGCTCAATCTATATCCGCCGGATTGACGGACGGATGCGGATTGATTTTCTCCAATCCGCCAATCTAGTAGACAGATGGCGGATTGGAGGTTCCGTGGCCGCAACTGACTCGCGCCCACCACTAGTGCTGAGACTTGCCCAGGCCCACCAAGGCACGAATTGTAACCCAAGGTTGCTTGCCCAAGCCCAACCTGAGTTAAACCCGAATTGCCCGAATTATAAATGAATTTCAGTTTTTTTTTTTTTTTTGCAGCTACATTAATAAATTATTAAAATTTGACTCTATTTACATTTTTTTTATTTATAAAAAATTATTAATACCATCAAAACAAATAATTTATATAATGTAAGAGAGATGTCATTATAGTAGTCTTTACAACTTATGAGTACAAAAAAAAAGAAAAAAAGTAAGATTTTATATTATTTGTATATATAATAATATATATTAAATATGATTTATAATCTAAATTACTTTAATATCATGTAATGACTAATAATTTATATGTATTTAATATTTTTATATATCTATATATGTATAATTCGGGTTTCAGGTTACTCGGGTTGTTTGATATTTTTTCCCAAACCTGCTCAAATTTAATTCGGGCTTTAGAATTTTTGCCCAAACCCGTACCGAATTTGAAAATATCTTGTCAAAGTCCTAAAAAAATTCCGGCTGAGCTCGAGTTGAGCCGCCAAGTTGCACCCCTACCAAGTACCTACCAACGTATGGTATTTCTATATATGTATTGGGTACAAAAAAACACGTACTCGAATTTTTTCTTTTTCATTTTTGGCATATCTAGACATGTCTAGTATATACCTAAAATGTGTCGTATCTCAGTTGAAATAATATTTTCTTCTACTTCGAAGATAAAATTCATTTTATTAAACTTCTTTTTCATTTTTAGTATTGCGCTTAGAATGGTTTTAAAATTAAATCATGATTTGTAAGTTATTTAATATAATAATATTTAATTTTAGTTTATCTCATACATGTACTTTTGGGATTAAATGGGATTAAATGTTAATTGTATGTTGGATTTAACAAATTAAACCATTTAATCAATTTTTGTATTATTCCAAATCAAAAACAAATATTTTTTTACAAACGTATTAAGCCGTACTCATACCTTTTCTTTCCTTTTTTTTAAGATTTTACCGTGTCGACATACCCATATCGTACCAATACTAATACTCGTACCCGTACCTATATTTGATAGGTCTCAAATTATCTTAATTCAATTATGGAGAAACTTATAAACCAAAAATTTCTTGGCTACTCTACGTGTATGCACACGTAATTCTAACTAGTTTATTATCCAAATTAATTTCAATAGAATTGATCAACTAATAGTAATTTCAAAGTTGAGTAGGAAAAAAATTTCAAAATTCGGTAAATATCCAGTACAAGTATGACATGTTTATCGAAGTACCTATGCTTCATAGTCTCAAGATAATTCTAAATAAGAATTTATATATATATATATATTTTTGCAAAGTATATATTATTTAAAATTTGATTTTTTTCATTGTTGTGATAAAAAAAAACTATTTATTAAATATTTAAATTTAATTTTTTTTATATTTAGGGGGCAAATTGATTTTTAAGGTATAATTTAAGAGATAAAATGAAATTCCAAATAAATTTTAGTGCAACGTCAAAACATTCTGTCTAAGTGTAGACAGAATGTGACAGCATGGGACAAATTGATCAAAATTTCAAAAGTTTGAATGTAAAATTTATATTAATCGAAATCTAAGGGTCAAATTGACAAACGCGTAAAAATTTAAGGGACAAAATAATATTTTCTCTTCTTTTTTTTATTTTATTTTTAGAATAGACTAGAAGATATCTTCTTTTTCTTCACCTCCTACTAATTTTTTATGATTTTGTGTTTTTTTTTTGGTTTTTTTTTTTTTTTCATTAGTATTTTAATTTCTATGAAGTCTCCACTGAATTGCAAATTCTTACCCTGTTTCCACCACTTTTCAATTTGCACCAGACAAGCACCGAGTCGAGGTGGAGCCATGTTTTTCACTTTTTCCCTCATGGTAGATTTTTCCACTTGTTCAAACAAAGGAACATTATTATTGTGTTTTGCAACAAAGCAAAACCCACTTGTAAAGTGGGCTGTTGTTACTAATGGATGGCCCTGGTATTATTTTAGAATATGCTTATTTTTATTTACAACTCATCCTTAAATTGTCTCAAGGTAGTTGTGTCATTTTCTTCACCGTCATCACCATATAAAAACACATTTTTAATGTCAAACATTTGAATACAATGACTTTGGTATCGTTTGCCATGTGCATCCCCCCATCAACATCCAACAGACTTTCCCACTCTTCTTCTTTGAAAATGCATTTTATATCATATATATATAGTGGGAAAAGAATTAAATTTCCTACACAATCCAAGAATTATAAGAATGAATAATGACCTACATGCCTTACAACAAGATATATTAACATATGGACGGACTATCTCTAATCCTATCATCTGCCATCTGATCTTCCCAAGCTATCCTCGACCACATGATCAGTTGATGGAAGCCCAAAATATCGCTACTACTATGGTGGAACCAATTGCACCCAATCTCTGCCCCAATGTTGTCGTCAACAAAGCCCATTTAAATTGACAAAATGCGAAGCTCCTAAAGACTAAAAATGTCACCCACACGTGTGCAGCATGGGATGTATGCATGTATGAATATTTCATATATGATTTAAGTGATAAAAATGTTTTTGGGCCTATAATTAGGATTTTCATCGGACGGACTAAATTGGGTGTTTTTTTTTTTTTTTCGATTGGACGGCTAGAATGGCTTCGGCATGAACATGAACATGTCCTGCAATGGGGAGAGCTGGTCCTGCTGAAACTGCTGCATTTGAGAGGCAAAAGAGTCATCTGGGAAGGCATCCATGTAATTAAACTGAAAATCGAGGGTATTTTCCAAGTCATTCCATCTCGGCTCGCTCTGCACTTCTTTGTCACACATGAAGTCGGGTGACCACGCATGCTCGGAGCCACTCGAGTCCGTGTGCAACCTCGGCATCGAATCCGATGTCTCAAAATGCGACAAGTCATTAGACATTAGTGGTTGTGATGGTGGTGGTGGCGGCGGCATTGACGTGGCCTCGTATCCCGATAAAATTTCGGGTTTTCTCTCTTCAATTTCTAAATATTGTGCTGGCTTTGGACCTGCCGAATTTAAATGCTTCTCAATAGCACCCTTCTTGTTGTATATTCGACATAACACCCAATCATCAAGCTGCAATGGCAAAATAGGTATATATCGATTAGAGTAATGTCATAAATATGCTTTTATAATTATACTTTTTCTTTAATGATAATTAATCCATTTATGATAATAATTGTAAAATTTCACATACATAGAGCCCCATCTTGGGCAAAAATAAAATTTTGTTAGAGTTTTAAGAGGGGCAATTATTAAGATTCAAAAAAATAATAAATAAAAAAATTGGGGGAGAATTGGATAATTACCCTTAAATTGTTTTTCTTGCCGGCGGACCTATCCACATTGGCTAACCGATACTCATGCATAATCCAATTGGTCTTCACCCCTTTGGGTGCTTTTCCGGCGTAAAAAACCAGAGCCTTCTTGATTCCGGCCGCCTTCGGCCGCCCTATCGGCTTATCGGCTCCGGTCGCCTTCCAGTACCCCGTCCCCGCCGCCCTGTTCGGCCTCGAACCGTTCGGATACTTCCGATCTCTCGGAGAGAAAAAATACCACTCCTTTTCACCATACATCGCCATTCCTGCACAATTAAGCAAATTATTAACAAATTGAAATCAAAATTAGCTGATTGAGAAGATTTTCCCCAAATTTTAGCCCAATTCTGCACAATTATTGAAATTAAATCAAATTCTACTGATTGAGAAGATTTGTCCCAAAATTGAGTCCAATTCTGTTTTTGAAACCTAAGATTTGATGGTTGAATTAAAAAAAATAATAATAATAATTTGAAGTACCTGGAAGTTGCCATGGATCGAACTTGTAGAGATCGATCTCGGCGATGATCGGGACAGAAATCGGCTGAGCTGCGCATTTACGGCACAGGTAGTGCATCACGAGCTCCTCATCCGTCGGATGGAATCTGAATCCAGGAGGTAACTCCAACTGACTGCTACTGCTCGTCATTCACACCTACTCTTTTTTCTCCCTAACTTTCTCGGAAAATTTTTCTTCTCTTCTCTCTCTCTCTCTCTCTCTCTCTCTCTCTCTATGTTCTTGTTCTGGATTGAGTCTGAACCATGGAGAATAATCGACGAGGTTGCATTATATAGGGGTCTCACACAATAAAAGATATATACATAAGACTAGTATATTGACACGTGGATAGCAACTAGGGTCGTATTACTGAATGGGGTCGTATTACTATTTTGAAAACGTGCTTTGGGCCTTGAAAGAGAGAGAGTGAGAGACTTTGAGAGAGAAAGGGTTTTTTTTGCTAACTTTTTAATCTTTTTTTATTATTTATTTTACTCACTTACGAGTATTGGTATTTACTAATTTTTAAATGTATAAGGAATTTTTGTTTCACATATATTAAATAAATAATTGTTGAGTTTAAATTTTACTAAAATATATTTTTAATTATTAGACATGTACATTTTTTAGCTATAATTTAATAATTAAAATGTATTAAAATATAAAAATAAGTAGATTTCAATATAGGAAATTTCGTATTTTTAAATTTTTGCTCTTTTATTAAAACAATATGTTAGTTGTTTGCTCATCTAATAATAAAATTATATATTTTTATAATTAAAAAAATGGACGAATCACAAAATATTATTAGTCAAATTTATATAATCATATGATATTTCAAAACCAAGTGATAATTTTTATTTAGATAAAATAGTAAAGAATAAAACTTTAACCAGTATCCATCGTTTAAAATTAATAAAACTTCTAACATTTTTGTTTGGGACTGATGATAGGTTCAATTGAGGGAACAATATTGTATTATGATAATTATATTCTTTTTATCATTAAATCTGCCAATATTATACTAATTCAAGGGGAGAGAACAAAAAATTATAAATGGTCAAGAAATTTTTTTAGACTGAAAATTTGCGCTTCCAAAAATTCTCACAAATTTATAAATTATGTTCTGTCTCATTGATATGATATTTATTTTTAATTTAATACTTCTTCGATTCTTGTTACTAATTCAATATTAACACATAAAATAATTTTAAAAAATGATAGGAAAACAGAGTCTGAATTTTTTTAAGTGAATTTCTAGAATTATTTTACAATAATTTTTTGTATAATTGAGATTTTTTTAAGTGACTATCAGTTGGTTGAATTAATTTTTTTTAGAAATTTTACAAAAATATATATAAAAAAAATAAAAAGAACAGACTAATTTTTTTTCAATGCATTTTTAACTAATTGAGTATTATTAATTTTTATAAAATTAAATTGCAATAAAAAAAAACCACTTTTTGTAGGATTTAAATTCAGAAAAATGTGATATGTAACATAGGAGTATTTTGAAAAAATAATTAAAAATTGATATTTTAATTTTTAAAATTTTTTATATGAAAAATAATGTAATTTAAAATGAATTAAAAATTAATTTTTAATTTTTTTTTGGCATATTCCCAAACGAATCCATAAAAAAAAGAGATTGCTTGGGGAGGAGGGACTGACCGCAGCCTCGTCCATATCCCCCTTGAAGATGATTTTGTCATTGCTTGCGTCACCTAGTTGGACACAAATGAAAGTCGGCCGCGATCCAACGGTTTTCGTCTCTGCCCATCGTTGACTCTCGTGCTCTCCCAGCTTCCAAGTCGGCGTCTTCAGCACGTTCTTCTGCTGCTCTCGTTACCATAAATTTATCATACAATTTTCCACTATTATGGCCCTCTTTGGCAATATTTTTTATATTAAAATAATCAATAATAATAAAATAAGTTAAAATATTTAATAAAATAAAATATTATACTCAAATTATAATTATTATTTTTTTTCACAACTATCAAATTAATTAAAAAAATCAATCAATTTTTTAAAATAGGTTAAAAGAATTAAAAAGTCAACTAAAATAATTAATTTCTCAAACGAATCATATACTGACATGTTACCTTACTAGGGTTATTTTGGTCATTTAAATGTCATGGAATTGGTTTTTGAGTACTGAGAGTAGGGGCAACACGAACGAGACATAGCAGAGGATTGAAAAAAATTTCAACGATGGATTTGAATTACACGTCAGCCGATTTGCATCAACGTGTGGCTGACGTCATATATCCTGCTTACCTGGCATTCACCGAGAATATGCTTGGTTAACTGGAAGTGTTATCCCCGTGGATTCCATTATTTTTACGTGTTCTGGGGGTTTAAATTTTTTTTTTCTTTTTTCTTTTTTAACTTGAACTTTCAGTGAAAAATTCAAAAGCCAAAACTAAGAAATTGATGAACCTTTTGAGGGTTGTCTTATGTGGTTTGGCTAGTGAATATGCCACTCATATAATTGTTTAGGATTTAATTCTTAGAGTCAAATTGTGATAAATTTTTTTCTTGAATTCTTTAGTTCTGACATGAATGGTCTACCTTTGATCAGATCAATAAGAGAATTAGTCGAGGTGTGTATAAACTGGCCTGAACACACCTTTATTGTCAAATTTAAAAAAAAAAAAACTAAAAAAATTGTTTTGAGAAGAAACTATTTTAATTACTTTTTAATATTTTATAATAAAAAAAAGGTACCAAAGAAATACAATAGAGTTGATTTTTTTATAATGAATTTTTTATATTTACTTTTACACTATTTCAACTACTTGTAAAATAGGCCTAAAACGTATAAAAAGATATAAATTGAATTTTAGTTGAAAATACATATGTCAGAGTTCAAAGTAAAATAAAAAGTCCATAAAAAATTGAAAAAATTAGTGAAAGATCCCTTTTCAACTTTGTATAATAGAAAAGATTCAAGATGTTTTTTTTTTTTTTTATTAGCTAAGATCCCTCGATAAAATTTCTCTGTAAAAGTTAAAATTTCTCTGTGTCGAAGTCAAAATTTCTTTGAGTTGGACAAAATTTTTCTTAGTCGAATTTTCTCTATAAAAATTTTGAGGGACCTTAACTATTATAAAAATATTGTATGTCATTTATCTTATAAAATCTTAGGCTTGGTTTGGCATGTTTGAAAAAAGTCAAAAAGTCACTATCCTATTCAAGAGGTTGTTTGGGGTATCCTAAATAAATGTACTTTTTGTCTTTTTGGACTAAAAATTGAGGTTGAAAATATGAATGTTTTAGTTAACTTTTTGACTTTTTATGAAAAAATGTATTATAAAAAATTGTAAAAATTGATTTGTAGGGAAAAATTCGAATTGGGAATTGTGCAGCCGTAATTGTTGACTTTTGGTGAATAGTGTTAACTTTTTAACTTTTTGAGTAACTTTTTGACTTTTTGACTTTTTTACAAGTTCCCAAACTTGGCCTAAGTCACATCATCTTATTTAAGTCACATCACCTCTCTAACACATCACTTCAAACCCAACCCAAACTCAACCCATATTTCATAAAAAGTCAAAAAGTACACTTATTTAGATCATCCCAAACAACCCCTTAATATCAAAAATCTTTAAAAAAATTCTAAAAAATTATTGCTGCATTTTTTAAAAAATAATTGAAAGAATATAAGTACAAATTAGTTAAGAACTGCGATATATCATTTGTTTTTTCAACCTTTTATATCATTGGAATACATGATAAAGTATTATTTATTTTTATTATTTACTTAATAATTATTGTCAAATAAGAGAACTAATAGTAAATATTTAAGGGTAAATTATAAATACACCCCCTTAAGTTTGACTAAAATACGATTCACACCCCTTGTAATTCTAAAAATTATACTCCATCCCCTGATATTTTTAATTTCATAACAAATCACTCATTTTATTAATAAATTATGAAGTCAATTAACAGTTTTTAATGATATTAGAAATATGTTTCAATTAATAATTTAAATAATTTTATTATTATATAGGAGAGCAATTATAAATTTCATTTTTTTAGTTAATTTTGTTAAATAAAAAATTCTGACAATGGGATATTTGTGATTTTTTAAATCATAGGGGACAATCTGTACTTTAAGCAAACTTTAGGAGTGTATTTGTAATTTACCCAAATATTTATGTACAAAGTAATATAAAATGGTGATAAAAAAATTATAATATATAAAAAAATTCAAATATTTTAATTTTGAAAATTCTCATTTACTTTAATTTATTATACAACTAGGGGTGTAAATTTGGCCAGGCCCAGGCTCGGGCTAGCCTGTGTCGGGCTGCGTGGGTTCCCGCTAAAATTCAAGCAGGACCGGGCTGGAGAGCCTAGGTTTGGGCTCGAGCTTGGGCCAGGCCTGAACATTTTTTTCTATGTTTTCTACCAAAATTTTATTCTTTTCCACAAAAAATGACATTTAGCCTCGGGCAGGTCTCGGGCCGAGCTTTGAATGGGCCTTGAGCGGGTTAATGGGTAGGGTCGAGTTTCAATATGATGACCCAAACCCAGGGTCCTAGGCTGCCCCTGAGTCGCAGGCCATTTTTACACCCTCATATACAGCATTGAAGAGGTCAATGGCATTTCCGTTAGGCTTTTAGGGGCATGAGAAGGTAGCGACTAGGGTTTTTAAGGAGAGAGAAGCTAGTGGCTAAGATCTTTAGTGTGGGAGAGGTAGTAGAGCTAGGGCTTTTAGGGATATGAGAGGTGGAAGATATGACGATCAGAAGTGACTATAATGAACCCCATATTTTCATTACTTTTTAGTACAATTTTACTTTTGAGTGAAATTACTAACAAGGACTCCATTTTTTGAGACTCCTACCTTCTCCCTAAATCCACTTTCTTCATCCTTATCTTGTCAAAAAATACAAACACTATCGTCCGCCTCCATTTCACCACCACCACCAACCACTTCCCAACCACCCTAGCCCTTTCCTAGCCTTTACAGCCACCCTCACCTTTGTTCATATAACTACACACAAATAGAGTGCCGTTTTGGCAAGTGAACAAAAAGCCAGCGTTTTTCAGTACCTTCCCAAAACGCCAACCTTCCCAAAACGCTGATATTCCCATTTGGGAAGAGAAAAAAAAGCCACTTAAAAATTTACCAAATTACCCTTTGGGACATTATAATTAATTAATTTAAAAAGTGTTTTTAATTAAAAAGTAAGGATATTTTAGTCATTTTAGACTGATGTGACACTTTTAAAAAATATTAAATCAAAAATCAAAAAAGTCAACTTTTTACTAACTTTCCAAATCACTTTTAAAAAAGCCAAAAAGTTTGATAAAAAGCCAAAAGTTAACTTTTTACCAACTTCCCAAAACACCCCAGAAGGTAGTGTTCAGTTGCCTACAACTGAATAAATGGGATATGCTTTGATGTAGACTATTGGAGAGGTGGTGTCTGACCTTATAACAAAATAATTTTTTTATATTTTTTCTAATTTAAATCCTAGTCTTCTAACTTAATACAAATTCTAACCATTTGTCAATCTTCATTAATAATTTTAGTCTCAACTTCTACCTTAATCATACCAAATTACCTACACCCTCAACAAATATCCTAACCATCCATCACAAAATTTTGACCTATCAACGATTTTCCTTATTTTTATTCTTGTTCATATCTCTCTCTTTTCCTTTAGAATTGCTCAAATTCTTACAACAAGGACATAATTCAATGGTCTAAGTTTAAAAATTAAAGCAAAAAAAAATTGAAATATTATCGTTCCATTTAAAACTACACATCTTAAACAACTTTAATTTAAACCTATATTGTTAAATTATCGTAACAAAAACTGAAAAAAAAAAAAAAAAAGTTGAGAATCTTGATCCCATTACAATATTGAGAAAATAACTATAGTTAATTAATTAAGATTCCCAATAATTAATAGAAACTTAAGCTCTCAGGTGTTGTCAACTACGTATTGCTGATCTCAGCAAACTTATATATATATATATGAACATGCATGCATCCAGTTGTTTCTTATCGTTTGAACTTGTTTAAACCCCAACATATAAAATTTTGTTGAGCAATTATTTATTTATTTATTTTAAAAGACTTAGTTACATAAGGAAATGTGTTGGTTTGAATTCAACTTGTCTGAGATCATCTGCACTTGGTGAATAAGGCTGTGTTTGGTTCCACTCATAATTTGTCTTTTGTATTAATTTAGTATTTGTATCAATTAAACCCTTAAATTTTATACAAGTCTAATTGATATTGAACTAATTTCTTAACGGATATTATCAATTAAATTAAATTGATATGATATAAAAATTAAAAGATAAAATTAATACAATTAAAATTACAAAGATTACATTGGCACAAGACGAGGTAAATTACAGAGGCCACAAGTATACCCTGCCTTTTTTTATGGTAAAATCACAAACAAAATCACAAACTTAAGCAGTTGTACTTCAAAAAGTTAGATATTTGGTTCTCTTATTGTGCAACTTATTTAGCGTAAAATTTAAAATCACTGTTGAGTAACTAAATTTGAAAAAAAAAAAAAAGTTCCACATTTTAGGTTTTCATTTTTTATTTTTTTTTTTTTCACTTAAAACTCTCAAAATAAACTTTAAAAAAATAAATAAATAAAATAAAATAAAATAAAAAAAACACCCAACTCTTTTAAAGATGTATTTTAGATGTTTATTAAGCTAGAGCCAACTATTTTGAAGTGTTACTAAATAGGGCATAACTAGGTAGCCTTTGGTTAACTTGAAGATTAACCCATTAATTAATTAATCATCTATAGTACTTTGGAAACTTCCATTTACCAAAATATTAAAATTGTAATTAATTTTTCTTTTTTTAAAAAAAAAAGGAAAAAAAGAAAAGAAACAGTCACTAGATGAACTCTGGCCTAGATAAATATTAAATTTAATCCTGGTCAAAGAAGAGAAAGAGAGAGAGAGCATAAAAATGAAAGTGTAGTTGGGAATTCTAGTCTACAAAACTCAAGGTTAGGTTAAGTCCTTGTTGACCTCCTCCTAATTTAGAAAGAAAGAAAAGAAAAAAAAGAAAGAAGGGTAGTGAATTCCAAACAGCTAGATATCTTTGATTAATGGGGCGTGCAATTATATATGTGACGAGTCGGATGATGTTTTTTGTCATTTGGAGATATGACGTGCTGAGTGACCTCTTTATATGTATATATACATCTATGTGTGCATGCATGGATAAGGATGGCTGTTGGGAGGAAGTAACTTGGTGATTGCACAAACTTAACCTGGGTAGGGAATTGTCTGAACCAATCCAAATACCAAACACTCTTTTTTGTGGGTCCCTAATTAAACCAGGATCTTATGACCAAGCCAAAAGCCTTTCATGGGATTATGCCCCTTAGGATCTTATTCCTTTTCAATTCTTTTATATCCAACTGGGGTAGTCACTCTCTCTCCACATATATATATATATATATATTAAATTGTGTGCACCCTAATATAGATATCTTGGAATATAATATAATTGAATTTAACTGTTAAAATTATTCTTATAATTACATAGGAGTATTTTTGAAAAGTAAAAATTATAACATTCTGTATAACACCAAATTGAAAATTCTGGATTTGAACCCCCACTTCCTCTCTAGATAACATTATAGATGGATAGGTCAATATATAATGAATATAATATTGACATATAAAATAGTGAACATAACATAATAAAAAAATATGATCATTATAACATCATTAGGTATAAATCTAACAATTAAAAAATGACATAATTGACAATTAAAATTAAATAAATCTAACTGTTAATCCGAATAACGAAATGCCTTCAAATAGTAGCGGAGCCACAGCAGGCTTAGGAGGTCACGTCCCCCCTCCCAGCTTTGATTTTGATTTTTTTTTTTTTTTTTTGGTTCACATACAATATGCAGTTTATTTAGTATTCTTGGAACGTCATGTGGTGTTATTTATGTGATGATCTAAATCAATAATATAGTGTCAAATTTATGAATGGAACATAGTAACTCATTATTGTTTAATAATTTGAAGATAATAGGTGAATCACTTAATATGAGTTGCGATTTCTTATATCCAACGTACTACATCATCAACACCACATAATATTCTGGGATTATCTAATGATTTTTATTCAAAACATATTTTTATAATCAATACTATCTCTCTAATATTTTTCTATCAGATAAAAATTATAGAAATTTTATAATGATTTGTGTTATAAATGATTTGCTTCTATTTTTTAAAATTAAGAATTTTAATTTGTAATTTTTTGTGCTAAAATTGCATACTTACATTACTATTGTGTCCGAGTTATTTCACATTATTATAGCATTTTGATTAGTTGTTATTAATAATAAATAATTAAATTTTTATATTTAAATTTAGCTCATAAAATTATTATTATTTTATTATTAATCACCAAAAAAAAATTAAAATTATAAAGTATCCCCTCTACCTTAATTTATTGGCTCTGCCACTGCCTTTCAAACATGAGTAATTCCCCTAATATATATATATATACATACGTATATATGGATTAAAACCTTTTTTTTTAATTTTATCAACAATAAACTTCTTATGATTTTCACAACAAGAAGATATGTCAGCTAAAAACATCATTTAATGATTTAAGTTTAAACTAGTCGTAACCCGTGCTATCTACGGGATTTTATAAATTTTAAAAAAAATTATTATGATTATTTTGAAATAATTTAATATTTTATCTTATAATATACATGAAATTTATAAGTTAACTTTCATATTTATAACTTTTTAAATTATTAGTTTAAAAAAATTAATATATATATTTAGTGCAATTTTGATAATTTGTATTAAAAAAAAGTTAAACCTGATTAAATGAGATTAACTGAATTATGACATACCTCTTCTTGTTATGAAAATATACAAATTTTAAAGTTATAATTAAAACAAATATATAATTTTATTAGTAAATATGAAGTGAAGTGATATTTAACAATAATTAATATGATGTTTCTATTATTAATCCAATAATTTAAGTTGCATTTCTTTTAATTTCAATTTCATAACTAAATATAAATATAATATACACATGAATTTCTAGTCTTTATGAATAAGAAGGTTTCAAAATATTTTCAAACTTTCATCATTTTCTTTTTATTTTTTTTTATCTAATTTGATTTTAAATTTGAATAAAAATTTTGATTTGATATGAATTATTTTAACTTTGTCATTAAATTTTTATTAATTTTTAAAAGAATTTTCATTCTTATCCCAATTTTTTTTTTCACCATTTTTGATGAAAAAAACATAATTTTCAACGTTTCATCTTTTTAAAATTTTATCAAATTATAATTTGATAAAAAAATATGTTAAGAGTTTATGATTCTCTTAATTGGAATTATAGTGAATTAACATCTTAAAATAGTCAAAATTTGAGTATGTGGTTGGTTAAAATTTATAATTTAATTAATTCTCTTGTCATATTTGTCTAAAAATTGACACTTATAACTACATCATTATAAGTTGGATTATGGAAAAAAAAATTGGGGTGTCAAACATTTTCCATTTGTAAATATCCTATATATTAACAAATGAAAAAAAAAAATGTGTAGCTTTTTGATATGTGTTTATCATTTTATTTATTTATTTATTTTTTTTTTGGACATAAACCATTGACATTTCAATTTAAAAAAATTAAAAAGTAAAAAAAAAATAGATTGAATTTTTTAGAGATAAAAGAAACCATCTAACTCTTCTATATACTAAGATAGACTATTTTAATCACATAAAAAAATAAAAATTATATTTAGAAATTATCCTTATATATTATGCTATTATATACAACTATAGTTGTAACAAATTAACTATAATATATATGAAAAATTATATTAAGCTTTCATTTTTAATTAATTGAATTATAATTAACAAACTAACAAATACCAGTAATGGTCTAATGGGATAGAAATATGATAAAAATAAAGAACACAATGATATTTATAAGTATTAAATTTACCTAGTTATATAAAAATCTAATATTATAATAAAATCTTGAATTCTTAATAAATTTTCACATTTTTTATAAAATAAAATGACAATAAAAAATAAAAAATTTAATACCCATTTTTTTACTTCAATTTTATGGCCTTCATTGAAGAAAACAAAATCCGATCAAAATTCTTGGCATGAAACGGACATAGATATTTTGATTGCAACCATAATCACCAATACTTTTTTTCTACCATGCAAACTTGTAAACAAACACATAAACCTTACTAAAACCGAAACCAAAACCAAACCAACAATAGAGAAAGAAAATCACACAAGAAAAAAATAAAATTAAAAAATAAATAAATTTATAGAGTGGGAGAATGATACCTCCAACAACTTAAACCTCACATAATCCAATCCGTTAGCTCCTCTGCTAGAGCCCACGAAGTTTAGGAGTTAGGATGACTAATTAGATTATTCTTTAAATAAGAGTTGAAAATTGATTAATTTTTCTCAATAAGTGATTTAAAATTTTGATATATATACAGCGGAGAATGTTACCTCCAACAACTTAAACCTCACATAATCCAATCTGTTAGCTCCTCTGCTAGAGCCCGTGAAGTTTAGGAGTTAGGATGACTAATCAGATTATTCTTTAAATAAGAGTTGAAAATTGATTAATTTTTCTCAATAAGTAATTTAAAATTTTGATATATATACATCAAAAAAATAGATAATTATATTGCTAAATCATAATTCAAATTTAGATATTGTCATTTTTTTTTTAAATTCATATCTAAATTCTTATCTTTTTTATTTTTGTGTGGTTTCTATTCAGGGTTTTTTTTTTTTTTTAATCTATTTAAGATGGAGTTGTAGGTTTTTATTTATTTTTTTAATTTAATTTATCTATAGTTTCTATTTTTTTAATTATTATTATTTAGGTAAGTTATGATGTGAGTTAGATATGTGATAGACATGTGAATTTTATTGATTTAAAATATAATGGTAGGAGATATTTTCAAATTAGATTTGTTTAGATAAACTTTAAAGATTTTCAAAACTTCAAATTGGATATTGAGATGCGAAAGAAAGATTTTAACTGAATAAATAAAAATCAAATTTATTAATTTTATCTGTTTGTATATTTGATTTTTAGTTTTAGTTTTTTTTTGTGGTTATGTTATAAGATATAGATAGATATCTAAAACTTTTATGAAAAATATTATTTGGTTTTTTGGGAAAGAGAGAAGAAAAGCAAATTTTAATATTTTTTTTAGAAATCGGTGAGAGAGATTAAGATGGAGAGATTATGAAATATTTTTATTATTAAATAAATAAATCAGTCAATAGTTTTTTTAATCTATTTTATAAATTAAAAAATCAATAATTTTAGAAAATTGATTAATTTGTTTCATTAAGTGATTTAAAATTTTGAAAGATATACATCAAAAAAAAATTATATTACTAAATCGTAATTCAAATTTAGATGTTGTTATATGTTTTTGAGTTTCATAACTAAATTCTTATCTTCTTTATTTTTCTGTGTAACCATAGTGTATGAGAGGGACACGGGGTCACTACTGTGACCCCCCACTGCTGTGTTCCCTACTGTGCCTAAAACGGCACAGTTTCAGCCTCCTTTTTTTTTCTTTTTTCTTTTCTTTTTTTTTTTTTATGTTCTCACTATATTTTTCGGCGTGATAAATTACACTTTGCCCTAAATCCTAAACCCTAAAATAAAAAAAATAAATTTTAAGAATTAAACCTTAAACCCTAAAATAAAAATAAATAAATTTTACGAATTAAATCCTAAATAAAATAAAAAAGTATAATTTATCACGCCAAAAAATATAGTGAGAACATGAAAAGAAAAGAAAAAAAGGGCTGAAACTGTGCCGTTTTAGGCACAACAGTGGGGGTCACAGCAGTGACCCTGCTTCCGTATGGGAGAAATTGAAAAGGGTGCTAAAGTAATTATAAGAAAAGTCAAAAAGATTTGTAAGTTGGGAGAAGTTAATAAATACTGAGATTTTTTTAAAAAAAATCAAAAAATTAAAAAATTAGGATTAGGATATTAGATCTCTCACAAAACTTGTAGATTAGAAATCTCATTTTTCTTATATAATATATATATAGATTATTACAAAATAATATTAAAATATTATCTTTCTATTTTTAAATCACACATTCTAAAATAACAATGTTCTGTGTTAATTTTAAACTTGGTTGTTTAATTATTGAGAAATGGTATGGTGTGCATCCTTTTAGGGTGTATATTATATGTATCTTATTATAAAAATGTATAATTTTATTACAAATTTTATAATATCAACAAAAAAATACGTAATTTCGTCACAAATTAACGCAACAAAAAGTGTCATAACTAAGTCACAAACTTTTGTAATATCAACCACAAAATTTTGAATATTTTATTACGCCAATTTATGACGAGATTATGCATTTTGTAATTGATATTATAAAATTTTATAGTAAAATTATACATTTTTGTAGTAGGGTGCGTATGGTGTGCACTCCTAAATGCACACAATAGGATTTTCCTTAAGCTGTGTTTGGTTGAAAGATTTGGAAAGAAATTTAAAAAGAGAAAAGAAAAAAGTGTGTGAAAATGAGTGAAATATAAATATATTGTATTCACATTTTACTTACTTTTTACTTTTTTGTTTTCAAATCATTCAACCAAATACAATTTTAATAATTACGGTAAAACTATTGTAAATAAAAACACAACATAAATCATGATCTATATATAATAACAATAATAAATAATAATAATAATAGAAGGGTGTATTTTATATAAGTTGTCTAAGAGAAATGAACTAATCCAAAGGAAAAAAGATAAATTCATTTTTTTATTTTAAATGAACGAAGTTAAAAAGAATGGCTCTTCACTTTCTTCGTTTGACCACACTATAAAATGGCTCTACGACAAAACGGCTCTTCAATTCTACAACAGCCCTTTTCAGTAACCATTATATTTTCATATCTCTACATACCAATGAAACTAGTAGTAATAACAATCAGCTGAACCTAATGGATATGGTTTGAAAACATCACAATCATAGACAATCATAGGAAAAAGAGGGGGTCCAAGTGAAATGAACAAAATGGTCCCCTGCTTTTTTTGGAAACTTTCTTGGAAGCTTCAGCTTCTTCCTAATACATACTTACACAGGCTGCTTTTTTTGACCATTTTTGCTTCTCACCAATCATGCCCCTATTTACAATGAAAATTGTCCACAAGAATTACATCATATTAAAATTTTAGATAAATTATTCTGATTTTCTTAAATTTAAAAAGAAATACAATTAATTTATATTGATTTTTATTTTATTAAAGTTAAATAGATCGAAACTAATGTAGATAGTGCAAAAATATAAAAATAAATATATTTTTTAAAACACATTTATATATACATTTTCAATACTAACATCAATAGTTTAGATTGTTTTTAACAATTTCTTTTAGATATATACAAATACAGTAACATCGTTGAATGGTTTCTAATTCTCAACCTGCTTGGTGTTTTGGTGCTGCTGGTGAGTAAAGTTCAATTGGAGTGGGACCCAGACCGAGAACTTGACTTTAGGGCTCATAGTTGAAGGGTCCCCGGACAATTTTAGGTGGTGTCTCAATATAATATTATTAATTAAAATAATGAGTCCTGTTATCTTTTTATATCTTTTGAAAAAATTAATGACACTTCTTTAAAAATAAATAATGTAGAGTAATATTTTAAGATTAGTAAATAAATTCTCCATGATTGGTAAGAATGTCGCAAGTTTTGTTCTTATTTTTGTAAAATATAAAATAAATAATTATTTGGTGTACTGTATAGGAAAGTTATAAAAATGAAGAAATATGTTTAGTGAATTGCTGAATGTACTGACCAATGATGGGAAGTAGACGAATGTGGTGTTTGGTGATGAAATGGCCGGAGTATTACTAGCGATTACACAAGGGCAGTCAAATTGCAGCACGTAAGTTGGCTGAAGGTCACAAATGGTGATGGAAACACGTTGGAAGGCCAATGAACAAGGATAGATCCAATGAAGGCTTAGGGGGCTCATGACCCCCCTCATTTTTTTTTTTAAATTGTACTAGTACCCATGAATAAAAAAGTATATCTAGTATATCCCTTGTAAAATTATGTTTGTGCCCCTACTAAATTTTTTTAAGGTACCTTATATTTTTATTTTTTCAAAAAGAACCCCTTGTATGATGTTTTAAAAAAAAGAGTAATAATATACTTATAATGCTTGTACAAAAATTGTATACATAAGGAGTTAGGATTGTGTGATTCTTTCATTTTTAGCCTCCGTTTGGGAAGTGGGTTGGCTCTTTGGCTTTTTGGCTCTTTTGGCTATATGAGCCTGGGCTCAAAAGCTTGGTTTGGGAAGGGCTTTTTGGCTTTTTGGCTTTTTTGACTTTTTTTGTGAGAGAAGAGTGTAATGATTATGGGTTTGATGTGATTTTTTGTCTTTTGTGGCTCAAAATTGCTATTTTGTCTTTTGTGGCTCATTGAGCCAAAAAAGCCCAATGAGCCACTTCCCAAACCATGCCTTAATTAATCAAAATATCCACTATTATTCTTGTAATTTCATAAATGTCATTGACACGTCATTTTGATGAATTTTTTTATATGAATTTTAATTAAGATATTTAGCCTAGTGATTATATGACACATTTTACAGTGTGAGGTATCGAGTTCAACTTATATACAAAATAGTTTGATACCATTTCTAGTAATTAGTTTAGTTCTCCCCTATTATGGGAGTTAGAAAGTACCCCTATATCAAATTCTTAGATCTGTCACTACCGGCACAGGTTACAAATTGTGATTAGAGCTCGTCGGAGAGTACCGAAAGTGGAAGGTTAGTTGAAACTCACTAGTAATAGATTAGTGCTCGGTGATGGTAGGAATGGCAGCCAAAATAATTGGAAAAAGAGCAGAGACTAAAAATTTGTTTAAAAAATACGTGAAAATAATTTTTTATTTTTTTGTATTCAAAAAATTTCAATTCTGATTTTAAAAAAAAAATAAAAACAGCATACTAGATAAATTTTGGTTTTAATTGCTTCTAAGAAAAAAACAAAAGTGGAAACATTAGCAAATGAAGCCAATTTCGTTTCCGAAAATTTTTGAAAATTGAAAAGAACAATAAGTTTGAAACTTTTTCTTTTTTATTTTTAAATGACAATATATTTCAAAATATGAGAAATTAAAAAAAATAAAAAAATAAAAAAATTGTTTTCACTAAACTATAGAATATTCAATGGGGGTGGGACCGGCAGACCGCCCATGAACCATGATCTTGACTTTAGAGCCCGCAATCGGCAACCTTTCTTTATTAGGTAAGTATCACGTGTATAGAATATGACGTGACTAAATTATATTTTCTTATTTTTTCTTATTATTATTATTATTATCAAAAGGAAAATTTACCCATAAGTCCTAGTTTTTGAAAAGTTAAATCATTTAGTCTTAACAGTTTTTCTTATGCTCCATTTAGTCCCATTTGCACATCAATCTAATGTTCGAAAACATTAATCTGATGTTCGAAATCTAATGTTCGAAACAATAATCTGATGTTTGAAACATTGTAATGGGACCTTTCAGTCTATAAGAAAACTTTTAGGACTAAACAATGTATAAGTTATTAATTTGAGATTTATTGGTGCATCCCCCTTATGAAAAACTAATAAATCTTAAATAGTGGTTTTATAAATTGTTTAGTTTTTTTTTTTTTTTTTTTTTTATGGACCTGAAAGTCTCATTCAAATGTGAATTATATAAAAAGCTAAATATAAACACACATGTGCTATGTGTTGAGAGATAAATGTAAATTTTCTTATAATGTTGAAATTATTAAACGTAACATTTCAATTTTTTTTTTTTTCCAAATATAAAATTCCAATGTGACACTCAGAAAGCGTAGCACTCCTAAAAAATTTCTCAGTATATTTTTCTCAAACGTAACAACGTAACATTTCAAAAATTTCTTAATGTATTTTTTTTTAAATGTAACACTCTAATCAATGTAATACATAAAACTCATTAGTGTATTTTTTTTTCCAAATGTAACACTCCAATCAATGTAACACACAAAAATTTCTTAGTGTATTTTTTCAAATGTAATAACGTAACATTCCAAAAAAATCTCATTATTGTATTTCTTTTTCAAATGTAACACTCTAATCAATATAACACATTAAAACTTCTTAGTATACTTTTTTTTTTTCTCCAAAAGTAGCACTCTAATGTAACACCAGAAAATCACACTAACAAAAATGGTATATTTTCATGTTTAACAACTAATACTTCAATTACCAATCCTCCAAAAGAATATTATGCACCTCACAATTTTTATTCTCATCTTAAAAACAAATCAAAAAATCAGAAAAATGAAAACTCAAACTGGCATTCGAACCCGTGCAATGCACAGATTAAATAAATAATTTTAAAATTAAATAATAACGTAAAATTTATGTAAAAAGTATAGAAAAAATAATTTAGAATGAATTAAATTTTAACCATTTTATTACAATATATATTGTAATTGTTATGTCTCCAATCCAATTAATTGTATGGTTCAAGTTTAAGAAATAGATGTCATGAAATAAAAATAAATTTCATTCGTTTTATGATAAAATAAGAAATAGATGTCATAAAATAAAATAATTGGTAAAGATGAAAAAATAGAATAGATTACAAAAAAAACATATATATTAATGATAAAATAAAAATAAATTTCATTTTATAAATCTTTTAGTTTTATTTTATTCTATATTAAAGTTTGTCATAAAATTTAAACATATTTTTGGAAATAAAACAATATACATATATATTGATAAAATCATTAAAATCGGTCAAAAGACCAACAAACTTACACAAAAATTAATTAATTAAAACTTTTAAATTTTATTTCATTTTAAAAGTTAAATTATTTTTTAACTGAAACATACACAATACTACAATATTAAATGGGAGCATATGTTTACTTTATATAACTGATGAAACAACCCACTTTTTTCTTTTTCTCTCGATGCGGGATTGTGTAAAATAAAATTTAACAATTGTTCAAGCGTGGAAGTTTATTTTGAATCAAACAATATCAATCATTTAATCTTTAATTAGGTCAATCTTTAGTTTATTTCGAATCAAATAAATCTAACTAATATATTTTAATAAAACCGCTAAGATCGCGGTTGAACCAACGAATCAATCAAATCGAAAACGATTTAACCTAATTGGTTAGGTCAAAAGACCAACCAACTTATACAAAAATTAATTAATTAAAACTTTTAATGATATTTTAACTTTAAAATTTAAATTGTCTTGAAATGAAATATACACAATACTACAATATTAAATATGAGTATAAGGTTTATTTTATATAAGTGAAATAACTCACTTTTTTCTTTTTTCTGGATGTGAGATTGTAAAATAAAAGTTAACAATTATTTGGGCAGAAAATTTATTTCTAATCAAGCAATTAGTCGTTTAATCTTTCATCATGTTAATCTTTAGGGTCACTACCAGAGCATCATTGAAGGACACAACAGGCACTTCCAATATCATTCTGTGGTAGTTCAATTGAATTCAAAACCGGTCCCTCCCTCCCAACAAAACCTAGGTTTAAAGGGGTGGGTAACTCCAATTCAGCCTAATAGGCTCGCCCAACGGGCCGATATCAAAATGCGTCTTACCTAGAATTCCCCAATCTTAAGGGTCACTACCAGAGCATCATTGTGTGGATACTGCACCATGTCTAGATCTGCCCTCAGTAAAGGACACCATCGGTCTCTGGTACTCGTTTGTCCTAGGTCTCTTTTGTTGGACTTGATACACATGCTATAAGTGTCTCATCTTTTGTGTCTCTACTCGCATAGTATTCTCATTAACCTTCGAGTGAATCATATTGATTACTCGAGGTTCTGCTTGCTGCGGCTGTGGCGGAGGTGGTGCTGCCAGTGCCTGGTGCAGTCTCGCCTGCTCTTCCCTCGTTCTGGCTTCATCTACTAGTCCATCAAGTGACCCTGTCTGGCCAGATCTTCCAAATGCGTCTTCAGGGCTCTGCACCCCTGAGTTAGGTGCCCCATCCTCATTGTGGTAAGCACAGAGCTTCCCAACGCTCTCCCCATAAACTCACCAGAAATCTTCTCCGGCGCTCTATAATACGGCTGGTTCCTGATCCTTTCTAGAACTTTATAAATTGGGATCCAGAACATAGTGGTGACTGCCTGTGTAGCCCTTAGCCCTGATTATTGCCTGTTAAATCCAGTATTACCTCGGCCTCACTTCAGCGAGCCGTTTCTCTTCTCATGTTTCGACGCATTTGTTCCCAGCGTATCATCTTCTACTCTAGCATATTTCTCGATTCTTGCCATGAGCTCCTCCATACTCTTTGGTAAAGTCTTTTGCCAGCAACTTCCGAAACGTGCAATCATCCTCCAGGCCGTTCTTAAAAGACACGACTGCCAACTTCTGGTTACATCCCGGTATTCAGTTAAACACCTCATAGTACCTTTTGACATAAGCCCTGAGGCTTTCACCTTCGTTAATTTTCAAAGCCATCAGAGAGTCTACCCTTAGTGGCTGCAACTTGTTTGTAACAAACTTGGCCACAAACATCTCGGCCAGGCCTTCCCAACTCTTCACAGTTCCTTTCGGCAAATTGTGAAACTAATCCGATGCGATTTTCCCAAAGGATGAGGGAAACACCTTGCACAACAACGGTTCGTTCCCAGTATACAAAGCCATTGAATTTAGAAATTAACCGACGTAAAAGTTCGGATCGGACTTACCATCATAAATTTGGAACCTCAGCATATGGAACCTTTTTGGGGGCCTCAAACCTATCAACTCCACCGAAAACGGCGTTCTTGGTTTGACAGGGGATGTGACCTCGGCATTCTACTGCTTTCTCTAGAGGTAGTCCTTCAGATCCCCTTAGTTCGACTAGAAGCTCGGCTGTCAACAGATTTCAGTCTTTTTGGTGCGCTACTCCCAGTGTCGTTGTGTGTCCTCTTGGACTTCTCTTCATTCACCGTATCAA
Source organism: Camellia granthamiana (assembly GCA_036172215.1). Classification (NCBI taxonomy): domain Eukaryota; kingdom Viridiplantae; phylum Streptophyta; class Magnoliopsida; order Ericales; family Theaceae; genus Camellia; species Camellia granthamiana. The sequence goes on along the minus strand of CM069911.1, from coordinate 39,690,376 downwards.
AACACAGGCCCTTCCCTTGGATATTCCCGGGGTTCTTTCACATATGTTCCCTTGGTACGAGGGGGTGTCTTATGCAAGTCACCTCTGACCGACTCTCATCGCCGACCTCCTGTGAAGGGCCAATGTGAGTGCTTCTTTTCTTTGCCATATTGCGAGATTGCTGGGATTGTTTTCTGCCCCCTTTTCTAGGCACCAGCCTTGGCCCCTACCATCGGCGTGTCCTGCAATGGAAACGGTGATTGCATGACATTGTTCTGCATCATGAAGTTGACAACTGATTGTAAATTTGCCAACTTGTTGGCCATTCCCTTCATCTCGCCGTCCGCTCCTCAAGCATCTGTCATTCCATACTTTGAGGTCACTCTCGTTGTAATACTTATTTTGGCATGATTTCCTTAGGGTGTTACCCTCCTTGTCGACGTTCTTCTGCATGAGATTCGGATCCTGTGCACCTTCATTACGGTTTTCTTTCTCGATGTTAGGATCGGTATGTTTTCACTTCCGCTAGGGATGTCGTCCCTAGTCTTGTCTCCCTGTCCGTCGTTGGCCATCTATTCTTCTTACGTTCCCACAGACGACACCAAATTGTGGGTGTTGATTCTGACCCAACAATGGGAAACTCAGCTGGAGAGCACCGACAGAATAGATTAAGCCCGAAAAATCTGTCACAGAAAAATAGAATCCGGCGATGGTTCTCGTCACCCTGGGGCACTCCGACAATCAAAGTCAATAAACAAATATCTCTCAAAAAGATAGCAAATTTGTGCTTAACTCAGTAAAAAAAACCTACTGCTCACAGTATATCACCCATACCCTGAGACCCCACGGGGGTACCTTACTTTTATAGCCAGCATTGACCTGATCCCTGTAGAAGCCTAACTTGCGTGGACTCAGGGTCAATGTTCAACCTGACTCAGCTAGATAGGGATAAACTCCTTAAGAGTTTTATCTTTATTTCAGACTGAGATCCTCCCCTATTCTAGGGACTCTTGTCCTCTTATCCGCTCATCTCGGATTCCGATATCTTCGCATATAACCTTGCCTTAGCCTAGATCATCTTGCTCAGGACCAGGCCACATGGCACCTTGGCTAAACACTATCGGCTTCGCGACGCTTAGCCATGTACTGTCACTTTGGGTATAAATAGAATCTCTCTAAACTCAAGGCTCAATCAAATAAAACAAGGCCCAAACTCTATGGTTTGGTCTCAGTTCAAAAATAAAAAAACTCTTGGTTTAGTCTTGTAAATAAACTCCCTTGTACAGCTTGTATTAAAATTATTTTTTTTTCAGGTAAGGAGAGAGCAAGATTCAAACCTTTGATCTTCGAATTGTTGGATTGCCCCTTACTCGAATTTAGAGTATGAATATCTTGATATTTTTGCACTTGTGACTTGTAACTCGGTATGTATATGCAATTGAAGAAAACATATGTTTGTACATTGTAGTGAAATAATAACAATCATTAGATTTAGAGTGAACCACATAAATATTGTGTTTTTGTAATTGACAATTCTTGTTTATTTATTATTCTCTATTTTTTGTATCTCACTGGTTTCAGTTAGTTATATTTTTTTTCCTTTTTTCTCTCTCTTTTTTTTGGGAATGTTTAAATACTCATTTTCCAGTAGCAATGGGTTACACTTGATTTTTTTTTAAAACGAGATTAACACTTACATTTACACTGGATTGGGTTAGATATTGATTAATCCGATTCAATTTATTATTGAATTTTTTAGATTTGGATCTTTTGGACTATCAGATCAAATTGAACCTTATCGGATTTGAAAATTTCAGATAATATTTAGATCAAATCCAATCAATTGGTAGGCCTAAACTTTCATGTCTCACATATTGTGATGGATAGCATTCAATTCCTTTTTGGGCAAATTACAAATACCCCTCGAGGTTTGGTGAAAATACAGATTCCCCCCTGAAGTTTGAGAAATTACAAATTACCTCCTGAGGGTCAAATTTTCATAACAAATTAGGAAAAATTAGAGGGGAATCTGTATGAAAATAAAAATCTCATGGGGCAAATTTGTTATGAAAATATAAACCTCAGGGAGCGGGATGTAATTTCTCAAACCTCAGGGAGGAATCTGTATTTTCACCAAACCTCGAGGGGGGTGTTTGTAATTTGCCCATTCTTTTTTAGGATAATGAAGTTCTTATTTTAATTGAAAGAAAATTCCCAACAGTGCTGCTATACATACAAGTTAAAGCTCACCAGAAAAGAATTTGGAATAAATTTGATACATTAAGCACTTGTTTAGTAACATTTATATTTTTAATTTTCTATTTATATTTATAAAAAAAAAAATTTAAAACTGTAAACAAAAACTTGTTTATTTCTGTTTTCATTTTCAACAAAAAAATGTAAAACACAAAAAAATTAATTTCACTTGTTTAATTTTTAATTTTTATTTTTACTTCGTTCTCCCATCCATTTCGACCACCAAAATTGTTCATTACTACCACTGGACACCATCGCTGCCTCCTCCACAAAACATCTCCGACCACCACCTTCTTCAACCGTTAGCCACCTCTTGTCGCCGCTTGCCACTTATGGCCACCACCTCCAATGGCCGGTAACCACTTTCAACCATCATCTTCAACCATTGACAACCATCTCTTGTAGCTATCTTTTTTCCTTGTTTTCAAAACAAAATTTTAAATACTTTTGGACCAAACAATTTTTTTTTTTCCCCCAAAATAAATATAAACATTACCAAATGACCCTTAAATATCTCTAATGACCTAAAAAATTTCCAATAAAAGAAGTATGCAGGAATCAGTTTCAAGTGTATCAAATAAAAAGATGCTGCTTTTTTTAGGGGTTTATCTTTCTCCCCTTATAAAATACTGCACAATCAACCAAATAGTTTGTACTTTAGAATATCATACGTCTATCCTGCTATTATCTATTTTATAATAAAAAATAATAATTGGACATATAATATTTAAAATTATATCATTTTTTCATGAAATTTTTTTAACCGTATAAATTTTACGACTAGTAATAAAATTAATGAGATTCATCATTTCCCTCAAGCTTCATGGAATGAGAGTTTGATTCTTAACCTCCATGATCCCACTGTTTGGAATAAATCAGAAATATGAATAATGTGATTCCCTACAGACCAGAGAAGGCTGTTTGGGCCGTGGGGTCCACTATTGATTCCGTTTTAATGATTTGAACAGTTTATTTTATTAGATATTTAGCATATTTCATTCACAAAGAAAATTAGGTCGATCCAATAGTTATAACTTGTTTAATTTATCGTGTTTTTCACTATAAAAATAAACAACAATTGCTTTTTTTTAAAATGAACCGTATATTTTTTTGATAACAAAAATAATTAATTAAATAAGTTACAATTATTGGATCGACTTAATTTTTTTGTGAATGAAATATACGAAATATCCGACAAAATAAACAGTTTGGATCATCGAAATGGGACATGTAGCCCCCATTAGCCCAAACAGCCCCTACAAAGGGAATCCTCTTACAATTACAAATACACTTCTTGAAATTTACTTAAAATACAAATATTCCTATGTGATTTTAGAAATTATAAATACTCTTTTTTCAAAATGTCATTTAACAAAGTTGACAAAAAAACAAAAAAAAAAAATTGTAACTATCCTCCTATACAACAATAAAATTACCAAAATTGTATATTGTTGATATCATAAAAAACTATTAATTGACTTGATGATTAATTGGTGAAAAAAGTTATTAGTTATGCAATTAAAAATTTTAAGAGGCATGATTTAATTTTCAAAACAATAAGGGACAATTAATAATACTAATAAAATAACCCTTTTTATTTGATACATGAATTTTTTTATTTTTTATTTTTCTATGTGATTATTAGTACTAATAAAATTTTTGTTTGAGATTCAAACATAATATATCCATCATCTACAACCTAAATGTTTAAAATGCATGAGTTGAGCAGTAGGTTCAGCATGGTTGGGGCATGCCTGTCACGGGTCATTACATTGGATAGATATTATTCAGTAGAAGCCAAGTCATTCCCATTCCATAATCACTTCCAAAATAATCAAGTACTGGTCCCTGCACATACGCCATGTTTGGTGTAACAACATCCATCTAAATTAAAAATTGATAATTCAAAATTAGCGGTTATAAGTATTTCTCACTCAATTTCTCAATAATTAGATTATTTAAGTCACTTTTAAGCCTCTTTTTTTTTTTTTTTTTTTGTGCGCGAGCAATTTTTTGGCAAAATGAAAGGTGATAATAAATGAAGAAACTAAAAGCAACACTTTCTCTGTTAGGGAAATTACCAAGCATGGTTTTTGAAAAATTATTATATAAAGGTGAAAAAGTTTATTATTACATTTATAATGTTTACTATTTTTTTGTAAATATTTTTCTTAATTACTACTGATATGTAATTCCCTCTTTTCTATTTTCTATAATGAACTTTTTTCAGTTTATATAAATAACTTATGCCTCATAAACTTTAAGCAAAGCAGAAGTTATACCAAATATTCTAACAAATATTTTTAAAATAAAAAAAGTTATGAACAACTCTGTAAAGTATAACAAATAGGGTTTTTACTCCATAGGTTATATCATATTGGTCTAGAAGAATAACAAAAATTGTATTACACTAAACGAATTGAACGAGCTAAACAATATAACTATTTAAGTTTGGTTTGATAACTTTAACGAATTTTAAAATTTGTTCAAGTTTGGTTCATTAAACTTTCAAATTGATTTCAAACGAGTTTTGATCGAGCCGAGCTTGAGTAATTTGATATTTCTATATAATTTTAGGCTTATTGAACCAAGCCGAACGAGCAATTGACTGTTTAAATTTGGTTTGAAAATTTTAGCGAACTCTAAAATGTGTTCAACATTAACTTGTTTATTTAACAAACGGAGCTCAAATGAGCTTTTAACAAATCGAACACAAGTCGAGCTTGAGTTGTTTGGTTCTTTTATCACCTTTAACCATATATAAGTTATGACATTTGTAGATTTAATTATTGCAAATATCATAACTCAATTATATGATAATCATAATTAAAATAATAATAATTAACCAAACACTACCTAAGGTATAATAAAAAATCTCTTAAATCATAAGCAAAGACATAAAATTATAACAAAGTGCATATGTAATACACCCAAAGCATAGAATTTCCCATCTTATAAACCGCATCAAAACAAAGAACAATCACAAGGCTGGCTAACAAACTTCACGGATTGCACATAAAAATAAATATTAAAAAAATAGAAAAATAAATAAATAAAATCACACCAACTGCCTTTTGTTGTTGTCATTGTTGTTTGGACTTCACCTACTGCTTTTTGCCTGCCTCAACCTCCTCTAGTATATGTCTTAGTGTATGTATGTATATATATGTGTACGTATAAGGTGTTATCTGAAATTTGAACCTGGGTAAGGGAGAGAGATCAGAGATGGAGTGGTCGCTGTGGATGGTGGTTATGGTGGTGGTGGCAACGGCAATGGTGGAAGGAGGAGGAGGAAGCAATGTTGCTAGAGAGAATAATAATGTGACATATGATGGAAGATCTCTCATCATTGATGGCCAAAGAAAATTACTCTTTTCTGGTTCAATTCACTATCCTCGCAGCACTCCTCAGGTAATTAATTCAATTTTCTTAACAATAATGTTAGGAATTCAGAATATTTACTTAGAAAAAAGATGTGCTTCAAGAGTGAGTCTCGTTATATAACATTAAATTTACATCATCTAACAAAATAGTTAAAATTGAATCTCCACATTATTCATATCTCGTTAAGAAGTCAAGATGGTTAAAATGAGTCAGGTTATATAAAAGAATAAAAGAAGATGCTACTATTAATAATTTTTTACTTCAAATTAGTTGGCTTCATCTATTTTGTATTTAAAAAGTGTTTTTCTTTGTAGAGGCAAAATTATTGTGTCAATTAGGTTGATGACTGAAAGTGTGTTTGTACAGAAGTCAAGGTTTTGTCTCCAACATTCCCTTATATTTATTTTTAAAGATGATGAACCAATCAAATAGTTCAAGTTCAAATTAGTTAGTTAAAAATTTATTCGAGTTCAATTAAAAAAGTTAGTTTTGAATACATTTTAAAAATTTTAAATTAAGCTTGAACAATTCATTCAACTCAGTTCAATAAACTTAAAATTATATAAAAATATCAAATTACTCAAATTCAATTTAACATAAACTTATTTGAAATCAGCTCGAAAATATAATAAACCAAACTTAAATAAATTTTAAAATTAAACTTAAATAATTAATTAGTCAATTTTTTTCTAACTAAAATATAAAATATAAATATAAATATACTCTTTATTTTACATAATTTAATTTTAAAATTATTACTTATTATATCTATTTATCCATACAAACTGCTGTTTAAAAACCCTTTGAGCATCTCTCGTCCATCTTTCTTTCTCTTCTCTCGGGAAATTCTATTTCCACACACCTAATTAGCTTAGGGCGCATTTTTTTCTCAATACACACACATATTAATTTGATTCTTAATTAATTTTCTCAATCTACACACTTGAAAATTATAATTATACCCCTATTCTACCCACAACACTAACCTTCCTTTCCACACACTTCTGATAGAAAACCATTGACGGTAACCCACGATTCAAAACAAAAACTTAGAAATTGCTATGCTTGGATTGGATCCGTTGGAACCAAGGCTTTTCCTCTAGCTGGTACTTTGGTCTCTTTGCGCTAGAAAAATTGTAATCTTTTGAGGGTAGATTGAGTGATGGGTCCGAACCAAGTGTCATTCACGGTGGTCGCCAAATCCATCTTCATCTTATTCAAGACATTTTGCGAACAAATTCACATGAACCCATTGATTCGAACTCAAAGGAGGGTCCTATTTCAATGCTGTTTAGGCTGAACAGGGAAGAACTGAGAGCCAACCCAATTGTTCTGTCTCACGCTTTGAGTTCTTATGGGTGTCCAAACACTGTCGTTTTTGAAATTCAAGTTCATTGTTTGGCAATTGAAACTAGGGTTTTCACCAATGTTCTATATTGAGAGTTCTTTGATCAGTTTTTATTGCAACTGCAACGAGTTAGGCAGTGCATATCAAGTGTTCGACGAAATACCTGTGAGAAATGTAGTCTCATGGACAACAATGATTATTGGGTTTGCACAAGAGTGGAAGATTGATATGTGTTTGGAACTCGACCATCGAATGAGAAATTCAACTGCGAAACGAAATGAGTTTACACTAACTAGCCTTTTGAGTGCTTGCACAGGGGCAATGGGTGTATTGGACATGGAAGAATTGCTCATGTACATATATATATATATATATATCAATTAAATAGATTTAAAAGTTAGTTGAATTGAATAGTTTATTTGGATTAGTTGAATCTAAATTAGTGGGTTTCATTATTATGTATGATTATTTGTTCTTAAAAGATGTGTATAGGGAATTTTTTCGTATAGGTGTTGTTGATATCTATTATGTTTACAAAAATGCTAGAGACTCCAAAAATTCTACCAAAAGTTTTACCAAATGTCTTACATGGGTGTGGGACTCACATGGGACCCACATTGTGTGGGTCCCACACCCATGTGAGACATTTGGTAAAATTTTTAGTAGAATTTTTGGAGTCTGTAACATTACTGATATATTTAAGATATAATTCTCATTAAATTAATATTTGATTAAGCGTGTGCCCTAAGCTAATTAAATCTGTGGAAATAGAATTTCCTCTCTCTCTCCAATTTTTTTCAAAACCAGGATGGAAAATAATAAAGTAATACTCGTCCATATACCCATCTACATCTGTCGATCCTGCAGACTCCTCCATGAGAGAGAGAAGCTTGAGGTGTGACCCTCACCCAGAAAATCCAAATGGGTGGACGATCAGGTATCTTCACTTTGGTCTCTTGAGCCTTCTTTTTCAATGTTATTAGTTTGGGCTTTTAAGGTTGCTTAGAAAAGAGATTAACATTAAACTGTAGGGCAGAATTTCTGATCTTGGAATTTCTTGTTTTTTGGACTTGTGAATTCTTATGTGATAAAAATGTAGTTTGGGGACAGGGGCCAGCGGCAGGTATGAGAATGAGAACTTCCTCCCTGGCTGGATGGTGGGTCGGATTGGTTTAAACTGCAAAGATAATGATTAAAATAATATTAATTCTAAAGAATTAGTCGAGGGGCAAAAATTTTAAGTCTAGTTTAACATCGTAACAGTTTTAACTTATAAGTCAAAAAATTATTAAAAATATTAAAAAATTTATAATTTATACCATAAAGTTAAAAGATTTTTTTATTTTTTTTATTTTTTGTACATGTTTTCATAAAAAATTAAAAAATTATTTTAAATATATTAATTTTTTTACTTTATATTTTAATTAAAAATTTTAAAAATTATTAAAATAACTCATTCCTAAGGGGGAGCTAGTATAGAATACAAGGTTTTGTGTTTGAGTGCCCACGGGTTACTAGTGGTTTACCCCGTCATTAAACTTCAGGTCTCCCCCGGTATTAGTTCTACCCAACCAATTAGACTGGGCTATGGAAGACCGTTATCTTAGTCATGTTATTCACTTTTCATAAGCCCATATAATTATTTGAATATTGTTCAATGTGTGCCCCTAAAGCTTCTTGTTCAATTAAAATACTGCTTTTAGCATTTTTTTTTTTTGGTTTAATGTGACTTTTTATGCCCCCCAAAAAGATAAATAAATCTTACAGCCATTGGGTTAATATGTGTTAGGGTTGTGGCCCTTGTATTTCTGTTGTTTTTTTTTTTTTTTTTTTTTTTTTTTTTTTTTTTTTTTTTTTTGGGTGAATAAGTCATAAGATAAAATAAGAAAATTTACAAGATTCTAAGGGGTATACCCACGCCCTACCAAAGTTATACAGAAAAAACCAACTAAAACAAAACAGCTACAAATTTACTATACTAACAGAAACTAGGAGACAAAATAAAGAGGTTGGACCATACAACCTATTCAATGTCCATATTTAAACCCAAAATAGAGAGAATGAACAAGTTCAAAAACCCAAACATCAGCAACATATCACAAAATAAAGCGTTGCCATCAAGCTCCCCACTCATATCACTCCAAAACAGCAAGCACCAGGGCAAACAACAGCAGTGTATGTCTAGCTAGCAAACAAGCTTGCCTCCACAAACCATGCTCAGCAGCCCACAAAAAGACCAAACCTATCCTTGTTATGTTTTCCGTAGCAACACATGCACATAATCTCCACCCCCAAGATAATATTTCCCTACACAACCTGTAGGGATAGGGAATCAAAACCAACAACTACAATCATCTAGGACTAGACCACTATAGACTCTATACAAATCAAAAAGAAAGGAACTATTACAATATTGGGTAAATTACATTGACACCCCCCTCAGATTTGTGTTTATTATAGTTCCCCCTCACCTTTTGAAAATTACATCCCCTTCCCTGAGGTTTAAAATTTCATTACAGATTGCCCCCTGATTTTTAAAGTTTCATAACAGTTCCTCCCTCACCGTAATGATCATCATACATAAAATTAAATTAACAGGGGGTAAGTGTAATTTCCTAAATGTGAGGGGGTGAACTGTAATAAATATAAATCTCAGGGGGTGTCAGTGTAATTTACCCTACAATATTTAAACGAAAGACAAAGTATTTTCCATTTTGAACATTTTCCACTTAGACTGGTGCAACAGTGCAGCCTGGTCTTTGTGTCTCCATCACTCCCCAAAGCCTCCAGCTGGCCAGAACAAAGTTGCTGTCCATGTGACTTCTTTCCCAACACAGATTAGAGAAACCTGGAAGTAACAATAGTACACATGTGAAACAAACAAATAAGCAACACCCATAACACAGATTATAAGAAAGCTCACAGTTTAGGAGGGCTGAATCACTCAACCCACAATATTCACACACCTCAACAAAGAATAACAGTGTTCGGGGCTTGGTTAAAATCATGGTACAATGAGTGAGAAAAAAAAAAACTACTTCAACAATATTTGGACAGATAAACTTTTCTGTTGTTATTCTTCTTAAGTTTTGATCTTCCCGTTTGTATCAATTCTCCATATCTTTTGGTTTTGAATCAATTGACTAGCTGGACAGATTTCTTAATTGCTGTTTGGCATCACACACACACCCACCCCACCGCGCCGCTGTGCGAGGATGTTGTGTTTTGTACTTCTCTTTTTTTCACATGGACATGAGGGCATGGGAGGGGGGAAGGCAGGGGTGGTGGGGTAAGTGGGGGGAGAGAAGGTTTTGGGTTAGGGAGAAAGGGGATGGGGTATTAGGGTAATTTTATTTTGGTAGTGGAGGGTGTAATTAGCTCATTTTGCTTTTCCTAGTAACTCTTTCCAAAGACAAACTCTAACAATGGGCTATTTGTACTTTTTCAGACAAAAGGAAATCTGTTTTTTTTTTTTATAAACCTTAGGCCATGTATTTTTAATTTACCAATAAGTAAATTATGGGATGAAAAGGTGTGATTTATAATAGACTTAAAAAAGAGGGAATAGTTTAATTTACTTGCAGTGCTGGGAAACTTGTCAAGAATGAAATTTCTAACAATGACTTTCGTTTGGTATTGGAATCTATTCAAAACCTACATATGACATAACTATTTTAGGTTAAATTTCTTCACAACAAAATGGCACCCTGTGTCATAAAATCGTTGTTGGCACCAGAAATGGCTGCTAGAGTCAAAAAGTGATTGCTGGTATTAGAGACAAGTGGAAAGATATTCTTGAACTGTCCTTCCTATTTATTTTCAATGTGGCAAGTGCAACGGGCACAAAAAAATGAGACACAAAATACTCGGTAGGAGTGGGACTCACAATAAACTGCACCATTTGTGGAGCCCCCCATGTGAGTATTCTGTGACTTTTCTGTCAGGATGTAGCATAGCTCTTTCAATAGGGATGCAGTCCTAAAAGATGGAAAATAATTCACTGGGAGTTAATTTAGTCTCTCATTTTGAGGATCTTTTACAGAAAAAACATTTTACTAATATACATTAATCAAACTAGATAATACAACAAATTATACTAAAAGGTTGTATGTAATATTTTACAATCAATTAAATGAAGTGCACATCCTTATTATTTTCTTTTCCTTCACTTTCTCTTCTATCAATTAATTTAACTTTTTACCTTTTCTTTTATTTTTAACTTTTTGTTGTACTTAACTAAACTTGAAATGTATTTTTTGAAAAACAATTCTCTTCAAACGAAAAATGTTCATTCTTTGCTTTTTTGTTTGATTAGAAAAATAAAGTAACAAGTAATGATCCAATCTCATTTGTACGTTGTCACAAGTGCCACACCATGCACGGGAGCTTCAAAATACACTCAAATATTTCTCTCTACACTCAATTTATGTATTGAGACCCTTGTACTTAAAAGGAAAAAACTCTAGAATGGTGGGTGTGGAGATTTTTTTGGGGGTTTATTTAGGACCTCCTCGCATGAATACACAAACAAAAGTAAATATTGGGTATAACTGTAATACTATGTGGTGGCATAACAATGATACCTCAAACGGAAAGAAATGAAAATGATTAAATGGATTTACTTTGTTTTGCTAAGTTATTTGTATGGATGTTCTATTAGTTAGCAGCCAAATAAAAAATAAAAAATAAAAATTTAATAGAGAGTATATAAATCTATGGTAACAGGAACCTATTTTTCTTTTGCAGATGTGGCCATCTCTGATTACTAAAGCCAAGGAAGGAGGGCTGGAAGTTATAAACCTATGTGTTTTGGAACCTCCATGAGCCCCAACCTGGTCAGGTCAGCTACTGTCTCAACTCAGCCCCAGACGAAAATCTCTCTCTCTCTCTCTCTCTCTCTCATGCTAATAGTGGGTTTTGTGTTGAACAGTATGATTTCAGTGGAAGATATGATTTGGTGAAGTTCATTAAGGAAATCCAATCACAGGGGTTGTATGCTTGTCTCAGAATTGGACCCTTCATTGAGAGTGAATGGACATATGGGTTGGTACCATTATACTTTCTGCAATGAGTGGAGCCTTCCCTAGCACCATTTCTGTCTCTCCACCGTATCTTTCTTTAGGAATTGTGGATATAAGAATTTCTGGAAATTGGCATAGATTACCCACGCTTAGCTTTTATTTTTCATGCATGGCCATAGTATGGTATGTCAGAATGGAGTGGTTTGTTTAGTAAGAAATGCAGCACATAACTTTAATATTGTTTGAAATTATCTACAGCCCAATGTTTGCTTTCACTTGTTAGAAAGTGAGAAAGAAAGGTCATTGACTGATATTGTTTTCATTTGAAAGAATGGACTAATAATACCACACTATGGTCACCCCAGTAAAGTAAACTCGAGTTTCAAAAGCCACCACCTAAGCCAGTGAACCAGGCAGCTGATACCTTATTTTGCCCAATACTGGCATGACTTTCACTTTTATTTGACAAAATAGTGGCCTTGTGAGATCCAATTGTTTCCTGTGATGTCATGCTTAATAAATTAATCTTTAACTATTATTTAAAACGACGTAATGGTGGTGGGTGCAGTTCAAATTACGTTTTAGCATTTTCCCTGACTATATACAGAGAGATTCAGACACAGGTTGTCATAAAATTTACTTGAAAGGATGCTCTTGATTATATGATGTGATAATGGGAATGCACTGTGATTGGCTTTTAATTTTTGGTTCACATGCATATGACAATTATTAGGATTGCCTTCATCTTGCACTGGACTGAGCTGATGTGGTTTTGTAGGGGCTTCCCATTTTGGCTCCATGATATCCCTGACATTATCTATCGATCAGATAATGAGCCCTTCAAGGTACTCTCTCTCTATGTATATCTGAAACACACTCAAACACGTGCTAGTTTGTGTATTTGTGTGTGACCTAAGTATTAACTCCTCAGCAATAAGGTTAATGAATATGTTCTATAGAGCACTCCGCTGAAGACTACATTTATATTTTACTAGTATTTTAACTGATCTTGTATAGAGCACTCTGCTAAAGAAATACGTAACAGATTCACGCGACCTTATTTCTCATCTCTTTTTTTCTTTTTTCTTTTTTTTTGGTGGTGGTAGTTTTACATGCAAAACTTTACCACAAAGATAGTGAACATGATGAAGTCAGAAGGTTTATATGCTTCACAAGGAGGTCCAATTATACTATCACAGGTGAAAAAATAACTCTCTCAGATGTTAATCTACTTGGTTTTTCTGCTAATAAGACTTATAACTGTATATCTTTTATTCTCTGCATCCTTGAAAAAATAACTGGTATATTTTTTACCACAAAGATATTTTTTATTCTCTGCTAATAAGATATATGCTAATTTAGATTGAGAATGAATATCAAAACATTGAAGCAGCATTTAATGAAAGTGGACCTTCATATGTCCGTTGGGCTGCAACAATGGCAGTGGGACTCCAGACTGGTGTACCATGGATCATGTGCAAGCAAAGTGATGCTCCTGATCCTGTGGTTAGTCCACTATTTTCAGTTTGAATTAGTCGTTTTAGCAGAAATATAAACTAGACCCGTGGCAAAACCGTACCCTTGACAGTTTGAGACTTTGATCTATAATCTAGAAGTGTTTTAATGGATGTATTGTTGAACTTCAAACTTGCAGATCAATACATGCAATGGGATGAGATGTGGAGAAACTTTCCTAGGACCCAACTCTCCAAATAAGCCATCAATGTGGACAGAGAATTGGACATCATTGTATGGTTTCACTACTGTTTTTACATTCCATTTAATGATTTGGCAAGAGGAAAAAAGCAAATAAAAGTAGCTCCGTTTTTAATCGTTTTGAGCAATGGTTAAAATGATTATTTCGATTATGTCCAACTGGCTAAATTTATTTATTTATTTATTTTTCCTTCTGAAGCTATCAAGTATATGGTGGAGAACCATACATAAGGTCTGCTGAAGACATTGCATTTCATGTCGCACTCTTCATTGCAAAAAGGGGAAGCTATGTGAACTATTACATGGTACATTTGTCTGACATTGAAATCCAATTATAGTTAGTCATTGATTCTTAATTTTTTGTACATTAATCTATCAGTATCTATATGAATGCTCATCAGTATTCCTCCATAGCTACAAAAGCTTTTGAATACACATCCTCCCAACATTCAAACCAAACATTGTACTTGCATTAATCTAGTATCATGGTGGAACAAACCTTGGAAGAACCAGTGCTGCCTATTTCATAACAAGTTATTATGACCAAGCTCCCCTTGATGAATATGGTGAGTAATTCGCATTTTATCATGCTCAACAATTTTCAATGTAAGAAAGAAAGATCAAATATTTCATCAAATGCAGGCTTATTGAGACAACCGAAATGGGGACATCTAAAGGAGCTGCACGCTGCAATGAAGCTCTGCTCCATGACTTTGCTGCAAGGAGTGCAGACTAATTTCTCTCTAGGTCAACTTCAAGAGGTATTCCCTTTACACTTGAGGTTCCTCTTGCAAGTTAGTTGGTTTTTACAACAATATACAAGATAGTAGTAATAAAGAATAAGTTGTTTGATGTATTACAGGCTTATGTTTTCCAAGAAGACTCGGGAGGGTGTGTAGCCTTTCTGGTAAACAACAATGGAAGAGATAATGCAACTGTCCTATTTCAAAATGTATCATTTGAATTGCTTCCAAAGTCAATAAGCATCCTACCAGACTGTTCAAATGTAATTTTTAACACTGCAACGGTAAGCTTTAGTATTACATGGAATTTCCATAAGCAATTATGGTCTATCTGTTTTGGAATCACACACAGCTTAATAGTTGGGGTAAGAAATACAGAATTCAGTATTACTAGGTAAAGTAGTTATGCCTCTCGTAACTTCTTGGCATAGAGTATTAGTATTTCATAATTACGGTTAACTTTTCAATTTTCTATGCATGCTTAATAGTTATACCTACCACCTGCCCTTGAATGATACTTGCTTCTTTAGATTATGTGATAACGGTTGGAGCCCACATTGTTACTCTCCTTTTTGGAAACTGATGTATGATATTCTAACTTGTAACGAAAAGAAGATCAAAGCATGAGATACAACGGCTAATACTTTCTTCTCTCAAGTACAAGTGTAAATTGTTACATGGTCTTCGGTAGAACTCAACTCCAAAAATTACCCATTGAGGGGAGGGTGCCATCACGCTTATCGACTACATATTACTTTAGTACTCAAACAATGTGGGACTTTGCTTCATACCCTCACTCACGCCCAGTGTGCTCACTCGGCAACACCTGCGGCGTGCAAGCCAAGGGACACACACCCTACCCATCCCTAGTACTCGGGCTTTGATACCATGTTATACAGTGGGGTGGGACATTGGCCCGTTGACCCGCCCAGCCCAGCCCAGCCCTATTTTTCTAGGGCTTGGGAAGGTTATTTTAGCCCATAAGGCCAATCTAGGCCAATATTTTCAGTCTGAAATATTAATAAGCTGGGCTTGGGATTTATATTTTTAACCCGGCCCGACCCGTTAATTAATTAATTATTTATTTATTTATAATACATTTAAAAAAAAAATTGAGGTCTAAAATTTATCTTTGTTAATTTTATTGAAACTCACATTTGTGGTGATGTGTGATTGAATTTATTTAAGAAATCCTTCAATTTATACACAAAATTTTTCAATTTATAATGCTATTAATATATTTATTTAAGAAATATAATTTGTAATTGAATTTAATTATGGAATGTTTTAATTTTTTTTTTTTAACATATAATTTGATGAGTGGGTTTGAGATTTGTAATTATTTTTTGGATCGGACTTGGGCAGATATAGAAGCCCGATGTTAGGGCCGGGCCAAGTTTGGACAGACACAAAGTCTCTTATTAGTGTTGGCCCGGCCTGAACCTGGCCCAACCCGACGTGATGTTTGTCCACCCCGTAGAACTTAACCCCAAAAACTAGCTATTGAGGTGAGGGTGCCTTCACGCTTATTTACTACATATTACTTTAGTACTCAAATGATTTGGGACTTTGTTTCACATAAACAACCAATCCACTATAAATTTTGATGCAGCTCAAACAGAGTACATGAATGGGATCACTGTGGAGATGATACTCATATCCTTTTTCATAAATTTTAAATCCTCACATACATAAATGCATTCGTAGATAAATTAGGTACTCTAAAAGATTAACTTCCTACTAAAATATAAGGTCTTCTTCATTAGTGAAAGCTTCTAATAATATGCACAATTAAAATTCTCCATTTTCCCACTTGCATTGCTTTCAGGCTTTGCATAGCACTCCAAGGCACATATGCAATTCTACTAGGATATCTCTGTCGAGCTAGTCTGCCCATTCCTTGTTGGACTTTGTATATGTGCAACGGGTAGATCACTGTAGTGTGCCCATTACATAAGATACCGCCTTTTCTTGCTGACCCTCACACCATAATTCATGCGACTCTCATTATATATAGTTGTTAACACAAATTAACATCAAGAGAATCTAATGGAACTCCAGTGCAAAGTCCACAGGTTTTTCACTCTTTGTTTTGTCATGCATAGGTGAAAACAGAGCATAATGAGAGAATGACAACATCGATCGAATTATTTGATTCTGCAGAGAGATGGGAAGAATTCGAAGATGTCATCCCAAACTTTTCAGATACCTCAATAAAATCAAATACATTGCTAGAGCATATGAATATGACCAAAGACGAATCTGATTATCTTTGGTATACCTTCAGGTATTGTCATCTCTTTGGAAACATGTAAAAATGCGATTGAAATAATAGGTTGGTTTGGGTAATGAAATCATACACTTCATTTAATTGTGTTGTACATAGGTTTCAACAAAACTCAACATGCACAAAGCCATTACTACATATTGAATCTCTTGGACATGTTGTTCATGTTTTTGCCAACAAAATGTATTTTGGTAAGTCATGTTTATGCCTGTTTATGACATTTATGAAAAGAACATAATACTTTTAGATTTTTTATATCTTCTATTCATTTCAGCGGAATGATCATGATCTGGAGAATAAAACCATAGAAATAAAATGGATAATTTACACTGACCTCACTTGAGGTTTGGAGAAAATACAAGCCCCACAGTTTTGCGATAATTACATTAACCTCCCAAAAAATTAGTAACTCCAGTTTAGCTCCATGAAGTTGTAATTCTTGATCTTGACTAGGCATATTTAATCCTTCACAACTAAAAGCTATGTTTATGTTATTTTCAGGAACTGCACATGGAAGCCATGATGTCAAGGGATTAACTTTTGAGAACTCAATATTGTTAAATAATGACATAAGCAATATATCAATACTAAGTGTAATGGTTGGATTGCCGGTAATATAGTTTGTGTGGATGTATTTATTTCCACCATTTTTTCCATATTAAACTTCTTCTCTTCTCTTCTCTTCTCTCAAATATTAACTGAAAATTGTCTTTGACTATTATTTCAAGGACTCAGGACCTTTTCTCGAGAAAAGATTTGCTGGATTGACGAGTGTGGAGATTCGATGCTCTGAAGAAGTTTACAATTTTACCGACCATGAATGTGGCTATCAAGTAAACTCTTCTATTCTATGTAGCCGATGGAAAAAAAAAAACACAAAAACTCTTCTATTCTATTTAGAACAATTCATGTATCAAAGTCGAAGCTCTTCCAAAATTTTGTTCTCAAGCATCATCAAAATTGACTTGTCATTTCAGGTTGGGCTTTTGGGAGAGAAGTTGCACATATATGATGAACAAAACCTGAGTAATGTGGATTGGAGTAAAACCAGAATCTCTGCTAATCAGCCACTCACTTGGTATAAGGTATGCAATAATGCAAGTAGGTTTTCATGTTTATAGTCACAAATAATTTATTTAAGGATACATTGTATTATTCAAGAAACAAAATAAAAAATAAAAAATTAGTCTAAGAACATGCATACCATTAATTTACTGAAATGAAATTAACACTGAATTAAGTTTCAACATCCATTACTTTCATGAGCTTCGTTCAATTTCTATGATGACATGAAGAAAGTGACAAAAGATCTTCAATTTAGCCAAAGGTTAAAATTGAATTTTCACAGTCATTGATTCAACTGGGTAAACTACTACACAATAATACCTTTAATTTCTTATCCTTATTATCACTTCTTAAAAGATTAGTCTAATTAAGTACATCCCTAGAGAAAATGATACAAAAATACCGTCTTCTTTTTTTATGTGGCATGCACAATTACAAGATTGCATATTTTGATAATGTAGTAGGCTATGACTTACTCCCCAAAAATTAGCAGGCTATGTTTGATGCACCCATAGGAGATGACCCAGTTGCTTTGAACCTCAGCACCATGGGCAAAGGCGAAGCTTGGGTTAATGGACAAAGCATTGGTCGCTATTGGATCTCATTTCATACCTCTAAGGGAACTCCTTCGCAAACACTGTATGTTATGTTACTTTTCATACTTTTAGATTTTTTTAAGCGACAAATTCTCACAAGAGAGCGTTTGTTGATCCCCCGTGTGCGTATTTATCTAGGGGTTCTGGGAATTCCATAGTGACAGTGTGCCAGGCCAAGAGTAAGGGTCTATGTACTTACATGGCCCAAAAAAATAGGAGTAATATGGAAATTCACAAAACACTATTGATTGGGCATACCACCACATGGTGTTCCTGGAAGACTAGACAATTTATGCCCATGTGTAATACCCCCACATTGCTGGGCTCTCATGAGAGAGAGGTGGTTGTGGAACTTCAAGTACCAAATTGACACAAATGGTAAACTATGGGGACTTCTACTGTAATTTGCCCTATTCTGTAACTAAACAAATTGAATGCCAATTGTTTGTGTTATGTACCCCTCTCTCTCTCTCTCTCTCTCTCTCTCATAGTTCTTGCTTTATCATTTCTTTCATAGGTACCATGTGCCTCGATCCTTCTTGAAACCTTCTGGAAACCTCTTAGTTTTGTTTGAAGAAGTTGGAGGGGACCCTCTTCAGGTTTCCTTGGACGCCATTTCTGTCTATGATGCCCACATTCATGTTGATCACCTCCCTCAATTTACAAGGTAATAAATCAGCTATGAATGAACAATGTATCCGTGTGTACCCTTCTGCAAAACATGATGCATCTCTGTGGTTCAGATTTATTAGTAACATTTGAGAAAACTGTATTTCAAATTGTATTTATGAGAAATTAATGAAATCACTAATTTATTGATTGTGATCACTAAATTTTTTTTCAGCTTGATATATCTTAAGGCCGTGTTTGTTTGAATGGATTGGGGTTAGATGAGATTAGTATTTTCTTAAGACTGTTGACTTTCGAATTATCAATCCAAAGTATGTCCAGGTAGACTATTAGCCCCGGACTCCAATTTCATTTAACCAAGAGTGGAATTATCAATTTTGTTAGGTTATTAATCTAATCAAAAAGTCTATGTGCTCCAAACAAACATAGCCTATGTGTTGTCACATTAGGGCATTCGGATGACTATCATACGGAATGGAAAGGTGGAATTAGGAATACAAGGTCCCTATTTCAATTATTTGAGGGCTATAATCTCCGAACTCTCTAGTTTAATTCTTGGCTGAGGTAATGCTCTTGTTTTTCGCCTGGTGATTAGGAGTGGTGCTCTTCATTATCGCCAAGTTTGGGTGTCTAAGCTGGGTGCCTCTATTTACACATCACATTTTGTCTCAAGGCACATCATTAATTGATTATTTTTTATTACAATAATGACATTGCCTAAAATGACCAAAATGGCTACAAAAGAATATCAATACACACCTTAGTTGAATACACAATATCCAAACCCTAACCTTAGCCACCATTGTTGCAGTCGCCGCCATTTCACCGCCGCTACCTCGTCACCCCTCTCCAGCTCCGGCGAATCCCCATCACCACAAACTCTCGCCGGCGATCTCTCTTTCTCTCGCGATCTGCAAGGTGGTGGGTTGCGAGGTTGGTGATGGAAGGGAGGCACGATTGGGCTAGGAATGGGACAGTGACAGAGCACGAGTGAGAAAAGGGGTTGACAGCGGTGAAGGTGATCTACGAAAGGAGGCGATGACGAGGCTAAGAATGTGTGACGCCCCAAAATAATACAATAAATAAAACCCATAAGCGGAAGGATAATAGAAATAATATGCCTTCATTCATCAAAGTTCATATACAAAAGATAACGCATGCGATATACATTCACAAACTATTCATCCTGAATCTATAGCATGTGTTGTAATGATATAAGAACTAAAAACTAAATATCTTTCCATGTCATATGCCCTATGGGCTTACATCTTTTCAAGTCATCGCTTGGTTACAACAAAAGTGAGCCTAGCTCAATACAATTAAAGCCCTTAACTATACAAAAAGAACACAACAAAAGACAGAAACTCTTGCCCCCAAAAGTCCCCTTAAAGCTATTGCCTTGGCGGAGGCATATCACCAACACCTAAAAATGATTTTCCCAGATAGGGTGAGCCAAAACCCAGTAGGAACAATCTAACACAATATATAAAATTTAACAAAGATATAAATATAATGTGCATATACAATGACTGTGACAAAACATTCACATTTTTATATAATCATAAAGTACCAAGTTAATGGGCCTGTTTGGTGCAGCTTAAAAGCTGCTTATTTCAACTTTCAGCTTAATTTAAGCTATTTTGATGTGTTTGGTTTAGCTTATAACTTATAACTTATAGCTTTTTGGAAGTCAGAAATCAGCTTATTCTTTGAGTGGGGCAAGAGATGCTTAATTTATAAATCATAAATCAGCTTATGTTCATAGTTATAAGCTATAAGCTGTTTAGGCATGAGTTATAAACACTTTCCCACAGCTCTACCAAACAGGGCCAATATCTCAATCCATTTTCCTTCAATTCATTTCAATTCATGAGCCAATTTCATTATCTTTCAACAACCCAACTAATACTACAACTTAGTGGTTTTCCAATTAACACAATTATCACACAAACACTTCAATTTGCCATTTTACGAAAATTTCGTCAGCGGGATCGACACCCATGTATATGCGTGGTTTCGGGACTTTCACCCAGGACACTCCGGCTAACTTAATTTCAATGGAGTCCATTCTCTATCTCCTCCTAAACATAGAGTACGTCCCATTTCTCCTCCCAAACATCATACATATACAATGTATTTAAAACATAGTCATATTCAATAACAACCAACGATAGATTAGTTTTAATTCACTTAATCCTCATGCAATTTCTATAACAATCATATCTATCCTCCACCGATAGCCCAATACAGTTATTTCTAAATAGATATTCAATCTCAAGACAGATAATTTATTCAAAATTTCCAAAAGTGTGAAATAATACATATCCAACTCCACCATTTATTTCAATATTCGTCCAATTTCATATTTACAACACCAATTTCATTTATTTATACAAAATAAATATTTGAATAATTTTAGGGTAAACTACCTCTTTCCCAAATATCAGGCTAAAGCCAAAATCAGCTATTTTGTAACCATATAACCTTATATTTAACCTCATAACCATTTCCACCACATACACTTAGAAACCCTTCTTTTGATTTTACAACTCAAACCCTAGGTTTGTCCATAATACACCCAAAGCCCACAATTGTTACACAATCACCAAATAACTAAGTTAAAAACCATTTTAAAGCGTAGAAAATCCCTACCTCAAGCTTAAAAGACCAAAACAACAAAAGAGAAACTTCAAAGACGTCAAAACCAACTTCTACTCGAATCAAAACGGAACTCTTGAGACGCTCTACCTTTTTTTCAAAGGCATTAGGGTGAAGATCCCAATGGATCTAGGTGTAATATTAGAAAGAAGATGAGTCTTAGAGAGAGAAGCTCAAGATTTAGGTTTTTGAAAAGTTTTAGAGAGAGAGATGAATGAAAAAGTGAACTAAAAAGTCATCATCACGGACTGATATACACGCAGTCCACTCGAGCGCAAGAAGTGACGCTCGAGCGCCAGACACATAGTTCTGCTTGAGTGTAAAAAGTGATACTCGAGCGCAGAATACACACTTTTAGAAATTTTGCAAACGAAGGACATTGCTAGAGCTCAAGATTGGCTGCTCGAGCGTAGAAAACGCCATTCGAGCGTAGAATACACTCTTCTAGTATTTTGCAAATCTACAAAAATACTGAGAGTTTGCAAAGCCTGCTCGAGCGCAAGAAGTGCCGCTCGAGCGGAGGAGCAAAAATCTAAGCAACAAAGATTCGAAAAACAAGCAACCAACCTATTCCAAGCAAGACTAATACAATCCAATAACCAAATTTAAGGAAGAGACATGAACAACCATACAAGGCTATGAAATCCGAGTCCAACATACAGAATGGGTCAGGTCTAAACCAGAAACGCTATAACCTCCCCCCCTTAAAGAATTTCGTCCCCGAAATTACAAATCGAGTTCAAAATCATTATTAAACCATTCACAACAATGTTAATCTAATAAGTTCAACACCATGACCCACTCTCTGGTCATCTATTCTCATCAACTCGATACACAAGTTCCAATATTGAAAGTGCAATTTACAATTCCCAAAACATTTACAATGTTAAATCAAAATCCAAGTTTTCAAAATTTACACGACATATACAATGCTTCCAAAAATGATACAACACACACGGTATTCCATATTCTCCAAACATATGCAATGTTTATATTGAATCCATGTTTCCAAAACACCCCATAACATATACAATGTTCTCGTGTTCTAAAACATATACAATACTTTTACATTTCATTAGCATAATCAAAATCTCAATATATATTTAAACACCAACAAATAAGTCCAGATATTTCTCTCGGACTTCTAATTCACGCTCCCAAGTTACTTCCTCAATTCCTTGATATTTTCACAATATCTTAACCAAGGGGATTGTCTTGCCTCACAAAACTTGGTCCCGGGTATCCAAGACTCTCATCAGTCTCTCCTCATTCGAAGCATCTTCATCTACCTGTAAGTTGGTCCAATCCAACACGTGCGATGGATCCGGCTCATATTTCCGAAGCATGCTAATATGAAACACATCATGAATCCCGGAAAGCTGTAGCGGTAACGCCAAATGGTAAGCTATCTCCTCGATCCTCTCAAGGATCTCAAAAGGCCTAATAAATCGAGGGGACAACTTTCCACTTTTTCCAAATCTCATCAAACCCCGCCTAGGTGATATCTTCCAAAAGACATGATCTCTCAACTCAAAAGACAAAGGAATCCTCCTATAGTCGGCGTAATTTTTCTGGCGACTCTAAGCCGTAACTAACTGCTTACAGATAAGTGTCACTTTCTCCGTCGTTTTATGAACCAACTCCGATCCCAGCAAAGGTGCATCACTCACCTCAGCCCAACACACCGAAAATCTACACGGTCAGCCATATAAGTCCTCAAATAGTGCCATGCCAATACTCGATTAGAAATTATTATAATAGGCAAACTCCACTGAGGGAAAATGCCTCTCCCACAACCCCTAGAAGCCAAGGACACAACCTCGAAGCATATCCTCAAGGATCTGAATAGTACGTTCGGACTGCCTGTTAGTTTGAGGGTGATACGCTGTGCTAAAAGTCAGTATAGTGCCCAAGGCACTCTACAAGCTCTGTCACAACTGACCTATGAAACACGGATCTCTATTCGAAATAATCGTCACAGGGACCCCGTGCAACCTCACTATGTCCCTAATGTAAAGGTCGGCAAGATAATCTACCTAGTCACTTACACGTATAGGAATAAAATGCGCCGACTTAGTCAGCCGGTCAACTACCACCCAAATGGCATCACTACCCCATTGAGTTATAGGAAGACCCACAACAAAATTCATAGTGACATGTTCTTACTTCCACTCGACTATAGGTAAGGGTTGCAACAACCCTGCTGGCCTTTAATGCTCGGCCTTTACTTGCTGACAAGTAAGGCATTTCGATACGAACACAGCTACATACTTCTTCATACCTTTCTACCAAAACTGGCGACTAAGGTCGTGATACATCTTTGTGCCTCCTGGATGCACCGCAAAGCGCGAATGGTGAAACTCTCGGAGTACTTCCTCTCGGCAAGACTCTAGCATGAAAAGACGGTCACGGTATCTAATACTCACATCAGGATACACATTCAAGCCTTTCTCCACCTTCCCACTAGAGATCCTCTCCCAGAGGGTTTCTACTTCAAGATCACTCTTCTACACTTCTACCTGTAACAAGTCTGCGAGGGACCTCATGGGTTACAGTTTGGACTCAATTTGTCACGGTTCTAAATCTGAACCAAAAGAGTCCAAATCCGGCAAATCGTTTGGAGAAAATAGATTTTTAGAAAAGAAGTGCCAAACATGGATTGCTTTGCCAGATACAGAGTCGCCACCTAAATATTTTTAATGGGGGGAATTTAGGAAATCCTGACTCGGTGCCAAAGGCCATGTGTCCGTCATCACCAAAGTTGCCTCGGCTCGGGAACTTGGCTACGATTGGGAAAGGTCAGCTATGAGCACCCCCTCTCGCCCGATCCGAAGATCGGTCTCTACTAACCATGATATCCGATTTTGAAAACGTCATGTGCTCTTATTTCGGTTATTAGCCTAGATTTACTATGTTATGCGCACAGCAAACAAGTATAGACTAGATTGCCTAATTTGGAACGAAACATTGCATATCCGTTTATTTGGAAAACGCTTTGGAATTTGTTACTCGCAAGTAGGCTAAAACACGGATTTCAATGAGTTGCTCCAACTCAAACAATCCAACCTTCACCCACAGGCATTCAGGCAGTTATCTCACATAAGCAACTAGCCTCATGGTAATCATGCTATCATGGCAACACTCACACGCATGCAAGGATGCTAAAGCATAAAATACTCACAATGTACTCCGTGCCGAAACAGTGAACATGTTAGCAATCATGCATGATCCAAGTCCATGTTAAGATGGCTAATGCAACGCATACAGAATGTCACTAGAATAGGCTCGGCTAATCTAAGAATGACATGTGAAAATGCAAGTAGCATGTATTCAAGTTAGATTTGAAATACTTATGCAATTAGCATGATGCGTCGAACCCGGTGCATGCAATACTGATGAATGATGCACGCATGCGTAGCATAAGGTATACTAATTTGAATATGTCCTAATACTAACCATCAAAGCAGGTAAGTAAAAGGGAGAAAGAAGTGGGGGTTGGAAGACGTGCACACACGCACCCACACTTATTACAACATTGCCCTCGCTCAGAAGGTCCGAAAGAATAATACAATTAATTACCCTACAAGCTAATTAATATTACAAGCCACTTAATTAATTAACAAATCAATTAAGTATAATTAAGCAGTAAACAACAGCTTCGAGAAGAGGGTCCAATGCATGCACGCTTGGTTCCGCTCGGAAGTCACTGTCATGCACAAGATGCCTCTGCTTTGGCTGTTATCCTCCTCTGAAGACTGCACAAGTCCCAGGGTTACTTCTCTGAGTGCTGTAGAACACCACCGGCTAAAGGGATTGGTCACTGGCCATGTATAATGGTCACCGGCCACAAAATACTCCATCGGCCAATAATGGATGGCCGGTCGGCACTGAAGATGGCCGGCCGGCCAGATCTCCCTGCAGAAACTGATTTGACAGCAGCAGAGGACAATACTTGGCATGGGCAATGCATTTCAAGTAATGTATGCACCAATCACACTCCTTATCATATGTATGACTCAAAGGAGGATGGGCCTCGATTCTTGGACCACCAATCACGCATTTCCATGCATGATGGCCCAAAGAATCAAGTGTGCATTTTGATATAGAATGCAATGCATATAAACACACAAGGAGGGCCAACCTCTATCATACTCACTTCAAGAGGTCAAGCATGCATGCTCATGCAATGCAATGCAATCCTAAGTATGTGAGCTAGCATGCAACCATGGAAATGCAAAGAAGCATACAGGGTGAGCATGCAAACAAGCAAAGGGATGGACTTAAACTAAATTAGGCAGCCCTCAAACGAGCCTAAAACAGTGGCCAATGCCAAGGAAATGAAGGCTAATGTGCACACAAACATGCATGCAAATGGGCCAACACTTAAGCATGAAACAAGTAACTTTTAAGCACACTTAAAAGAGACTAAACATGGACAATTAGCATGCAATGTAAGCTCTGAAAATCATGTCAAAGATGATGCCAAATCAAGCAAACAAGACAAGCATAGCATGTAATTGGTTCAAGTACTTAAAGCATGATCACATGACACATGAAGCAAATGACCAAAATGGATCAAAATAGTCCCAAATCATGTTAAGGCAAGCCCCAAAAACCACTTAGATGGCATCTAAATGATCTACACATGGAGGCATGCACAAATGCTTAAACATGGAGCATACAACACAACCTCTTAAAGCATCAAAGGAGTGATAAAATGCAAGCATGTAAACATATTATAAGGACTGAAATGACATGGTAAGTGATTCCAAACCATTGAAATGATGCAAGTAAAGCATGCTATACACTCACACATCTGAGGCCAATAAACCAAGATGCAAGGTGGCTATACTAAGCATGTGATGGTCGACCAAAACAACCAAAAATAGAGCTTAAGCATGCTAAAACAAACACAAAAGCTTCACAAAGCTTGGCCAAAATCATGCTAGAATAAGGATCAAAGCTTAAAGCATGTCAAGGCCTAAGCATGGCATTACAAGGCATGTATGCTAAGCAAGCATGGTGTACCAAAACCAAGCAAAAACAGAGGTAATACATGGCAAAATACTACCAAATAACACTTAAGACATGGCCAACATGCACTTAAATTAGATGCTCAAACATGAGGCAAAAAAGTGCCCTTTTCAAGGACAACAAGGAGACGGGGTGGCCCTCTCCTTCCTAGGACCTCAAGGCACCATCCTCACCTCTGAAATCTATCAAGATTTCAATGGTGAGGAGGCCCAAACACAATGGTCCCGGAGCTCAACCAAAATGGCACAAAACAAGGGCCAAACAAGCGTTAAGAGGGGTCAAACAACCCCAAAGCTTAAAGCAACCTTAACCAACTATCTAGAGGGCTCAAAAACAAGACTTTTATATGTTATATGTTAAGCTCAAAAACAGTTGTAAGGTAGGCAAAAATACAATGCAAGAATGGGGTAAAAAGGGATAAAAGTCTTACCCTTGTAGATCCTCTTCAAAAATGGAAGACCAACTGGTTCTTTAGGTTCAAATCAGTCCAAAAACTCTAAGAACAAGCCCTCAGCACCTCAGCAACCAAGAGAAGGTGTAATACTATGTGTTTGTGTGCAAATCTAAGACCAAAACACCTTAAGGGCAAAAGAGAGAGAGAAATAGAGATAGTATAGAGACAAATATGCTAACCCTAAAAACCAGAGCTCTCTTCTGAAATTTTTGCTAACCCTAAAACAAGAGAAAAGAGACTCCCTCTTATAGAGCTCAATCTGGTAAGCTTACAAGACAAGCTAAACAAGAGGGAGATCTTTCCATACACGTGTATGGAGGGGAGCCAAGTGCATGCCAGCTGCACAAAAATATCTGCAAAAACAGATGCATAGTAGTCGGCCGGCCAAAAGTGCAATTGACCAAAAAAAGATAGCCGGCCAGCCATTTATAGTGCCGGCCGGCCAAACATTTGGCCGGTGGCAACAAAACACAGCCGATGGCCTCAAGCCATGGCCGGTGAAGTGTGGGGATGGCCCACAAGCCATTCCCTGCCCCTCCAAGGCAAAGCACAAGTGTTTGGTGCAAAACCAGACACGAAACAGTCGAGTCGAGATATCCTGAGGCAAGGCGCGTAGCCGAGACCTCCGGGAACTCAAGATGAACACAAACATGGATGATCACCAAGTGTTCCAACGGTGACGTCCAAGTCTTGAGGACGGTCAAAAATGGGGTGTCTACACTACCACTCGGTTCACAAGCCTAGGTTATGCAACTACTGTAAACAAAGTTGCAGACTTCACGGACTCGCCAAAATACAAGTCAAACTCACCAAGAGTACCCAATATCTCTCATTCCTAAATAGCGATACAAGCCACACTGCTAATTGATTTCCTACTCAAGGCATCGACCACAACATTAGCCTTCCCCGAATGATAATGCAACTCAAAATCATAATCCTCTATGAACTCCATCTACCTCTTCTATTCCAAATTCAAATCTTTATGTGTAAACAGATAATTCAGACTCTTGTGGTCAGAAAATACCTCAAATTTCTCCCCATACAGATAGTGCCTCCAAAATTTTAAAGTACATATCATCGCCGCCAACTCTAGGTCATGTGTTTTCAACTACCGTGAGTCATAAGCTATTACCTTTCTATCTTGTATAAACACAGCCCAGACCTTCCCGTGAGGCATCACAATATACCGAATAGCTCAATCCACTCTTCGGAATAATCAATACTGGAGCAGTGGTGAGTCTAACCTTAAGCTCTTGGAACGACTTCTCACAAGACTCACTCTACACAAACTTGATTCCCTTCTTCGTCAGTCTAGTCAATGGTGAGACTAATCTAGAAAAATCCTTCACGAATCGACGGTAATATCTGGCCAACCCCAAGAAACTACGAATTTCAAAAGCATTCTTAGGTTGTTAGACTTATTTATTTTGATAATTTATTTAATTATGCTTTAATTTATTTGAAAGAAAAAAATAGAATCCAAAATTTATTTTGATGATTTATTTAATTATATTTTAATTTATTTGAAAAAGAAAAATAGAATCAAAATTTATTTTGATAATTTATTTGAAAGAGAAAAATAGAATCAAAATTTATTTTATCCTATTATTTCTCACCTAAACCATTATCCTAAATGTTGTTAGAATGTATTTAATATTTGATTAAGTCAGGAGTTCAAACAGCCCAAAACAAAGGTTCAAACAGCCCAGCACAGCAGAAGGCCAAAAGGTTCAAGTGGAAAATATTCAAATTTGTAATGATGGAAAGGAAAAATTCAAATTAGTAATGATGGAGTACAATGGCTATAAATTCAAATGAATACAACGGCTATAAATTCAAATGAATACAACGGCTATAAATAGCTATAAATTCAAATGAATACAATGGCTATAAACGGTTATAAGTTTCATTATATATACCAAAGCCTCTAATGTAAACAAGTTACAAAAAAATCAGAAAATATTCTTTGATCTATAATCACTCACATCTATTCTCTGAAAAATTCTTTGAGAAGTGTTCTTCAATTTTTGTTTACATCCTCTCTCAGAAATTATACACTGAGCCTTATAGCATTAAACTCATCTTTCCTGTGTGAGGTTTACAGAAAAACCAGAGCTTCATTTTTATATTTATCTTTGAGAGATAATTAGTGTAGCTTTCTGTGAAAACAAAAGCACCTTCTTTTCAACCTTGTAAGAGTGTAGTACACTCAGTGTTCTTGAATTAGAAAGTCTGTGTAAAATCTGTGGAGGATTGCTTCATCTATGAAAAGGTTGCTAGCACCCTGTGAAACTAGAATATAGTAGAAAATCTCAAGTGAAACTTAAGGAGTGGATGTAGGCTTGGTTGAAGCCGAACCACTATAAATCTGTTTGTCTTCTCTTCTCTAATCTCTTTACTTTCCTACTACTGCTATATCTAGGGGTGTGCATAATACCGCCGAAACCGCCAAAACCGCACCGAACCGCCCCGCCCCGCCAAGGCAAATTCGTTATTATTTGCCAATTGAACCGTTGGTTTTTGGTAAGACAAATGGCAAATTCTAGTGACACTTTTATCAATCCGCCGGTTTCTATTTTTCTTCCAAACCGCGCCGACCCGCACCGCTATTAAATCATGTTTTATAAGATTATAAAAATTCTTTTTTACTTAAGTTTGCTTGTTGTTCTATACCTTAGAATATAGTATTACATTACTGCTCGAGGGGAATTCAAGATGTCAGTAATCCAAAATAAAGTTGGATTCCAATTCACTTTTCAATCTTTTTTTTTTTTGGCCATGTTGCAAACTTGCATTAGCTCACTTTTCAATCTAAATACTTTTCAACAGTAAACATTTTCAATATATTGTAAACCCTGAATGATATTAATTTTATGTATTGTATTTGATCATTGTAGCTTCCACAGATGCTTGTAATGAACTGATGGCATAGTCGTTGATATTATCATGTTGTTGCTACACTTGCTACATCAGAAGAAAGTTTCGCAAGATGCTTAACATCACCATATCTCTTGTCTTTTTTTTACTCTTTGATTTAAGTTTTGTAATTTGAATTATATTTTTTATAAATCGCCAATCCGCCCGAACCGCCAAGGCAAATCCGCCATTATTTGCCAACCGAACCGCCGGTTTTTTATAAGGAAAATGGCAAATTCTAGTGACACTTTTATCAATCCGCCACCCGTCATACGGTTTCTATTTTTCTCTCAAACCGCACTGACCCGCACCGCGCACATCTCTAGCTATATCTATCTAATATTCATGTGCTAATCATTTGATTTACCATGTATGTTTGTTATATTCCATTGTTATTTTGCTTGATCATTTACTGCTAAGTTCATCATTGTGCTTGTTAATAATTTATTGTACTAGTAGTTAATTTTATTGGGATATTATTAATTTTAATTTGTAAAAACCTAATTCACCCCCCTCTTAGGTTGCTTTTTGGGTAACATAGGTTGTGTCCAATCTTGCATTGCTTCTATCTTGGATGAATCTACAGTCACCCCTTCCTCGGATACCACATGGCTTAAGAACTTAACTTCCCTCAGCCAAAACTCACACTTCCCAAACTTAACATATAGTTTATGGACTCTAAGCAACTCAAGCACCACTCGCAAGTGTTCCTTGTACTCCTCTTCAGATGGTGAGCAAATCAGGATGTCGTCCACAAAGACAACCACAAAACGGTCTAGGAATTCACGAAAGATTCGATTCATCAAATCCATAAACATAGCTGGAGCATTGGTCAGCCCAAAAGGCATCACTAAAAACTCGTAATGGCCATACCATGTACGAAATGCTATCTTCAGAATATCCTCCTCCTTTAACCCGATCTCAAGTCTATCTTAAAGAAGCAACAAAACCCCTTCAACTGATCAAACAGATCATCTATACAAGGTATTGGGTACTTGTTATTGACAGTTACTCGGTTCAATTTTTGGTAATCTATACAAAGTCGCAACACCCCATTTTTTTTTTAGCAAAGAGAGCTGATGCTCCTAAGATGAAGTGCTAGGGCGGATAAAACTCTTATCTAGCAATTCCTAGAGTTAAATCTTCGACTCACTCAATTTAGCAGGTGCAAATCTATATGATGCCATAGAAACCGGTGCCATGCTAGACACTAAATCAATAGAGAATTCGATCTCTCGGTGAGGTGGTAAACTAGTAAGATCCTCAGGAAAAACGTCCGGGTGTTCGCAAACTACCCTTGGCAACTCCACTAGGACTTCATCACACTCACTATTCAAGAAGCTAGCAAGAAAGTAACTAAGTTCACCCGCCCACGTGAATTGTATATCGGTGATAAGACTATTCACCCGGTTCCTCAAGAAATAAAAACAGTTACCGCTTAGGGTATATACAGTAACCCTTTAACAGTAGCAATCTATAACAGCCCGGTATGACAATAACTAGTCCATACCCAAAATAACATCAAAACTAGACATATCAAGCAATACGAATGCAAAAGGTAATCGGTGACCGGCAACTTCGATGTCACAACCCCGACATTCCTGTTTCAAAATAACCCCACCACCGATAGGTGACTCTATATAGATAGGGGATGCTAACTGAGCCAACTTTAACCCCAAAACTGCTGTAAATGCAAAGGAGATAAATGAATAGAATGCACTCATATCAATCAACGTATTAGTAACTGAATTGCAAAACAAGAAAGTACCTCTCGCAATAGCGGGTGTTAGTACTAGATCCAGCGCGGTAACAGTATACATGCACCCCGTAGGTCTCTGTTCAACCTGCTCACCTCTCAGAGCATAAGTCTGATGCACTGACTAAACCGAAGAGGCTCCTTGATTGGCTCTCGAGGCCTGTGCTGATTATGCAGGTTGGTGGCTCTGTGTCTGCCTCGAACCAGACGTACCAGATGTGCCACCCAGCTGTGGGCAAAATCTCTTCAAATGCCCTATCTGCTTACATTGATAACATGTGAGCGGCTGCTCTCTCCCCTAACTCTAGCCCTGAGAACGAGTCGAAGACTATGCAAATTGTTGCCCTCCTCCTCTCTGCAGGCAAGTTGGAGACTTGTGGCCCAACTGACTATACTTGAAACAAGTGAAATCTCCCTAACTACCTTTTCCAGAACCCGAACTCGGCACTGGAAATGTGGACCTCGACTAAGCTCCCTGGGACGACTGGAGGTTAGCACCTCTCGGCCTCTTACTGTCCCTTTGATTGTCCTGAGTCCTCTTAGAGCCCCTCATTCTCTCATCCTCCATCTGCATAATCTTCTGAAGATGGGCTGCCGCCTCCATAAGGCGCCCGTAATCTCTAATCATGGACCCGGCCACTCGAAACATGAGCCCAGTCCTTAACCGCTTCTCGAACTCCAAACAACGGTACTTTTCAGTCACCACTAATTCAAGTGCAAACCTAGAGAGGCTAGTGAACGTGATCTCAAACTCAACCACTGGTGTGTTCAACTGCACCAGCTTGGAAAATTGGTCTCTCAACTTTTCTTTAACCGTGGGAGGTAGAAACTTGTCCTGGAAGACACTAACAAAAGCCTCCCAAATCACATCAATGCGCCCATGCGCATACTTCCACCACTGACCCACATCCCCCTTCAGCTGGAAAGACGCTAAGGTTACCCTCAACTGGTCATCCTCGATGCCAAGCATCTCAAATGTCTTCACTATTTGCTCTAGCCACTCATCAGCCTTCAGTGGCTTCTTAGGATCACCTAAAAACTCATCCGAGTTCGACCGGAAAAACTCTCGCTTCAGAAACGATGGCCCTGCCTCAGCTACTTGGGCCTGGACTTGATTCTCAATTCTGAGAATATCCATGGATTCCTGCAATGCTCCGGCCATTTCGCGGGCTAAAGCGCCCATGGCCTGTTGACCAACTGGTTCAGCCACATTGGCATAGCCAACCCTTTCTTCCTATGCCGGTAAAGGCACTTCATGCCTCCTAGGTCTATTACGCCTACCACCATCATGTCCACTTCCTGACATCCTAATAAAAGTAACAAAAGATATTAGCATATTTACAAATGTGTCGAAACTAACTCACCCGCGCCCTGATGCGGTGGACAATAGTAATCCACTCCACATAAGTACATAGTCACATAAACGCATACGAATTTCATTTTCGGACAATGACCGTCCCACGACATTGCTAGAGTTTCAATTAGAAACAGCAATGATCAAGTGCCTTTCCAACAAGCCTCCCAAGAACCCGTGGACTTGATCAACCTCTTAGAAATTAAATTTCATACCCATATAATCAGGTAAGCATGTTATCACATAATCATACAATGCATACTAACGTCTCAGCTAAGCGAGTCAAATCCATTGTGGTAATAACTACTTTTCACGTACCCCAAGTATTCAAACCTAGTACGCTCGGATACCAAGTTGTGATGCCCTCAAAATAATATAATAAATACAACCCATAAGAGGAAGGATAATAGAAATAATATGCCTTCATTCATCAAAGTTCATATACAAAAGATAACACATTCGATATACATTCACAAATTGTTTATCCTAAATCTACAACATGTGTTGTAATGATATAAGAACTAAAAACTAAACATCTTTCCATGTCATATGCCCTATGGGCTTACATCTTTCCAAGTCATCGTTTGGTTACAACAAAAATGAGCCTAACTCAATACAATTAAAACCCTTGGGTATACAAAAAAAATACAACAAAAGATGAAACTCTTGCTCCCAAAAGTCCCTCCACGCTATTACCTTGGCAGAGGCATATCACTGACACCTGAAAATGGTTTTCTCAAATAGGGTGAGCCAAAGCCCAGTAGGAACAATATAACACAATATATGAGATTTAACAAAGATATAAGTACAATGTGCATATACAATGTATGTGACAAAACATTCATATTTTTATATAATCATAAAGTACCAAGTTTATATCTCAATCCATTTTCTTTCAATTCATTTCAATTCATGAGCTGATTTTATTATCTTTCATCAACCTAACTAAGACTACAACTCAGTGGTTCTCCAATCAACACAATTACCACACAAACACTTCAATTTGCCATTTTATGGAAATTTCGTCCGCAAGATCAGCACCCATGTATACGCGCGGTTTCGAGACTTTCACCTAGGACACTCCAGCCAACTTAATTTCAATGGAGTCCATCCCCTATCTCCTCCCAAATATGGAGTACATCCCATTTCTCCTTTCAAACATCATACATATACAATGTATTTAAAACATAGTCATATTCAATAACAACCAACAATAGATTAGTTTTAATTCACTTAATCCTCATACAATTCTACAACAATCATAGCTATCCTCCATCGATAGCCCAATACAATTATTTCTAAACAGATGTTCAATCTCAAGATAGATAATTTATTCAAAATTTCCAAATGTGTAAAGTAATACATATCCACTCCACCATTTATTTCAATATTCGTCAAATTTCATATTTACAACACCAATTTCATTTATTTATACAAAATAAATATTTAAATCATTTTAGGGCAAACTCCATTTTTTCCCAAATATCAACCTAAGGCCAAAATCAACTATTTTGTAACCATACAACCTTATATTTAACCTCATAACCATTTCCACCACATAGACTTAGAAACCTCTCTTTTGATATTACAACCAAACCCTAGGTTTTTCCATAATACACTCAAAGCCCACCATTGTTACACAATCACCAAATAACTAAGTTAAAAAAATCATATTAAAGTATAGAAAATCCTTATCTCAAGCTTAGAAGACCAAAGCAACAAAGGAGAAACTTCAAAGACATCAAAACCAACTTCTATTCGGATCAAAACGGAGTTCTTGAGGCGCTCTACCTTTTTCTCAAAGGTACTAGGGTGAAGATCTCAATGGATTTAGGTGTAATAGTAGAGAGAAGATGAGTCATAGAGAGAGAAGCTCAAGATATAGGTTTTTGGAAAGTTTTAGAGAGAGAGAGAGAGAGAGGAATGAAAAAGTGAACTAAAAAGTCGTCCTCACGGACTGATATATACGCAGTCCGCTCGAGCGTTAGCTCGAGCGCAAGAAGTGACGCTCGAGCGCCAGACACATAGTTCTGCTCAAGCGCAAAAAGTGTCGCTCGAGCGCAGAGTACACACTTTCAAAAATTTTGCAAACGAAGGACATCGCTCGATCTCAAGATTGGCTACTTGAGCGTAGGAAACACCGCTCAAGCGTAAAATACACTTTTCCAGTATTTTGCAGGTCTGCAAAAATACTGGGAGTTTGCAAAACCAACCTGTTCCAAGCAAGAAAGGTTGAAAAACAAGCAACCAACCAACCTGTTCCAAGCAAGACCAATACAATCCAATAACCAAATTTAAGGAAGAACAAGAGAGAAGAGACATGAACAACCATACAAGGCTATGAAATCCGAGTCCAACATACAAAATGGGTCGGGTCTAAATTAGAAACGCTATAGAATGAGGTAGCGGCAAATGCGAGAGAGAATGAAGGGGTTGAAGACGGTGGCGGCAATCTGCGAGGTGGTGGGTCTCTGGGAATGGAGGCGACTTACGGGACTAGGAAGTGGGTAATGACAATTGCGAAGACAGAAGGAAGGGTTGACGGCGGTGGCCATGGTTGGCGTTGATGGTAGTTGTTGGTAATGGCTGCTGCTGCCGGTGGTAAGTGTCTAACAGTTAGGGATTTATTTTTTTGAATATGAGGTGTGTATTAAGTGGTGTGGGACTAAGGGCAAAAATGGAACATTGTGGTGTGTGTTGAGAAAAATTATGTTTTTTTAAATAATTAAAGGTGTGAACTAAGTAGTGGTGTACCTCGAGACTAAATGTGCTGCGTAAATAGAGGTACTCGTCTAATTTATCTAGTTCGAGATCTTATTTGTATCTAATTTAACTTGAAAGGGGTGGTGCTTGAGTTATTAAAAAATGAAGAAAAATTACATAAGGAGGTGATTAGGGTGCTACGCCTCACAACCTAGGTAGCTTTGGCCCTATTGATATATTCTTTCTAAAGATGTATTGTGTGGGTCTCAAAGGCTAAAATAAAGGGCTCTAAGGTAGACAAGGGTAAGAAGTTTCACCCTTCCCTCACCTTTCTTATAGCGATCCTGGTTTCGATCCTTCTTTTATGTTTTGCCACTTTCGACTGGGCCGGTAGGGGATCGCTTGTCCACTCGAGCGGCCGTTTATGCGCTCAAGTGGAGAATGTTTAGTTTCAAAAGTTTGACCTATCTGCAAAAGTACTAGGTTAGTGTATTTGACGCTCGAGCGGGGCATTTCACGCTCGAGCGGACCATGTTTATCAGTTTGTGAATTTGATATTTCAGATCACTTTTTCAGTCCTCTCTCTCTCTCTAAAACTCTCTAGAATTCCAGATCGGGAGCTTCTCTCTCTAGCAGTCATATTCTCTCTTTGATTTCTCCAAATCCATTGGGATTTAGACCTAAGTTCTTTACCAAAGTTGGTTATCATCTCGAGGGTTTCGTTGTGTGCAGTGAAGATCGAGTTTCGACACCATTGATTTTGGGAGTTTCATCTCATTTCTTCTTCAAAACTTGAGATAGGGATTTTCTTAAAGTTATATATATATTTTTGCAAGATCTATATGATTTTCGAAATCATCTTTCAATAGCTTTGAAAATTAATTGTTGATTCAAGAAGTTGAGCGATTTTAAAAGTGGGTTTCTCTTGTTCTTTTAAAATGATCTTATGGGTTTTGATCTTCGTTGATTGAAGAAAATATGATTTTTGAAAGTTTTCTTCGAAAGGATTTGAGTTGTATAGTTTTGGTGAAAAAACTTAGAATTTGGGGATTTTTTTAAAAGAGACTGAAAATCCATGAATGATATTGTTGTATTTATTTTGTGTGTTAAAATAAACGGATGTTTGGAAAATTTCTTATTTATATTTATATAAATGATGAATTTCAGGGAATATGAGAATTGTTGTTCATTTTGAAAATTTTTGTTCAAAACGTTGAAATAGTCTTAAAATGACTAATTGTTGAGGATACTTGAGAAGAAGGAATTGTGTTATTCATTGGATGATGAATTGGAATAAAAGTATTTATATTCATCTTGTGTTATTGGCATATCAATTCATTTGATTACATTAAACTTTGAAAGTTGATTTGAAAACTTGCATTGAGAAAAGAATGTTGAAAAACAAGTTTCCATGAATTGGTTTTGAGGTAAATACGGTGGTAAGTCTTGACAGGTGGTGTAGATGAAATTGAATAGGTGTCGAGCCTTCCATTTAATACTGGTAAAAATGATAGATTATAGGTGTCGAGCCTTCCAGTCAATACTAGTAAAAATGATAAATTGGTAGCACTTGTATGGTCTACTTGCAAACACCAACCTAGGGATTACCAGAGTCGTATTTACCGCCTTTGAAATAAATTGTTAAGTTTTGAACAATTGAAATTGCAGGACATCATTGAGTATGATGATTTTCAAAAGATGAAAATGTTATTTATCTTCAAAAAGGACATAGCATGGCATGTGCATTTCATCTCTTGAAACATGTATAAAATGTATATACTTTGTTAAGGATTTTCTATTAGGTTTTATGCTCACCCTACGGGATTTTTGTGTAGGAAAAGATGTGGTGATACCGCCTAACTAAAGGCGAGAAAATGTGTGTTGAGAGTACGAGACTCTCATTTTACTGTGACTCTATGTGTAAACCAAGGGTTGTATGTGTGTGGGTTTAAATAACCGTTTTGTGTAACCAGATTCAAGTCTTGGAAACTTGTAAACTCTTGGGAGTATTTATTTGTTTATTTACTTGTTGGATTAATATATTGTTGCATGAAGAACTATTGTATCATGTAATGTAAGTTTGGAGATTTATATTCGGTTTTCCTGAAAAGGTCATGATTGTTGTATTATCATTTTGGTTATAGAAATTTGGGGCGTTAAATTTCTTATCCCACCACATCTCATGAAAATTTTAGATCTGAAAACCCTAACTTTGAAATCTTAGATTTGAAAATTTTAGCATCCAATCCTTGTAGTTATTGATCACTTATTTTCAAATGATTAAAGAATTAAAGTATAAAAAATTACGTAAATATGATATTTCAAACAATTTGGTTGGTATCAGCGTAAAATTCAAATTGATTGAAAACTAAAATTTCAACCAATCTTAAGCGACTAGTTCTATTCGACTGTTTTTCCTACACTTGCCTATTATAAATCAATGGTATGACAAATTTAAAGAAACAGAAAAGAAACAGGAATATATATGGTCATGTGCAATAGAAATCTGTTTGCTAGGCAGACAAAGAACATGAAGTTATGATTTTTGTTGTGGGTGACATCTTTGTGTCCATTTTTCATTAGACAAGTAATATCAAATCTACAAAACTATAAAGTGGTTTCCCGAAGTAGATTACATCTTTTGCTCAAAATTGGGTATTTTTAAATAATAATAATAATAATAGCAAAAACACATGGGATCTTTTTTTTATCGAGGAATTTGATGTTTTGTTTAAAAAAATTAATAATATATAGAAATATGGAAAATGAAATTTCATATCAAATTCTTATAAAATATCAATTGAGTTCTCACTCCTTTCAACAAAATAACAAAATTAAATAAATAAATTTTCATACACTTTGACACCTTAAAATTACGAAGAAAAATAAATTCATGACAATTGTTTCAAGAAACTAATGTTTGGTTTGAAATTTTCAAAAATAATTTTTTGAGCTTTCAATCCAAAATTTTAAATTTTAGTGAATTTTTAAAAAAATTTAGGCTCAGTTT
The DNA here is from genome assembly GCA_036172215.1 of Camellia granthamiana. Taxonomy (NCBI): domain Eukaryota; kingdom Viridiplantae; phylum Streptophyta; class Magnoliopsida; order Ericales; family Theaceae; genus Camellia; species Camellia granthamiana. The sequence continues at coordinate 39,651,466 of CM069911.1, read as the reverse complement.
GATAAAACTTTCTAACTATGATTTGAGAATATGAGTTGTATTTTGAGTTTGTATATTTTGAAATTATGATTTGAGTGTAAAAAATTTATTTGGTTATGATTTTTGAATAGAGTGTTGAATTGAGTTTTGAAAGTTTGGTTTGACATGTGAAGAAAGAAAATTTGTTTGGTTATGAGTTTTGGAAAAAGTTTTCAAAATTTAATTCAAATTGTTATAACTCATAACAAAACACACTACTTTCACACTGTTGAAAATTCTGATCAACACTCATAACTAAACTCTTTTTAAAATTTAATTAAAAAAATTTATTATTAACAGAAAATAACATTAATCAATTTTTTAATTGAAAATACTACAAAGGAAATTAATAGGTGGAACAAATTAAAAAATTAAAAAATTAATCAAAAAATTAAAAAATTTAAAAAATCGTAACATATTTAAATATTAAAATATTTAAAATCTTAACAAAATTAAGATATTTTTAAAATATTTAAATATTTAAAATATTGATTTGAATTGAGTTTTGAAAAAAAAATTGAATTATGTGTTTGGTAGTTTTGAGAAGTAATGATTATGTTTTGAATTGAGTTTTGAGAAATGGGTGTAGAATTATGATTTGAAAGCTCAAAACAAACACCGCACTCAAATCAATGGGTGGAACTATAATTTGAGAGGCTTACCAAACGGAGCCTTAATCTTTTTTTTTTAACTTTTTAGATTCACTTAATCTAAATACACTTAAAATATGTCAATCAAAAAAAAAATACACTTAAAAGGTATAAATTTTGTACAAAAATCTAAAAAAATTGTATTAAATACAACAAAATATGAAAATGTATTGATATTTTTTTATTCAATGAATTTTTGAAAGATTTTTGCACTTTTTTTTTTTTTTTTGCATTTTTTAAATGTATCTAGATTAAGTAGATCTAGATCAACTCCAACAGTGAGGCATTGGAGCTGCTATTGCTATAAAATAGCATGGAGTTTACTTTTTTCATCTCTAATGGTGAGCTATTAGAGTTGCTAAATTACACATTTACTAAATCTTTCGTCAAATTTGGCACAAGTTTTACTTACCGTTAAAGTTGTTAACGCAACAATTTTGAAAGGTTGGTGGTTGACCAGGTGGATAATCAGGTGGTCGACTACCAAGAATGCAACTTAGCAGAATTTTAAAGCTCGCCAGTCGTTCAATAAGACGTTCAGTTGGTTGTCCGATTGGTCGTCAAGTTAAGCTAAGAAATAGCAATTTCACTATTGAAGCAACATTGTTATTCTATAATTTTTTTGCACTGTTCATTACTAAATTATAGCTTTAGCTATCTTTTTTACCAATTGATAGTTGGAGTTGCTCTAAAAACTACAAAAGTTTGATTAAAACATTAAAATTTTGGGTAAATTACAAACATATCTCCTGAGATTTACTTAAATTATGAATTACCCCCTGTAATTCTAGAAATTAAATTATGCCTCCTAAGATTTTTAATTTCATAGCAAATAGGCCCTTCTATTAATAAATTATCAAGTTAATTAACAATTTTTAATGATGTTAAAATTTTATTTTAATTAATAATTCAGACAATTTTATTATTGTATAGGAGAACAGTTGAAAAGTTTATTTTTTTAGTTAATTTTGTTAAGGGTTGGTTTGGGATGTCCTAAAAAAGTGCACTTTTTGACTTATTGGTGGGTTTGGGTTGGGTTTGGGTTGGGTTTGATGTGATGTGTTAGAGAGGTGATGTGATTTAAATAAGATGATGTGACTTAAATAAGATAGTGACTTTTTGACTTTTTGGCTTATTTAGTACATGCCAAACTAGCCCTAAATAACAAGTTCTTACAGAGAGGTATTTGTAATTCTCTAAACCATAATGGATAATTTACATTTTAAACAAATCTCAAGAGATGTGTTTATAATTTATCCGAATTTTTTTTACTAAAAACAAAAAAAGTACGGATTAAAAACTTATAAAATTATTTATAAAAACTGAAAATCAAACAGAGTATAATCCTTATATTCTGGTGGAGAGACTACGTAACACAAAATAATAATAATCAAATTTTTGTTTATTTTCTCAAGCTTCAACAAGATAGGTATATTGGACAGAGGCCTACATTCTAGTTATCTCTGTTTTTTTTTTTTCTTTTCTTCAGCAATGAATTGGGTTGCTCATCTACTTTCTAATAGAATTAGGATTTTTTTTTTCTTGTAAGCTCAAATAATTTTGGTACAATAATATTATTTTATAAAAAATAAATATATTTTTTTATCATGAGCTTGTAGTTTACAAAAACTTTGACGGTTTGATATGAATTATAATTTATTAGCAAAAAGTAATTAAAATAAATTTTAAAAACTAATTATTAAAAAATTGAAAATATATTTTGATTAATTAATCAAATACTACTATCTTCTGTTTGGCAAAACCGAGTGCAAAACGGAACTAGTTTTAGGGGAGGAAAGGGGGGTTGGCGGTGGCCCTATTATGGTGTGATCCAAACAGCCCGTGATTCATTTGTATTTGGCAGTGGCAAACAGTCTGTCTCGGTCGGGGCGCCCACCCTTTGGTTTGGGACTCACGTCACGTGTATGTATGTTTCCTCTGCGGACACGAAAACGTGATCCCACTCGCAGTTTCATCCACGCGCTTTTTCCCAGGTTGAAATCCACGCTCCAAAAATAATTGGAGTTATGTTAAGAATCTTAAATAAATTATTAAATTTTTTACTAAATTTCTCATATGAATGTAGGATTCACACAAATTATGTGTGTAGGTCTCACACTTATATGAGAGATTTGATAAAAAATTTAATCATTTATTTAGAATTTATAGCATTTTCCAAAATAATTACCCAGATTTTTATTGACTACATTTATTTAGGGACAATTATTGCAGAGGTGGTGTTACATAAATTCGTGTATCAACACTAATTATGATATTATTATTAACCTCACTTATTATACAAATTATAAATACCAAATACCTCTTAAATTATATCACATCATCAATTAGTATATTAGTTAATACATTAATTAATACATATAGTATTATTCTTATTGCAGAAGAGTTGGTTCAGACAAAATTAAATAACGCATAAATGAAAAAAATTATATTATTAATTATTAATATTTATAATATTATCATTTGTTTGTAAGTCCTCGTTTGGTAAGTGAATTAGGTTTAGGTTAAGATTAAAAAAGCACAAAGAAATAAAATAAGCTAAATAGATTAATAAGACAAAATGTCACATCTAAATTTTTTTTTTTCTCACAAAAAAACAAAAAAAAGTCAAAAAAATTAAAAAATTCTTCCCAAAAGAAGCTAATTTAGTCAAGATAAATTAGTCAAAAAGTTAAACTAAAAAAGTTCTTCTCAAACAAACCCTAAATATTTTTTACTGTTCAATGTTAGTGTAATTCTCCCATTTATATATGAGTTTTGTTAATGAGTGCTCCTAGAACACTTGATAAGAAACTTGACATACTTATACATAATGTATGAAAGTGTATATAATATATAATGTACAATCAATTTAAATAGTAATATTAACCAATGCCCGTAGGATGTTCATTAACCAAACCCTTTATGTATTCATAATTTCTGAGTTTTTTTGCTTTTACTTTTGATAATGGAAAATTTTCACGACTTTTTATGTGTTTTTTATGTTTGTGGATTGATTATTTAAAACAAAGAAATTTATCAAAATGATAAATAATTGAAGCATTTTGACTTTTCGTTATGAATTTGTATTTATATTTATTTGTAGAAAAATGTAATAATTCTCAATTTTAGATGTATAAATTAACTCATAATGATGTTGTGAGATTTATTTAATTATGTTTTAATTTATTTAAAAGAGAAAAATAGAATCCAAATTTTATTTTGATAATTTATTTGAAAAAGAAAAATAGAATTAAAATTTATTTGAAAGAGAAAAATAAAATCAAAATTTATTTTGTCCCATTATTTCTCACCTAAACCTTTATTCTAAATGTTGTTAGAATGTATTTAATATTTGATTAAATTAGGAGTTCAAATAGCCCAAAATAAAGGTTCAAATAACCTAACACAACAGTAGGCCAAAAGGTTCAAAAGGTTTAAGTGGAAGATATTCAAATTAGTAATATGGAAGTACAACGGTTATAAACGGCTATAAAGGTTCAAAAGGTCGAAAGGTTCAAAAGGTTCAAGTGAAAAATATTCAAATTTGTAATGATGGAGTGGAAGATATTTAAATTGGTAATGATGGAAGTACAATGGTTATAAACGGCTATAAATTCAAATGACTACAACGGCTATAAACGGTTATAAATTCAAATGAATACAACGGCTATAAACGGCTATAATTTTCATTATATATATCAAAGCCTCTAATGTAAACAAGTTACACAAAAAAACCTGAAAATATTATTTGATTTATAATCACTTACATCTATTCTCAGAAATTATACACTGAGTCATATAACTTTAAGCCCATCTTTCATGTGTGAGATTTACAGAAAAATCAAAATTTCATGTTATATATCTATCTTTGAGAGATCTTTATTGTAAGCTTTCTTTGAAAGTAAAAATACAATTTCATCCTATAAAAGTGTTCAAACATTGTGTTCTTGAAATCTTAAGAGTGATTGTGAATCACCTAAGATTTGTAAGGGTTTGGACTTGTGAAATTTGTGTAAAATCCGTGGATATTGCTCCATTTGTAAAGAGGTTGCTAGCATCCTTGTGAAGTTAGAAGATAGTGAAAAATCTCAAGTGAAGCTTGAGAAATAGACGTAGGCCGAGTTGAAACCGAACCATTATAAATTTGTTTGTCTTTCTCTCCCTTATCTCTTTATTTTATTTTAAATTGCCATAACTATATTTCACATTTTTGCTATGTTAAAATCATTAACTGACATAGTTGTTAAGACACTTATTTTAATTATTTTTATTTCATTAATTATATTTATCTATTGTGCTAGTCATAATTTTTATTAGGGTATTATTAATTTTAATTGTAAAAACCTAATTCGCCCCTCTCTTAAATTGTCTTTTGGGTAACAGATGTGACAAGAAAATTAAATTTTATATTATCGACGGTGTAACAAATTAAAATTGACAAATCATATCACATTACCACGGGTTAAATTGTGAGAACGTTTTATGAGTTCTTAAAAAATAAATAAAAAGTCATTTTATAGTGACTTTTCTTTATGCATTTTGTATTTTTAAAATTATTTTTATAGTGATAAATTTATTATTATAAAATTAACATAAAACTTTTTTAATAAATAAGTCCAATCTATAGGATTGCAAGACTTATAAACTAGTTTTTTTGCTTATTATAAAAAAGACATATAAAAAAGTAAAAAGATAATCACCTTATTTGGTTTCACTTTACTAAATTAATTTTCAAAATTTTGTTTTGAAAAGTGTTCTTGAAAAATGAATCATTGTTTAGTTGTTCCAATATTTTGAATTTTGGAACAACTCAAAATTCTCTTAAAAATACAATGGGCTTAGATCATTTCTAATAGTTTATCAAATCTATAATTAAATTTAAATTTGATGAAAAAGTTACTTTTGGCTTCTCTAACAGTTCATAAAATTTATCATTAAATTTAGAATTTCACTTTTTTTTTATCAAACTGAGAATCAATGTGCGTTTTGTCAAATCACTATTCTGCTATTGGATTTTCACCACTGAATGTCTCTCTGAATAATCACCTAAAAAAAAAATTTATAAAAAAATTACATTGACCGATTATCGGCTCGATCATCTACTCGGTCAATCGATAATTTAATAAAGTTACAAAATAGTTCATTAAAATATTTAATATTAAAAAGATTTTTTATTTAAATTTTTACTCAAATATAATAAAAAGAAATTAATCCACCATTAAAATGCGGTTGTTAGGATTTTGGATCTAAGGTACAACAACCAACCATTCAGTAATTAAAAAAAAAAAAAGAAAAAAAAAAAGAAAGACAACAAATCACATCAAAACTAATAAAAAGGAGGAGTCCAATTGTAATTTCTTGTGGATCCCGCTTTAGAAAGCATGACCCTTTACAAACAAAAAATGATTTGGATCACTAAAAAAAAAAACCTCTAATGTATCTCTAATTTGTTTTTTTTTTTTTTTTTTTTCTCTTTTTTGTCTTTTACTTCATTATTATTATTATTATTTTTTATATGGTTAGACAGCTCATTAGAGTTGCACTGTTGCAGCTCTAATTAGAGCTCCGGAGCATGACCCATTTACAAATGGTTAAAAACCATCAATTCACCTGACAGACAGAGAGAAAAAAAATCTTCAAATGTGTATCCAAAAAATGAGATTAGTTTAAAATTTTCTTAAAAATGAGTTTTGAAAATTAGAATCAAATATTTTAATATTTTAGTTTGGAATAATTTACAAATGTTAAAAAATTTAAAAATTATTAAAAAAGTAAGTAGCTTATTTATAATGTTTCCAAATGAATCCCGTTTGAGGTTACCTTCATTAACACTCTAAAAATAAATAAATCTTATAAATCTGAAGAGTGCCCTTCAATCTAGAAAACTATGAGAGATTATTTGAAATGTTAGTTTTTTTTGGACTAAAATAATAAAAAAATTAAAACACCTAATCACACAATTCTCTTTATTTTTTTACACATATTTTTATATATAAAAAAAATAAAATCAACTAAAATAATCATATCCTAAACTAGCTCGGAGTAAAGACTGCACACTAGAAAACTGTTAGGCTCAGGGACGGATCCAGATTTCTCATATGAAAGAGGCGAACATATATACTAACAAAAATTTCAAAAAAAATAATAAAATGAATTGTAGTATCAATTTCTACTGGTTTAAAAAGTGAAAATAAGATGAATATATATATATATATATATAAATAGTATTTTTTTCTATCCATATTTAATTACAAAAAATAGTAACTACAAAACAATCTATATATTAAGGTAAGGCATCTTGAATTATTGTACTCGACATTAGTTCATGTCATTAAAAATGTCTATGATATAATCGATATTAAAATATTGTACAATGTCTTTATCAATTAATGTTGGGTGTTTTGAGAATATAGTTAAAAGCTACTTTTTGAATTTTTTTGATTTTTTTGTGAGAGAGGGAAGCAGATTAAAAGCTGGAAAGTGATTTTTAACCCACTTTCCAAAATAGGCCTAAGTAATTAGCTAATACCTTATTCGATTCTTTAGAAACTTGGACTTATAATTAGCAACAGTTATAATAAAGATTGTTTTAATTATTTTTTTAATTTTTTAATTTTGATCTTATGTATGATATATCTAAAGTGACAGCCACTTAAAAAAAATTTAAAAGAAGAAAAATGTAGAAAAAATGAATCTCTATAATATGTAAATAATTATAACTAATACTATTATAATAAATAATGTTTTTTTAATTATAGGAATGGTCGCCCCTCTTGTCCCCTCGGGGTCCATCCTTGGTTAGGCTTACTGGCTGGGTTGGCACGCTTTATGAGCTCTAACTGTGAAATGGTTTTGAGACAAAAACAAGAGTCATCAAACGAGGAATCTGTCAATAGGGAAAAAAGAGTTTGGAGACAAAAAATTGTGCTTTCTTCAAATTCAAACAAATCAAATGACTCATCAATAACTAGTAATCAGTGTTTGAAGAGAAATGGTTTTTATGGAGGATCTGAGATAAATTTGATGCAAATGAAACCTCTTACATTAAGGAGTATGCTTGGCTCACAACAAAAATATGGATGTGTTCATTCATTATTTTGGAGGCCTAAATCCACTACTATAGATCTAGGAGTTCCTTTTGGGAAAAAAATAAGATAGTGCTTGTATCCCATGGGCCAAGTTCACTAATCTCTCTTAAGCCAAAAGGAGTAGTGGAGGGAGTTGATGTTGTTGAAAAGCCTTCTATTACGATAGAGAGTATCAATTCGGTCAAGATTGATGAATTTTCTAGGAGGCATAAGCGTAGATGTGTTCATAAGGTCTCAAACCCCAACATTGATAGTCAAATGAATAAAGAAAAGAAAAATAAGTTATAGAAATCATTAATGGTGTTTCCTAAATTCAAGAGATGACGTATTGATTTGAGGTGATTGTTTGTTATAAGGGTTTGAATTGGAAGAGGTTTTGTTTGGTATAAGGTGTAGATAGACTGTTAAGATCAACGTTTTGGGTGTTGGGGATAGTTTTTATTTTCTTTGATTTCTTGTTTGTTTGGTTGGTTTTTCTCCGGTCATGGCGTAGTGTTAGTAGATGTTTGGCTTGCTTTCTAGTCCCAACTTAATTGGAATCGTCTAGTTTGTTTTGATGCTTAGGAATTCACCTCCCTTTATTGATGTTCATCTTTGCATTCTATACATCTAATTCTCATCAATAAAGTTTCTTTCGCTCATAAAAAAAAGAAGTAAATTACAAACACACTTCCTGAGCTTTACTTAAATTACAAATTACCTCATGTGATTCTAGAAATTGCATTACATCCCCTAAGGTTTATAATTTTATAACAAATATGTTCTTTTATTAATAAATCATCAAACTAATTAACAGTTTTTAATAATGTTACAATTTTATTTTAATTAATAATTCAGATAATTTTATTATTGTACAGGTAAACAGTTAGAAATTTCATTTTTTCAATTAATTTTGTTAAATAAAAAATTTTGACAGAAAGATATTTGTAATTTTTCAAATTATAAGGGACAATTCATATTTTAAACAAATATCAATGAGTATATTTGTTATTTATCAAAAAAAAAAGCTATGAAATGGTTTTGAGTGTTTATAAAAAATGAAAAAAAAACTATGAAATAGCTTTTTCTTTAGGGTTCGTTTGGAAAGTGGATTGGTTTTTTAGTTTTTTGATTTTTTTAACTATTTTAATTTGGGGTTAAAAAGTTTCGTTTGAAAAGGACTTTTAATTTTTTAAACTTTTTTAATTTTTTTGTAAGAAAAAAATTTATAATAATTATGAGTTATATATGATATTTTATCTTATTTAATTAAAAAATTTATTTTATTTATTTTTGACTAAAATAGTAAAAAATAACTTCAAACTTAGCTTCCCAAAGGAAGCCTTGTTAGCGCACCTTTCGTGGGCGGTTGGCACGCTTTTTATCACGTTCGCGTGGTATAAGTTCATCCATTCAAAAGAATAATATAATATGTATTGATTAATATATTAATAGATAATATAGTATAATTTTAAAAAATTTAAATATTTATAATTTATATTAATATATTAATAGATAATATAGTATAATTTTAAAAATTTTAAAAATTTATAATTTATATAATAAATAAGATTAATAATAATAACATAATATTAATTATTATAATAATATGTATTAATTCATGTAGGTAGCAGTATTAAAAACAATCAATCATCACAGCCCAAACAGCGGATTGGGCATAGATTTTATCATCCCAAAATCTGACATCTAGATTTGCTGCCGCATGTTCCTAAAATTAGAATATTATTTCTTATTTCTCATTTCTGTTTGGATAACCTAAAATAATAGATACTACTAGCACACTAAAAATATACTGCCAATAAAACATTAAAATTTTTTTTTAAAAAAAACCTTTTCTTGATGCCCTTTCTTGATAATTAAAAAAAAAAACACGCACACATGATTATGAGGTCCAAATTTCTTAAAATTTTTAGTAATGATTTAGAGTTCTAAATAAAGAACTCTAAATTCACCACTAATGAGGTGAAAATTGAAAAAAAAAAAAAAAAAAAACAAGACACAACATACACTGTGACAGTGGATGAGACCTACTGTTACATCATTAGTGGTGGTACTAATTAGAGCTCCCAAGTATTTTTGTAAAATTTTATACATTACCTCACCATTTGATTTTGGGTAAACTGTTCATTAAAGTTTATCACTAAGGAGTTGTTTGTGATGTTTTAAATAAATGTATTTTTTGATTTTTTATAAAATATAAGTTAGGTTTGAAATGATGTGATAGAGAGGTGATGTGATTTAAATAAGATGATGTGACTTAAATAGATAGTAACTTTTTGACTTTTTAACTTTTTTAAGACACCCCAAACAATGCCTAAATTTTGCAATTATTTAGATATTTTTTATATTTAAAATTTAGTTAAATATCTCTTTATGAAAGAATATATTAAAAAAATAATTATAAATTATTGGTTTGTAAGTGCGTGTAAGTGAGAACGTAATTCTCACTCATTGAACATGTCTTACCTCTATATCATTAATTTATATTTATATTTATATTTATATGATATATTTTTCTATTTTTATAATATTTTTCTTTTCTTTATCTTTCACTTAGAACTCAGGTAGCAAAATTTGAATCAGTATAATTTATTTTTTTGGTGGACTTCGTCTAATCTTCATCGATTCTATGTCAATATACAATACAACCGTGTTAGGGAGCTCGAAAACGAGCACCCCCGAATCCCCCTAATTTTATTTATTTTTTTTTTTTTACAGCGGAAGAAGCAAGAAGAAGACGAAGAGAGGGAGGGGAGGGGAAGGAGGAGGGGGAAGGAGGACTGGAGGGGGCCTAAAAAATGGGCTGGAGGCGGAGGCGGGCGGAGGTGACGCGACGAGCTCGGCTGGGCCGACGACCGGCGGGCAGACGAACTCGGCTGGGCGACGAGAGACGAGCGACGAGCTAGGCTGGGTCAACGACCGGCGGGCGGACGAGCTCGGCTGGGCGACGAGCTCTTTCTCTTCCTTTTCCCTCTCCCTCTCTTTCTCTCCCTCTTCCTTTGCTCTGCGTTAAAAAATGACGGAAAAAAAGAAAAAAACCTAAAACCCAAAACGACGTCGTTTTGAGTTTTAGGGGGATTCGGGGGTGAAATTCTCGAGCTACCAATCTTTATTCTATACAATAATACATGACAAGGGTCAAGTTACAAATTTGACTTGTCTTTTATTTATGTTCCATTGACATATAAACCATTTATTATTTGGGGTGTCATAAATAAGTACACTTTTTATCTTTTTGAACTAAAAAATTGAGGAAAAAAATATGGATATTTGGGTTAATTTTTTGACTTTTTATGAAAAAATATGTATTAAAAAATTGTATAAATTAGTGTGTAGGGAAGAATTAAGATTGTGAGTTGTGCAGCCGCAATTTTTGACTTTTGGTAAATAGTGATAACTTTTTAACTTTTTTAGTAACTTTTTAATTTTTTGACTTTTTGGTAACTTGCCAAACTTGGCCTTAATTGGCCATGTACTAAAAGTTGCATAATGCAAGTATAAAGATAAACTTGGAGTGTTTTGAAAAGTTGGTAAAAAGTTAATTTTTTTTGCAAAAAACTAGCTTCTTTTAGGTTAAAAAGCTGACTTTTTTTGACTAAAAAATTTAAAAAATCAAAAAATTAACTTTTTTAACTTGTTGCCAAGATGCTCATTTGTATTTGGGTATATTTCTTCACTTTCTTCGCTCTTTTTTTTGACAATTTCTTTTACAGATTAAAATTCAAATACAATTTATATTGATCAAATAACTAACTCATCATTAAAATATGTCATTGACATTGTGAACTAGTAAGGCAACTACTAGTTGGTTGCGCAATGAAAGATGAAAGTAATAATTGCGAGGGTAAAAAAGATTGAGAAGATAAAAAGTGTATTTATTTATAATAAAGCACCACTTAGAATAAAGCACCACACTCTAATCAAGGTAATCTAAGGGTCATAAATTTTTAATGATGATTTTCATGACAAAATTTTCATGATCCCTAACTTTTTTCATTTGGAATATCCTAAATAAGTATATTTTTTATTTTTTTTAATTAAAAAATTGAGAAAAAAATATGAATATTTGGGTTAACTTTTTAACTTTTTATGGAAAAATGTGTATTAAAAAATTGTATTAATTAGTGTGTAGGAAAAAATTAGGATTGAGAGTTGTGTAGCCATAATTTTTGACTTTTGATAAATAATGATAACATTTTAACTTTTTGAGTAACTTTTTGACTTTTTTTTCAACTTGTCAAACTTGACCTAAATTAAATCAAAACTATTGATTTCATTAGATAAACAAATTACAAAGATTATAATTAGGATTAGGATTTAAATTTGAACTAGATATATCGAGTTACCTTGATTATAAAATAAGGTCTTATTTGTCATAATCTAAAAAAGTTAAAAAGTTAAAAAGTGACTATCCTATTTAAGTCATATCATCTTATTTAATTCACATCACCTCTCTATCACATCACTTTAAACCTAACCCATATTTCATAAAAAGTTAAAAAGTGTACTTATTTAGATCATCTCAAATAATCCCTAAGTCTATCAACATAAAAATTAGTCACAAAATGTCTATAAATGAATAAAATTTTTTTAATGTAGACTCCAATAACAAATCTTATAAAATAGTATAAACTCATGTATATTTATGTGAATTTATATATATATATATATATAGAAAAGAAGGATAGCAATGTTTTATCATGCAATCCAGATCAGGCTTTAGTATTCATCTATAACCAACTTGATTTATATTTAACTCGTTAAATTATTGTTTAAAATTATTTTGTTATATAAAATAATTAACTTTAAATATATTTTAAGACTCGTATTTAGAAGATAAATTTGAACAACATATATATATATATATATAAAGGTAATATAAGAAAAAAAATAAGTTTTAAAATATTAGATAATTTTGAAAGCATTCATATAATTATTGTCATTTTAAATGATAAATTAGACAGTGAGAAGTATATCATAAAGTCCCCCTAAAATAAAATATTATATCTAATTTATAATTATTTCAATTTTGTTCTCACAGCCATCAAATTAATTACCAAAACTAGCCAATCAACTTATCAAATCACTTTGCTTGGTTAGAATTTTTCAAAAGCACTTTTTAGAAAATTTTATTTTTTTGTTTTTCCTGTTTTTTTTGTTTTTACTGAACTTTTTTAATATTTTAAGTATTTTTTTAATTTTTAGACATACCTAACATAAATATACCTAAAAAGTAAAAAATATGTGAAAAAAATATTTTACAAATTCACTAAATACCAAAAAAATACAAAAAAAATTACTAGAATATAATACATTTTTTATATTTTTATGTATTTATTAATTTTTCAAAATATTTTTTCACATTTTTTTTTTTACTTTTTAGATATATCTAAGTAAAGTGCATCTAAAAAAGTAAAAAAAATGTTTAAAATTTAAAAAATATTTACTACAAACAAAAAAATATGAAAATAAAAAAACTTAATTTTTTAAAAATTTAATCAAAAAAATTCAAACTAAACACATTAATTATTTTAATGAGACTAAAATAGGTAAAACATTGAATAATCAATTAAAATAGTTGAGCCTAATACACCAATGAATGATACGACGTAATTTAAATTTTTTTTAATATTTATAATTTATATAATAAATAATTTCATAACTAATATTGATATTAGTGATTATATCATCAGTATTTATAATTTATATAATAAATAATTTCATAACTAATATCGATGTTAGTGACTATAACATCAGTATTTCAGTAATACAGTTGCAGATTACAGACCAGAATGAGCTGTTGTCTATCCTGGTTGTAACTAGGCACTCTGTCCTCTCTCTCTCTCTCTCTCTCTCTCTCTCTCTCAAACCCAGAAACATGGTTGGACTGGCCTTTGTCTGTACTGCATCTATGTTGATATATGTATCTATCTACAGCTACACACTTCAGTCCTACTTCTCACCATTCCCACTTTGAAGCAGAACTCTCTCTCTCTCTCTCTCTCTCTCTCTGAGAGCTTCACACTACACAATGGTGAACCCCTGTTCCATTTCCATACCCATCATCAAAACCCCTCTTCTATTCTCTCTCTTGTTTGCATCATTCATCTTATTCGCTTCTGCAGCCAGCAATGTTACGTACGATCATCGCTCTCTCATCATCGATGGCCAGCGAAAGCTCCTCATCTCTGCTTCCATTCACTACCCTCGCAGTGTCCCTGCGGTGAGACCCGTGTTTTTCTCCTCTTCATTCAATCATTTTCCATCTGGGTTTCCATGAAAATGTGGGAAAATAGATAGAAAAAAAGAAAGAAAAAAGAAAGAGTAAAGTTTCCGTACAATAGCATAACTTGATCTTTATTCTGTGGTTGCGCATTTTGGTGGGTCTTTGTCTGATTGCGCATTTTGGGTTCATATTTATTTGTTTCTTTCTATCACTGTTAATTTTCTCATTTTCTGTAATTTTCTATTTGGGTTTCCGAGAAAATGTAGGAAAGGAATCTAATGTGAAAAGTGTCTATATTCTCTGTAATCTTATCTTGTTGATCTCCATTTTCTTTTTTTTTTTTCTTTTTTCACCAATCAAGCAAAGATTGATTATTTATTTTACATTTCAAATTACTTCTTTGAAGAGTTTGTTTGGATCAGTGTTAATTCTCCTTGTAACCCACATTTTGGATCATTAATTCTTAGTTTGGTTAATTATCACTGTAATGAAAATTTACGCAATGCATATTTTAGGTTTTATTGCACTCTGTCATTGTCTGCTTGATATTTATCAATGTTACAACCAATTCAGACTACTAATTTTTTTAAGTTTGATGTTTATCTGTGTAATTAAAGGATTTTCTATTATCTCCATAATCCACATATTGGATTAGTAATTGTTTGTTTGCTTGATTGTTATCTCCATAATGCGAGGTAAGGTTTTATTTTACTCTGAAGTGGGTTGGCTTTTTGGTTTTTTTTGGCTTTTTTGACTTTTTTTTTTGTGTGAGAGAAGAGTATAATGATTATGGTTGGATGTGATGTTTTGTTTGTTGCGACTAAAATAGCCTATTTTGTCTTTTGTGGCTAAAATAGCCAAAAAAGCCCTTCCCAAACGGAACCTCTGTAATTATTTGTTTGGTATGTACAACCAATTCAGGGTACTATTGTTTGAAAGTTCGATATCTCTTTGTGCAATTAAGTGATTGTTTGTTTGTTTTAATCCACATTTTGTATTAATAAGTTTTTTACTAGTAATTATTTTCGTAGCAGTGCAAACTTTGGGTTTTATTGTATGATGTAAATATTTATTAATTTTGACTACCAATTTTTTCAAATGTATTTAAATGATTGTTAAAATGCATATTCTAATTTTTCTATATGAATGTGGTATACGGTAGATGTGGCCAGGACTGGTTCAAACTGCTAAAGAGGGAGGCGTGGATGTGATTGAGAGCTATGTGTTTTGGAATGGTCATGAACTTTCACCGGACAACGTGAGTGAAATTGGGTGTATCTAGTAGTCATGTGATTTGGTTGCTTCACATATATCTTTTGTGAATAATTTAATTCATTTCTCATTTATTGTTTTTAGTATTATTTTGGTGGACGATACGATTTGGTCAAGTTTGTGAAGATTGTTCAGCAGGCTGGCATGTATATGATTCTTCGAATAGGTCCATTTGTCGCTGCTGAATGGAACTTTGGGTATGTTGATAGTTATTGGAAATTGTAACTTTGGTATTTGAGATTATGAATTACACAATCACTTATGTTGCGATGTTTAGACTTCTATAGATCTTCAATTCAGTTGTTCTTAAGTAGCAAATTTGTTATACAGTGGGGTACCTGTTTGGTTGCATTATGTGCCTGGCACTGTCTTTCGGACTGATAATGAACCCTTCAAGGTACAGAAATGTTCTTGTTTATTTCCAAGTTTTAGGAAGATTTAATTCCATTTGAAAAACTTTTTTCCCCTCAAATCTCACAATCTGATTGGTTATTTAAAATGAAATGTGGATCATTCTAATTTATTTGTGGAATTCTAGCATTACATGCAAAAGTTCTTGACGTTCATAGTGAACCTTATGAAGCAAGAGAAGCTTTTTGCATCACAAGGAGGTCCCATCATCTTGGCCCAGGTAAGCAAAAGTGTAAAACTTTTGGTGTCTTGGAGTCTTGACATTGCCAACTTCAATAGGGGTGTTATACTACACAATACTGAATACCTTGGTTCTTGTATAGTGTATTTATGAACTTTAAGGTATAGCTTTACTACAAAAATATCTGACTGCCTGAGTATGATAACAATGCACATCTTTTTTCCACTCTTGGGTTGTGCTAATTTTCTCCCTGAATATCTCCCACTTTTCACTATGTGCTTGCCTTATGTTAGTTTCTTGAAACATGCAAAGTTGTTTAGTTTCCATAAGCAATTTTCTCCTTCTACAGGTAGAAAATGAGTATGGAGACATTGAAAGAATTTATGGAGATGGGGCAAAGCCATATGCCATGTGGGCTGCCAAAATGGCTGTCTCTCAAAATATAGGCGTACCTTGGATAATGTGCCAGCAGTATGATGCTCCTGATCCTGTGGTGAGAGTTTGTCCTTTTATAGTTTTCTAGTTGATTAGTAGTACATCTATTTATAAATATATTAAATAATGTATCAATTCTACATGACCATCCACAAACGAAGATCAGGGCTGGCCCTGGCCTAAGGCTAGTAAGGCCTGTGCTTTAGGCCCCAAAATTTTGGCCCAAAAATAGGGCCCCAAATTTAGTAAAATGTTATAGGTCCAATGTTTTTTTTTTGTTTTTGTTTTTGTTTTAGGATCAATTTAAAGGGCTCCAAAATATTTTATTGGGTCCATATATGGTTTAGCCCATATTTATTTATAAGTGTAGTTAGGCCCATATTTATTAAAATGAAATATATATTTAAAAAAAAAAGTGTTTGGGCCCAAGAAGAACACTACATACAATATATGGGCCCTAATTTTTTTTTACCTTCTTTATCAATTAGATTTTAGTGGAATAAATTATTTTGCCCTAATTTTTTTACCTAGGTCTTTATCATTTTTAATTGATAATTTTTTCCTAATTTTTATGTCCTAATTTTGTTTCATTAAATTGTTTTGTTTATAATTTTAATGATTATGCCTCCGTTTGGGAAGTGGGCTGGCTCTTTGGCTTTTTGGCTTTTTTGGCTATATGAGCCTGGGCTCAAAAGCTTGGTTTGGGAAGGGCTCTTGGCTTTTTGGCTTTTTTGGCTTTTTTTGTGAGAGAAGAGTGTAATGATTATGGGGTTGGATGTGATATTTTGTCTGTTGTGGCTCATGAGCCTGTTTTGTCTTTTGTGGCTCATGAGCCACTTGAGCCCTTCCCAAACAGTAAATTTTTTTGTGGTTACAAACAAATAAAAAAGTTGTAACTTATCGTTTAATCTATGAACTTTTATTTTTTAAATGTAAGGGGGGCCTCATTTCCGAAATTCACCTTAGGCCCTCTAAATGTTAAGGCCAGCCCTGGTGAAGATACATGTAAGTGTACAAATCAGTAATATATCAAAGCTCTAAGAATCAGTATTAGTTTGTTTTTGCCTTATGCACTTTTGACTACCATTCTAAGAGTCGTGCAGTTTGAAGAAATTATCGTTTCTTTACATTGTGATTTGGTTATGCCCTTTTTGGGTCTTTTACAATTTAGTTTAATTCTATGGCTCCTATTGTCTTGAGAGGGAAAAAAAAAAAAAAAAAAAAAAAAAAATGTTGAGCACTAATGTTATCCCCATTTAAATCACAGAAAACTGACCTGTTTCAACCGTGGTGTCATGAATTACAATAGCTGGTGCATAACCAAGACCACACCCATACCTGGAATTTTTTGTTTCTTTTCTTGGCCCTGCACGGGGTGGGGGTGTAGGACAGGAAGACTCTTATGGTGGCAGACATTTGAAAATATAAATACTTCGGAGAGGTAGCTTGAGACTTCAATTATGGCCAAATTTGAAGCATTATACTAGTTATGGCTGTTATTTTCAGAGCTTTTGTTAGGACATAAACTGCCAAAGGGGATGCATCATTTAGCTTATGTATTGACATCCTATACTTTGTATTTTATTTTTTTTGGGTAAGTGTACTTAGAATATTAATTTGGCTTAGATGGTCATAATTGTTCCTTTTGCAGATCAATACATGTAATTCATTTTACTGTGACCAATTCACACCAAATTCACCGAACAAGCCCAAAATGTGGACTGAAAATTGGCCTGGATGGTATTATTCAAGTTACTTTTACTATACGAAATTTTGTTTCTCCTCTCTATGTAAATTAGCTCCTGAAATTTTCTTTTGCCATTGTTATGTGATCATTCTTATCATCTGCCTTCAATGAAACAGTATGATAAATCTGCTCAAGTACTTTTTTTTTTCCCTACGCAAGTTTGGGTTTGTAATGCTCTTAGATGTTCCAAATACACATTCAAATAACGCAAGGAAGAACTTAGTATACTATTGATATAATTAGGATCAGATAAATATAGTATTGTTGTGTTACTTGTCTATAACAGAAACAATTGCCTATAGGCAAACTGCAACTAATTATATGTACATTGTTAACAGAGAAGACGAATTTGTATATTATTGAATAATCAACCAAAAGGCTGAGTATAAATATATAATCTAAACAGAATAAAACCCTAATAACCTAAACTACTAAACCACCCTTAATGAATAATATAAAATACAATAAAATAGATAATTTACACCCCCCTCAAACTGAGGATGCGAGTGTAGAAAGTATCGAAAGTTTGCCAAGAAGAAAACGAAAACGATCAATAGTGCGAGCTTTCGTAAAAAAATCTTCCAACTAAAGAGAGGAGGGAACAAAAAGGAGAGTAATAGTGCCAGCCTGAAGATGCTGCCTGACAAAGTGACAATCTATTTCAATATGCTTTGTTTGCTTATGGAAAATGGAATTATGGACAATCTGGACAGCGCTCTGATTGTCACAATACAACGGAATCGAAGTAGAAAGAGAGACAACCATATCAGAAAGAAGCCACCGAAGCCAAACTATATCGGAAGTAGCATGAGCCATGACACGATACTCAGCCTCAACGGTGGAACGAGCAACAATAGGCTGTTTCTTACTCTTCCAAGAAATGAGAGAATCTCCGAGAAAAACACAAATACCAGAAGTGAATTTGCTATCAAAGATGTCGCCTGCCCAATCAGCATCAGCATAGGCACGAAGAGTCAAGTTCGAAAAGGCAGGTAACAACAAACATTGCAATAGAGTGCCATGAAGGTAGCGCAGAGTACGAAGTAAGGCAGCCCAATGGGTGGAGCGAGGAGCAGAAACTAACTGACTGAGAATGTGCACAACATAAGAGATGTTCGGACGAGTAATAGTGAGATAAACAAGGGACCCAACCAACTCTCAATACAAAGTAGGATTCTCAAGAGAAATGCCATCATAAGCAAAAAACTTAGCATGCAACTCAATAGGAGTGTCGACAATTTTGTCATCAGTGAGATTGGCACGAGAAAGAATATCACGACATATTTAGTCTGAGAGAGAAGATACCCAGCGGGAGAAGTAGCAATATCAATACTAAGAAAATACCGAAGTGACCCTAAATCCTTCATCTCGAACTCCTAAAACAACTGATGCTTAACCTCCTTAATAGTACTAGAATCAGGGCCAGTGATGATCATATCATCTACATATAAGAGAAGGAGATCAAGCCCAACAGAAGTGCGCCGAACAAAGAGAGCACAATCATGATGACTAGGGCAAAAGCCAAGCTAAAGTGCAACAGAGTGAAATCGCGCATACTAAGCACGGGGAGACTAGTTGAGACTATATAGAGCACGGTTAAGACGACAAACAACATCGGGAGGGTGAAAGAGACTCGGTGGAGGGCGCATATACACTTCTTCAGCAAGGTGCCCATTCAGAAAAGCATTTTTGACATCTAACTGAAACAAAGGCCATTGATGGGCAGTATCAACAGAGATAAGAGTGCGAACAGTAGTCATCTTGGCAACGGGGACAAAAGTCTCATCGTTATCAATCCCATACTCCTGAGAAAAGCCCTGGGCAACCAAACGAGCTTTGTACCTTTCCAAAGAACCATCAGAAAGGGTTTTGACCTTAGTTGCAAGAATCGTGCAACTACGTGACAATTCTCAGTAAGAATCGCGATTCCGCGATTCCTAGAAAGAAACGTGTAAGAATCGCGTTTCTGTGGAGAGAGAAACACGATTCAATCTAAGATGGGATCGTAAAAGGCAGAGAGAGAGAGAGAGAGAGAGAGAGAGAGAAACCCTAACCTTCGACGTCGACATGAGAGGAGAAAGGGCTTCGATCATCTTCGGCTTCGATCATCTTCGTCACTCTCGCGATCGTCTTCGTCACTCTCTCGATCGTCTTCGTCTTCGTCACTCTCTCTGTGCTTCTCTCTCTCTTTCTCTCTTCGTCTCCGCTTCTCTCTCTCTCTTCATCTCTGTTTGTTCTTCTCCTCACTCTCTCTCTTCGTCTGGATCATATCATATATAATAGATAATGTATATAATTTATCATATATAATATATATATATGATAAAAGGGCCTTTTCTGATTATAATATATATATAATTTATCATATATAATATATATATAATATATATATTATAATCAGAAAAGGCCCTTTTATCATATATAATATATAATATATAATATATATAATGAATATAATTTATCATATATTATATATGTAATAAAAAAATATTTAATTATTATTTCTTAAAATATCATATATAATAATAATTTTTGTAAATTATTATTTCTTAACTTTTTAACATACAATAAATAAAATAAATCATCCAATTATTTAAAAGAAATCTAATTAAACCATATATAATAAAAAAAATTATAAAATAAAATATCTAATTTTTCTTTTTATTTATTTTAACATAATTTATTATTCCTTATTTATTATAATTTTTTATTTATAATATATATCAATTAAAAATAAAAAAATAAATTAACAATAATACATTATTTAAAAAATATAATATAAAAATAAAATAATTAATGTATATTGAAATAAAAATATTTATAAAAAAACTTCTAATGTGCATTAAAATATATATATATATATATATTACCGCTCCCAACCTAAGAAACTTCTATTGGCTCACGATTCCCCGCTCCCGCCCCCCGCTCCCGCTTCGTGCAACTAAGGTTTTGACCTTATAGATCCATTTACAGCCCACAACATTCTTGCCAGTAGGTAATGGAACCAAATCCCAAGTCTGAGTGTTAGCCAAAGCAGTTAACTCGTCATTCATGGTAGCAATCCAAATAAGTATGAAGGCAAGAGAGAAAAGACTGATAGGAAAGGAAAAAACATTTATTACCAAAACTAAATCAATTTGGAGGATGATGCTCTCACTTTGGAAAGCAATGTGTAAGAGGAGAGAGATTAAAAAAAAAAGCTGGAGGGACAGTAGAGCTAGAGGTAGGTGAGCTCGAAAGTGCTTTGCGGCGTTGATAAACAAGAAGAGGAGTAAGGGAAGCAGGAGCTGGAGAAACAGGAGAGAG
The DNA here is from genome assembly GCA_036172215.1 of Camellia granthamiana. Taxonomy (NCBI): domain Eukaryota; kingdom Viridiplantae; phylum Streptophyta; class Magnoliopsida; order Ericales; family Theaceae; genus Camellia; species Camellia granthamiana. The sequence goes on along the minus strand of CM069911.1, from coordinate 39,630,132 downwards.
AATAGCTTGCGAGATATCAGGAGTGCGAGTAAGAGGCAAGGTAGAGACCTTAAGATTAGAAAAAAACTCATCGGGAGAAACATCAGGAGGAAATGGGTCAATATGAACTAATTCATTCTTGGTGATAGGGACATGGGTGGAAGGTATAGTGTAGTAGGGTAGTTTTTCTAAAAAAGTGACATGCTTAGACACATATAGCTTTTTGGTGGCAGGATCATAGTTCCGATAACCTTTCTGATTAACCCTAAAAAGACACATAGGACACAACGAGAACTAAGCTTAGAGCATTCCCGTTTAGCAAGGAGCACAAAGCATACAGAACCGAAAATACGAAGAAGAGAATAATTGGGAGTAACACTAAGAAGACGCTCATACGCAGATGAGCCTGAGAGAAGAGGAGTAGGCATCCGATTGAGAAGATATGCAACAGTGAGCATAGTTTCTCCCAAAAAGACAGAAGGGACAAAAGATGAGAGCAACAAAGAGCGAGCTATACTAAGGAGATGTCGATGTTTGCGCTTAGCTTGACCATTTTGGGCAGGAGTGTCAGGACACGAAGACTGATGAATAGTGCTATTAGTAGCTAAAAACTCCTCAAACTTAGACAAGTAATACTCACCTCTTAAATTAGAACGGAGAACTTTAATGTTGGTGGAAAATTGAGTGCGAATCATGGAGTGGAAAATTGAGTATCAAATTTTCGGGTCATCAAATAAACCCAGGTAAATCGACTGTAATCATCCACAAAAGACACATAATATTGCGAACCACCCTTGGTAATTATAGGGGAAGGACCCCAAACATTGGTATGAACCAATTGAAAAGGAGAAGATAAAATAGAACTACTTTTATTAAATGGAAGAGCAGACATTTTAGCCAATTTACAACCATGACACTCAGAAATATCATCAATGGAAAAATTGCCTAAATGTCCAGACCGAACTAACATCCTCAAATTGTCACTAGACAGATGACCTAATCTAAAATGCCAAATATAAAATAAAGAAGACTTATTGTTTAAACAAAAGGAAGACAATGCAGTAGGAGACACAACTAGAGGAACATGCAAGCTGTCCAAGATATATAGTTCTCCAATTCTACGCCCGATCCCAATCTGCCTCTTGGATACCCAAACCTGCACAACACAATGAGAAGAAGAGAAAATAACATCAAAACCGGAATCAGATAATTGACTAATAGAAATAAGACTGAGTGAGAGGTGAGTTACATAAAATACAGGAGAAAGAGACAAATGAGAAGACGAAATAGAACCAACAGAGTGTACAAGCATAGAAGAACCATTAGCGGTAGCAATAGTGATAGGAGAAGAAGGGGAGACACAATTACTGAGGAGAGATGCAACAGGGTCATATAATGTGAACAACCAGAATAAAAATCCACGAAGTGTGAATATTACCTGAAGAGGATGAACCAGACAAACCTAACTGAGTGGTAGTCATAGCGAAGGCTTGGGACGAAAGATTTGGATTGGCTACCATGAAAGATTTGAACTGCTCAAACATAGACTGCACATTAGAAGACGGACCATTCTCAGAAATAGGTGCTAAAAAGGTAGCAGATGAACGAGATCCCGAAGATGTCGGCTTAGAGGACGGTGGACCAGACGAATGACTCTTGGGCTGCAAAAGTTTAGGACAAGCATGTTTTCAATGGTCTTTCTGATGATAGAAGCTGCATTCATCCATGGAAACCCAAGGCTTGGGCTTATTAGTAACCTAAAATAAAGGAGATGGTGGGGTGGGCAAGTAGGAGCACCATGAGCCACCTTGAATCGAGTTTCTTCTGCAATAAGTTCACAGACTGTACCATCAACCGAAGGTAAGGGGGATCGATGGAGAATAGCTCCCCAAAGTGGGTCAAATTGATAACGAAGGGCCATAAGAAATTGAACAAGACGTTACTTCTCCCGATACTTGGTATAACTGTCAAGTAACTGCAAATCTAATGGTTCCATTAAGGCAAGTTGATCTCAATAAGTAGTCATCTCATTGTAGAACTCCTGAATGGACTTATCTTTCTGACTAGCGCTGCGAATAGACATCTCAAGTTTATACTGTTTTGCGAAGTTAGACTCAAGATACATAGTTTTCAAATAGTTTCAAACTTGTTTAGAAGTAGAATACTTGGAAAAATTCATGCCAATGGTGGTTTAAATTGAATTATGAAATCAAGTAAGAATTTGTGCATTTCCTTATCCCATTTTGCAACATTGGCCTCAGTGTCTTTGGATTCCATAAGTCTAACAGTTATACCAATAATATAGTTCCACATGCCTGTACCCATTATAAAATTTTTCATTACATGAGACCAATAAGGGTAATTGGTACCATCGCTTGCAGTTTATCATCAGCCATATTGTTATAATTAAACAACGTAGTGAAATCAAAGCAGAGTGAAAAGCAGCAGAGAGAAAAAGAGAGAGAGAGATGAACGACCTGTGTGAGATACGCAACCTAGGTCTCTGACTGAACCAGACCAGCGATGAAGGCTTCTTAGGGCTCAACAGTAGAACACAGTCCAAACAGTCGAAGTCAAGAATCAGAGAAGTATTGAATCAGAATCAGAGGGAAAAACGAAGTCAAGAAGAGGGATGACTGCATTTGGGTAGTCGCAGGTCTGTGTGAGACGTGACTGCTTCGTGTGAAAGGCTAGGGCTCGGACTGAAACAGAGACATCAACCAGGAGGTGTAGGAGTGTCGAACCAGAATTAGAGGGAAGAAACAGAAGTGTTGAACGCAGATCGCGAGTCAAGAAGGCTGCAAATCGAAGGGTTGCAAACTTTGAATGTGGAGAGCTACGAAGACAGAACTGTGAATTGCAAACACGATGAGATTCTCAAGTTGCGAACTGCAAATGCAAGCCTCCAGCAGGTCGTCGGAAGGTAAACGGCGGCTGGGATTGCGGGACCTGCTCTAATACCATGTTAACAGAGAAGACGAATTTGTATATTATTGAATAATCAACCAAAAGGCTAAGTACAAATATATAATCTAGACAGAATAAAACCCTAATAACCTAAACTACTAAACTGCTCTTAATGAATAATATAAAATACAATAAAATACATAATTCACATACATACGATGTATGGATTTTCCTACTGATATGAACTAGAACTGTTTGAATTTCTTACTTCATTGTTGATTCTGTTTTATTGATATACAAAAGGTTATTAAGTGGGTATGTTAGAACTTTGAAGTACTATTTTTGTTGTTCAGCATAATAATGCAATCAGTGTTGAACATTTTCAGGTTCAAAACCTTTGGGGGCAGAGATCCTCACAGACCACCTGAAGATATTGCTTATTCCGTTGCTCGTTTTTTCCAAAAAGGCGGTAGCTTACAAAACTATTACATGGTATTCTTAATAATTTTCCATCTCATGGGTATAGAATTATTTTCATGTACTTTGTCATTAAGTGGGAAAGACATTCAGTTCTTGATGTACCATGCCAGTTAACTTCTATGTGAAGCCTCATGTTCTACATTTTTGTGCTGTCTTCTTTGGCTTTTAGTATCATGGTGGGACAAACTTTGGTCGCACTTCAGGCGGGCCATTCATTACCACAAGTTATGATTATAATGCACCTATTGATGAATATGGTGAGCTATCTGTGTTTCTCGTTCCAAAGAAACCTGCTCATATGGATTTCCAGAGCGGAAGTTTTTAAATTTGAATGTTTTTTTTATATTTCTTCTAGGGTTGGCTAGGCTTCCCAAGTGGGCACACCTTAAGGAACTTCACAGGGCTATAAAGTTATGTGAGCATGCATTGCTGAACAGTGAGTCAACCTTGCTTTCACTAGGTCCTTTACAAGAGGTGACTATCCTCCCTCTCCTACCTTTGAGCTTCAAAATTGCTAAAATATATTTTACATTTTTGGACATTGTAATGTTATAAGTTAATTAAACCAGTACGCTTTTCAGTGGTTCAAATGTTTTCAGGATGTGGATTTTATTTTTAGTTTTTGCATCTAATAGCGGCTTGTATAGTTCACTATGTTCTGATTTTCCCTTGCGTGCCATGCATGTACATGGTTTGCACTCCCTTTGCTGCTTTTAAATGTTTTGCCTTTTGCTATTTGTAAAACTGTGGGGCTTTGTTGCACACCTTTAGTGAAGCATTTATGTTATCCATCTAAGAGATAAGTATTACTTTTTTTTTTTTTTTTTTTCTGTTTTAGTCAAGCATGCAAGTATTTCATTCGTTATGTTTTATTTTATTTTACTTTTTCCCATTTGTTGTAAAATAATTTATGATTTATGCATCATTGGTTGTTCATGTTGTTCATGTTGAGTTGGTTGGAAACTTGGAAAGAATTACATGCTTAAGAAAAATATTTGAAATCAATTAAAACTGCATTGAAAGAACGGCAAAAACCCAAGCATATGCAAGCTAAAAAGGCTTAAACCCATGAATATATTTGTTTGATAAGTAAAGATCACATAATATAAAGTACAGATCATATACTATAATATAAAAAAATGCCTCAAAAGGCGCAACCATGTACAAAGAGTCAAAAAGGCTCAACTCAACAATGAAATCTATGATAAATGAGAGGGTTCACAAAAAAATCCTTTACCCCAAAAATAAGAAGTATGTAAAAGAACCGCTTTAAGCTTATGGATTCGTGATTTTGACTCATAATTCATGAAAAATGTGTCTGTTCCTCTCCCTAAACTGAACTCCATAAAATCTCTTTTTTTATTTATTTGGAAGCATTGTAGATCACCCTTTGCACCAAAGTGGCTTTGGTCCTTGATGAGACCATTCTGTGATAACACAATTGGAGCAAAAAAAAAAAAAAAAAACAAAGAAACAAAGAAACAAATCTTTAGTAGGTAAATTAAGACTCGGGTGAATAATTAATTGATTTTCAAATTGTCACTGATAAATATTGAAAAGGCTATTGGTGGGGAAACTTATTGGTGGTTCTTCAGGAACTGTACTTGGTATGGTACTGTACCATTGGTACTGAAAAAGAGAGCTTCTGATGATGTGACATGTTTGTACTTTGTATTCATGTCTTTTAGAGATGTCAATTTTTTCTTCTCTTTTTGATCAACTTTTTGAGTTATAAGTTACACGCTTCAGAGGTTTGATTCTTATATAAGTATTAGCTTTGATAAAATAGGGGGAGAAACTATGTGGATTCACTTTGGCTAAGTAACAAAAAATGAGGAAAATTTTTCCTCCATTTATTTACAACAATCTACTATAAAAGCTTACCTTTGAGCATTCTATAGTGGAGTCCTACAACCTTAGTCCAGATATGCATTTATCATCATCATATTCTGCTTACTCTCAAATATTTAATGATTTTTAGTTATGAGTACGACTCCTGGTTGGGTTGGGTTTGCTTGTGTTGTGATTTTAGTCTTTTCTCTTGTCAGTTCAAAAAACATTTACTGATTAACCACTTGTTATAGGCTGATGTCTATGCAGACCCATCAGGTGCTTGTGCTGCCTTTATTGCTAACAATGATGATAAAAATGACAAGATAGTAGAGTTTCAGAATATGTCATATCACCTGCCAGCATGGTCGGTTAGCATTCTGCCAGACTGCAAGAATGTAGTATTTAACACTGCGAAGGTAATTTCTTGTATTTTGATGTCCCTGAATTTAGCCAACATTATAATGTTCAATTCTTTGTGATTTTAAGTTTATCAGTCTACTTCTCAAGGAAGTATGAATTTGCTTGAGTATAGATATTGTGCATTGTGAGCATCATTTCCTGCGGTCAGCTGCATTCAGAAACAAGTCTCAGGTGGTAGAGTGATCTCGTGTAAATCATATTTGCTGTATTTTTTGCTCTTGTAATTTCATCTTCTTCTTGTAGCGAACTCGTGCAAAAAACAAGTGAAGCGAGGGGTTGTTTTTGTTTTAAGGTGGCCTTACTTCCTGTTAAAAAGATTTGTCCATTAATTTGGAACTTCTTTCTTTGATTTTGATCAAACATCCATAGGAGGCAACAATTCCATTTAGTTTACTTTCAAAGCAATAACTAACATAGTGATTGGTGTGTTAATGGATCTTTCTAACAACTAAGTGATCTCAGTCTCTCAGACGTGGCACATGTGCCATCATGTTTAAATGATGAGAAAGTACTTTTCATTTCCACATCTTACTTCTCAGTTCTAATTATGGTCATCCATAACATTCACATCAATTGTCCACAAGTTGGTGATGGGTGTGGTTGCATTTCATCTAGTTTTGCCCTGTTAACTACAGTTTGGAACTTACATTTGGTACTTCTAACAGGTTGGGTCTCAAACTTCTAATGTTGAGATGGTACCAGAGGATTTGCAGCCATCATCCGTAAATAAAGACTTGAAAGGACTTCAATGGGAAGTCTTTGTGGAGAAAGCTGGGATCTGGGGAGAAGCTGATTTTGTTAAAAATGGTTTTGTTGATCACATCAATACAACAAAAGATACTACTGACTACCTTTGGTATACAACCAGGTTGGTCTCCCTAAAATTTGATTCTACCTATAGAAGCATTCTAAAAAATCAACTAGCATATTTCAAAATTTCAGATTATTCACCAAATAAACTTTTATAAAATGTATAAGACACACCAAATTCTTGATATTTTATACTATACTAGAGAAATGCAATTGTCAAAAATATAAGAAGTGTAAAAATCATATACATAACAAAAAACATTACACAAACGCACATCTTTATAAAAAAAAAAGGTACATTTGAATGAGATTGGGCTCCAGGAAGCCAATGAGAAGGAGAGCAAGTATTTTGTGGAACACCCCTATACATATTAAAATTAATAAAAAAAAATGGGAAAGTGTTTGGTTTATTGCGGTATTTTTATGCCTTAATCCGTGAACTGAATTGTAATCAATGGTTCTTAATTATTTGGAATCGAAACCTAACTATTCCTTCATAAAATGAAACCAAACCTACTGTTTGTATTGGTCTGTATTGATTTACTGGTTCCACCAGTTTTTTAAACCCCCCTGTCAGTGGGCATATTCAGGATATATATTGTTTGCAAATGATATTGGCCTAGTGGATGGAATTAAAAGAAACACTTGAGTCAAAAGATACATAGAATACATTAAGTGGAAATTAAGTTTAAATTAAGTAGGATTCAAATTGAATACATAGAATGTAACTTTAGTAAGAATAGAAGTAGAAATAGTGAAAAGTGCACACCGAAAACAAAAAGAAACCAAAGAGTGAATAATTTCGTTATTTAGATTGGAGAGGTTAGAGATGAGGTGACCCATAGAATCAAAATTGGTTGGTTTAAGTGGACAAGAACTTCTGGTATATTATGCAATCCACAGATAATAACAAAATTGAAAGAATTTTTTTATAAAACAGTTACAAGGCCAGTGATAGCTTCATGGGACAAAATGGGTAACTGAGAAACAACACGTTAATAAATTAAGTGTAGTTGAGATAAGGATGCTGAGATAGATTTGTGATAAGGTCAGGAAAAATAAAATTAGAAATGAATATAATTGTGAAATGATAGGAATAGCACCAATTGAAGGTAAGTTAAGAGAGAACTTACTAAGATGATTTGGTCATATACAATGAAAACTGGTAGATGCAACGGTAATGAAGTGATATGATCACTGTAAATGGAAATGTTAGGGAGGGAAAAACCTAAACTAACATGGGATATAGTAGTAAAAAAAGATTATGAATTGATTTAATTTAGCTGAGCATATAGCCCTTGACATAAAAGGATTCATGCTGCCAACCCTAATTGATTGGAACACAAAGCTTGGTTTGGTTTAGAGAGCCTAGTCTTATGCAATTGAGCAGCTTTAGTCCTTCCAAAGCTGCTTGCACACTAGCTTGTCTCCTGTACCTCTGAAGAGTAAAGGCTGATAGGTTCCACACTAATGTGCTGATATTGATAATCTTAATCACTGCTCAAAACTGTATCAAGATGTTAAACACTATACAAGTTCTTTTAATGAAATATAAAATCTAGAGATAGTACATAAAGAAAAATTGATTTTACAATATAATTGATAAACAGTAAATAGAATAGAAACAATTGTGGTTCCCATCTCCAGTTTGTTTATGATAGCTAGTTCTTGCGTGGACCAGAACAAAATCTGGTGTACATGTCCTATAGTTTTACTAGTGCTTCCTTAATGAGTTTCTCTATCTAAAAGTGTTTGATCTACTAATTAGTTTTCATTCTAAGTATATTAGTGAAATGAAGGGTGTGATGAATCAGAAATAGAAAAAGTATAATCATGACATTTATATATGCTTAACAATCATACAACTGGCTCTTAATCAGAAATATGTTGGAATGTGTTCCACATCGCCTGGAGGTACCCCATTTGTGCTGGTTGTAAGGCTTAATACCTGGGTTTTAAGGAGAAGTGTGAGCTGGGGTTTTCAATTTGGTATCAAAGTTTGGTTGGGCCTGTGATTGGTGTGCCGTTTGTCCGGCTACTGTATGTTGTGGTCCAGGACAGTGTGTTAGAATGTGTCCGACATCGCCTGGAGTTACCCCATTTGTGCTGGTTATAAGGCTTCAGTTTTCCTCTTCTTAATTCATGGGTTTTAAGTAGTGTGGGCTGAGCTTTTCAATTTGGTATCAGAGTTTGGTTGGGCCTGTGATTGGTGTGTCGTTTGTCCGACTAGTGTATATTGTGGTCTAGGAGGGTGTGTTGGAATGTGTCCCACATCGCCTGGAGTTGCCCTATCTGTGCTAGTTATAAGGTTTTAGTTCTCCTTTTTTTAATACCTGGGTTTTAAGGAGAAGCGTGGGCTAGGCTTTTCAATTAAATAGTGGTTCCTTAACCAGAATTTCTTTAAATAGAGTGATTTGTTATGCTAGTTAGTGCTCTTAAGTGTACGAGTGAACAGAAGGGTATAATAAATCTGAAATAGTCAATCTATGCATTTAAATTTACATTTACTGGCACTCTAAGTTTGCTTTAAGTTCTTACAGCGTATCCTTAATGGCAGTTTACATGTTGATGAGAATGAAGAGTTCTTGAAGAAAGGAAGCCAGCCAATGCTCGTAGTTGAATCAAAGGGTCATGCTCTCCATGCTTTTGTGAATCAGAAACTTCAAGGTTATTATCTATTTTCCTGAGATTCTACTACAGTAGTATCCTTTTATGGTATAAAGAACTGTTCATAAGCAGTCTTCCATAGTTATGGCTCTGTATCAGAACTGGAATGGTCACTTCATGCCATTCTAACTAGTCTGGAGAATATCCTTCACTTATGGTACTAGATTAAAGCTGTGTTTGGATCATGGATTTGGGTAAGGCATTTGGAAAAGGAAAGGAAAAAAGCAAGGTAAATGGAGAAAAAAAATTAGCTTATATTTCATTCACATTTACCTTGCTTTTTTCCTTTCCTTTTCCAAATGCCTTACCCAAATCCATGATCCAAACACAACATAAGTGCCACATATGTCCCTAACTAAGCTTAATTATTATTTACTTGCTGCTGTCCAGCTAGTGCATCCGGAAATGGCTCAGTATCCCCTTTCAAATTTCAGACACCCATTTCTCTCAAGGCTGGGAAAAATGAAATTGCTCTTTTAAGCATGACTGTCGGCCTACAAGTAAGTTCTCATTTATTTAGTAAAACCATGTTGCTTATGGTCGCTGAAGGTTTTAATTGGTCAATACTAGTTACACCTGAAAAGCTAATGTCATGTTGTCGAAAAGGGACTATCAACTGAGTTAATGGTAGTCTGCAGTGGCGCAATAGGATTTGGTTTTTATAATAAGAGATTCATTTTGCAGGTGTTGTTTCCATTATCTACTTTGTTGCTTTAACTATTGTGATGAAATTTGGTGACATAATGATTTTCTTATTTGTATGTGGCAATTGTTTGCTCTTGATCATACAGATGACTATGCTTACTTCTTAATTTGTATGCTTTTATTGGAAGAAAATGGAAGAATGGGATTATAGCAACAACATTAATAATAATAACTCAACCTTCTTACAATAGGCTATAGCCTCTGATGTGCCAGTGCGCTCAAAGTCTTATTGCCTAGACATTATCTTAAGATGGGGTCACCACCCGCCTGTTTTAGTCTCAAACAGGGCTCAAATTGCAGTGAACACACTGGACTGAACCCCCTACGAAAAAAGGGAAAAAAAAACTAACATTTTTCAATATTTGAGTTCCTCTCTTCAATTGATGCATATTTTGATCATTTTAGAGTCCCTTATTGGGAAATATGTCATAAATTTTTCTGTTTTTCCCCATGCATTGTTATGTTCATTTACTACTGGCCCCCTTCAGTTTTTCCTGGCTAAGAATCTATTCACACATTATGTTGTTTGGGATGATCTAAATAAGTACACTTTTGACTTTTTACGAAAAGATGTACAAAAAAGTAAAGAGATGATGTGACCTAAATAAGTGCACTTAGGCTGTTTGGGGTATACTATATTAGTATACTTTTTGACTTTTTATGAAAAGATATACAGAAAAGTAGAGAGATGATATGATCCAAAAAAATGAAAAACTAAAAAAATGCAATTTTTTTAGTGCTAACCAAATAACCTCTTAGATATTTTGGTATACAGTAACAAGAATGAGGACACACATAGGCAATCAACTTTGGATTTAACCAGATCTCATTTGACTACCACATAACTCTTTCCAACATTAGGACAAAAATGCTAGCATCAAGGGACGGTAACTCTACTCCCTATGGAAGGAAAGTTTTCTGATTTTTCTATAGCTGCTATTGATTTCATACAAGATATCTTTCGGATGTGCTCCAAGACAGGCTTTTTGTATACTCAAGTGTACAGAGGAAGCTCCCCTTGTTTGGTGCCTTAGACATAATTATTTACCTATATAAGAACGTCACCCACAAACAATACTTGTAGCTCAGTGGCTACTACTAGAAACTTCAGTCTGGACAATGCAGTACCTGTGATGTTACTATTCTTCCAAACCAATTTCCATTGTCAGATATCTAAGTGTTTTTATTTTTTTGTTTTTTTTCAGATATTAGAGTTACTTTTATTTTTCCAAATTCAAGCTGATAACAGTTTTGGTTTCAGGCCCTTGTGTATGTTTGAGTTGAAAATCATAGGACATGTGGGCCTATTATGAGGCTAAGCCCTATAGTATGTGAAATTGTTATGCCGTTGAACTTCTACTTATGAAATATTTCTAAAATATGATTAGTAATAGCAATAATCTATGGACAGAGACTTGAGAGTGCAACGGTATGACGTGGACATGAATTCACAATGGCTAGTCCCAAACTCTAGACATAGTTTATGTTTGTTTGGGTGGATATGAGCTTGGATTGGATTAATAGTCCAATAAAATTATTAATCTGATGTTTGGTTAAACAATTGAAGTACAGACTAACAATCCATCCGGATATAGTATCCCCACATATGATGGATTATTCAATCCCACAGAGGGGGGTGGGATATAAATTGCAGGATTAAGCCAAAGTTTGAACTATTAGTCCATCCTTATAATCCTAACTTAATCCAAACATAGGATATGATACACAATTTAAAGGGATTCGTAGTCCTAGGACTATTAGTCATGGGAATGTTAATCCAACCTAATCTAGTCTGCCCAAACAAACATGGCCATAGGGTACAAATATAATTGTAGATGTGCATATGTGGGTTATTTTATGTGCCTTTGGTTTCTTAGTGCTAGAACTAGAAACATAGAAATTTTAAAGGAAGACCTTAATAATAGGTTTATAACAGATGCCTATCTCATTTTTGTTCTTGAACAACTTTCTTAATGTAAATGAAGGTAGTCACTTTATGGTGGGTGATTATGAGTTCTTTCTTGACAAGGTTAGACGTGGCCTATGAAGCACAAACACTTCAAATTAGTCGTCGTAGCTGTGTCTGACATGTGTCGGACACTGACATGTTTTAGACGCACAAAGACGTGTGTATTTTTTTTTTCTTTTTCATTAGACACATTGGGGACATATCACGTATATGTATGTCCTGCCTCTAAACATGCCTTAGGACACGTTTGATTTGTGATTATTTGTTTTCATGAATTATCTATTTATTATCAAGTTAATTACTTTTAATATTAGTGATGTGATGCTTTATGATTGAAAAAATAGTATTTTATGGTTTTTCATTATTTTTGGTTGTTTGTTAGTGTAATATTCATATAAATAGAAATATAAAAATAATATATTTTTGGCGTATTACCACCATGCCCGTATCCTGATTTTTTGAAAATCATTGTGTACATATATCTATATCTGTATCCGTGCTTCTTAGGATGTGGCATCAACGATGAGATAACTATGTCCGACATTTCTTAAGATAACTTCATTATTCATAATAAACCTGCTTTCTCAAATCATGGGAAATATATAATGTAACATGACTTATATTTGATATCTTGGTGTTTAACTTTAAAATTTTTCTTTATGTTATACTATTTCAACTCTTTATTGTATTTGCTTCTTGTATTTAGAATGGAGGACCATTCTATGAATGGGTTGGAGCAGGGTTGACTAGTGTACTGATAAATGGTTTCAGCAATGGAACAAAGGACTTGACAACATATAATTGGAACTACAAGGTGATTCATTTTTTTCTTTTAAATTTTTCTATTTATATTTTTGTGCACATCTGAAAGTGCGTGCAAATTGTATTATTTACATATACTGGCCTTAGGTCAATGTTATTCACATTGGAAAATATGTTGGTTTGATTAAATAGCATAGGTCTGATGGTCAATACTGGTAGAAATTAAATGGCTGATGCAGTACTGCTAGTCATTGATCATGTTAGAATAGCTTTTACAACTCTAGTTGTGGAAAGGGAACTTTTAGGTTTATGTGGCCTTTGTTTTGCTTAAATTAGGTCTTGATTGATTGTTAATATTCATTTGATCTAATGGCTAGGATTATTTGTAAGGGTGTCATTGTTAATGAAAATGGTTGTAATAATTTGTTGGTGATCATTTGATTAAGTCTGGAAAATGAAAGCACTCAGTAAAAAGTGAATTTTCCACGACACACTAATTTGCTGAAAAGTTGGGATTTTTTTTTTTTTTTTTTAACTCTCACTGACCGACCATTCAAATTTGGTTGAGCTTCAAGTTGACATAGCCAACTCAACTTTTTAATTTGAGTTTAAAATGCAGTGAATTCCTTCTTAGTCAACTCGTCAATTGACTCAACTCCAGCAGGTTTTCAGTCAAATTGTCATGCTGTTGACCACTGCTCTCTAAACATCAGGAGCAACCAAAGGTTGTGACAGATGGAGTTTTGGAATATACAATGTTTAATGTAACTATAATGAGAAGCAGAATATGATTACTGGTTAAGTTGTCTCAAGATGATTATGGCTTTTTATGGGATGAGATTGTATGTGAAAAGTCTTCGTTGATATTGAGGGGTTCTTTTCATGATTTCCATCCGACTATTGGATAGTTTGATATACATTGTTGGGCTCATTTCCTAACATCTTAAGCTTTTGGGACAATTGGTGATCTAAAATGGTATCAGAGCTCAAGTTGGGAAAAATATTGGATTCAAGTCTCTCCGTTTGCATTATTTTTTTCTCCACATGCAAGACAGAATTGCAAGTGAGGGAGGGTATTGGATAGTTTGATATACATTGCTTGGCCCATTTCCTAACAACTTAAGTTTTGGGGACAATTGGTGATCTAACACTGACGCCTTACCCCCCACTCTCCCTCTCTGTCTCAGATTGGATTGGAAGGAGAACACCTAGGTCTCTACAAGGCTGATGGTTTGAATAGTGTAAAGTGGGTACCAACTTCAGAACCACCAAAGGAACAGCCTCTCACATGGTACAAGGTAGACACCTAAAGATCACTTTGCAGAAAATTAAGCTAGTTTTTTATCTTCTTCTGAAATGAATTTTAAAAGCTGTAATTAATAGTTTCACGTTAGAAGAAAAATAATTGCTTCAAATCTTGCAGGCTGTTGTGAATGCTCCACCTGGAGATGAACCTATTGGACTTGACATGATTCATATGGGGAAAGGCCTAGCGTGGTTAAATGGAGAAGAAATTGGAAGATACTGGCCTATAAAAGCCTCTAAACATGATGAGTGTGTACAACAATGTGATTATAGAGGCAAATTCAGCCCCAACAAATGCAGCACAGGGTGTGGAGAACCAACGCAGAGATGGTAAGCCAAAAAGAATGAAAACGAAGAGCTAATAACTAACATTCTGTTTCTTTTCAATGGAGTCCAACCAACATGCAACTGCAGGGGATGTTCATTGAGGCTGTGTTTGGATCTAGGATTTGGAGAGGGACTTTTGGAAGTAAAGGAACAGGGAATGGGAAACTGACAAAAATTAGCTAATGTTTGATTTACACTTTTCTCAATTTTGTTTTTCCCCCTCCATAAATCCCTTGGCAAATCGAAGATCCAAGCACAGCCTAAAGAACTCTTGTAATCTTTGACGTTCCAACATACCTTAAAGTGCTTCTGAGGGAATTGGTCAGAAGATGATGCATTCAGGATTAAGTTTTTTAAGCAAGTTTTCCAAGGATAAAATTTGGCTAGATCTATAACAAATTCAACTCCAATTTTTTTTTGTTTTTTTTGTTTTTCATGATGGGCCCCACAAAAATGGTTCTATCTAAATTTCTTCTATTTCTCCTTCACCATTGGAACAATATTGGCAAAAATGGAATTTTGTCAATACAGCTAGCCAAAAAATGGCCATTTGAGCAATGACCATTGGAGTTACTCTTATGGTTGTTGAGAGAAAATGGATAATGATCAGTGTAAAGGTAGATGCACTTTGACTTCTGGGATATCTCTAAAATTGAAAAGTCCAGCCTACACTTCTCTTTAAAATGCAGATATTAAGGAGAAGAAAACTGGAGCCTTATAACTAGCACAGATGGGGCAATTCCAGGCGATGTGGAACACATTCCAACGCACCCTCCTGGACACAACATACAATAGCCGGACAAACAGCACACCAATCACAGGCCCAACCAAGCTTTGATACCAAATTGAAAAGCCCAGCCCACATTTCTCCTTAAAATCCAAGTATAAAGTGTTGGAATGTGTCTCACATCGCTTGGAGTTGCCTCATCTGTGCTAGTTATAAGGCTCTAGTTTCCCTTCCCTTAATAGCTGGGTTTTAAGAAGGGTAGGCTGGGCTTTTCAACTTGGTATTAGAGTTTGGTTGGGCCTATGACTAATGGGCTATTTGTCCAGCTAGTGTGTGTTGTGGTCCAGGAGCGTGTGTCGGAATGTGTCTGACATCGCTTGGAGTTGTCCCATCTGTGTTAGTTATAAGACTCTAGTTTTCCTCTCCTTAATACCTAGGTTTTAAGGAGAAGTGTGAGCTGGGTTTTTCAACTTAAAGAATAGGGAAACTGGAGCCTTATAACCAGCACAGATGGGGCAACTCTAAGCGATGTGAGACACATTCCAACACACCCTCCTGGACCACAACACACACTTGAGAAGTGTGAGCTGGGCTTTTCAACTTAAAGAAGAGGGAAACTGAAGCCTTATAACCAACACAGGTGTGGCAACTTCAGGCGATGTGAGACACATTCCAACATCTATGTTGTTAACTTCATCAAAGACCCACAAAGATTTGGATAAACATCAAATTGTCTTGAAACTTGCTGCTTTTACTTCCATTAGTTTCTTGGTATCATATATTTTAACAATTAGGTTTTAATTCTCATTAAGCTTTCTCATTTAACTGATGTTGAAGAAAAATGAACATTGTATGTAATTTTTTGGTATGGAAGTTTATTGTTTTCTGTGTGGAACAGGTACCATGTTCCAAGATCTTGGTTCAAGCCATCTGGAAACTTTCTGGTGATTTTTGAGGAGAAGGGTGGAGATCCTACTAATATTAGATTCTCCAAACGGAAGACCTCAGGTGTCTGCGCTCTCGTTTCTGAGGATCACCCCTCCTTTGAACCTGAATCTTTGCTTGAAGATGGAACTTGGGATCACAAAAATAGTGCAGTTGTCCAATTGAAATGCCCAATAAATACCCACATTTCCACTGTCAAATTTGCTAGCTTTGGAACTCCTTCGGGGGCTTGTGGATCCTATACCATGGGTGACTGCCACGATCCCAATTCAACTTCTGTGGTTGAAAAGGTAAACGCATGCTGTCTCTAGTGTTGAAATGGTTTCCTTATTCAAATATAGACAAATGAAAAGTGATGATGAAATGGTGACATTATAATACAGTTATATACTCGTAAGCAGAGACTCTTTGAAGGAGATGGCATGTCTGTGTCCGTGCCCAACACATGTCGGACACCGGCACTTCTTGACACTCATTGGACATTTCCAACACGTCTCAAACACACATCCAAACATCTTTGTTATTTTTTTAAACATGTCCTTGAGTTGTTACCTTACTGATTTTGATTTTTCATCTTTATTGTTCTTTTTTTCCCAAAAAAAATAAAAGAATGTAGAGACTACTACCATCTGAAGCTTGACCACAAATGTATTGGCATGAAGCACCATGTTAATATTCCATTCACCCCATCTTTTTTTTCGCACATCAAGAGTTTTGTGTACCAAGTATTTTCTCATTTTATTTAAATACTTGTAATGCTTTATTTCTCTAACTTGCCTGAACACTATTTCAGGTTTGCTTAAATGAAAATGAGTGCAGGGTAGAATTGACACGAGAGAATTTCAACAAGGGATTGTGTCCCGGCACAATAAAGAAACTCGCGGTTGAAGTGGTTTGCAGCTGAGTTTGCTAGTTCATGTCGGCATTTATATTTGATCACACGAAGAAGGTTAAATCATTTTCGTTTGTCATGGGACTCTCTTAGTTTTTCTTTCTTCTATTTATTTGTTTTTATTTTTTACATCTAGCAGGGAATACTGCTGTTATGTAATTTTTTTCAGTAATTGAGGTACAACATGTTTGAGAGGGCATTAAACTGATTACTGTTAATTCTAAGGTATTCCACTATGTCAATTTAATTTTGTTTTCCAACAGGGGGAAAAAAAATGATGCAATAAATAAATTTGAAGTTGGTTTCACCAATTGTTTGGTAGACAAGTATAAGCTGTATTTAATTGTCACATTTGTTATTTATATAGATTCATGATAAGAGTAAGGGGGTGTGATATGTATATTATATTCGTAATATAGACATTTATATCCTTTAATTTTATATGATGTTTGAAATGAACATGTTCACATTTGTTAATAAAAACATTTTTAGCTTCTAATAGGAATGAGACATATTAATTTCTTGATTTTCATAAATTTTATTTAATTTGAAATATATTTGTAAATAAGTTATAATATTTTATTTAAAAATGGTAAACAATATGCAATATGAGTGTAAGACTTTATTCTTGCTTTGTGATATAATACTAAAGGGTAGGAGTGATATTGAAGAGTATGTCAGTCCGAAGTGAAAACTACACAATACTGAAAATATAGTAGGGCTTATTTGGTGCTGTTTTCATTTTTGGTGTTTTTATGTTTTAGTGATTTTATAATTAAGAACAAATAAAAAGTTTAAAAATATCTTCTTTTTTTTTAAGGGCATTCAGTTGATAAATCTAATTTTAGATTTTTTTTGTTCAAATATACACGCTCTAAAACACTTTGTCCATAAGGACAACCTCCTACAAAATAATCAAACTATATATATATATTGTTTCCCAAACCCTAATCAAACCAAACCAGTCTCCATCCATCGTCTGTCTTTCTAGTCTCCTCCTCTCTCTCTCTCTCTCTCTACTGACGGACCATCACCACCGATCACCATCGTCATCTTCAATCTCCATCCTCCGCCTACCTCCTCTGCTACTCCGATGATACACACAGATTGGTGTATGTATATATCCATCTCTCTCTCTCTCTATATATATGTGTGTGTGTGTGTGTGTATCGTCGATGGCAATGACATCGAGGTCATCGTTGACGAGGTTTCACTAGCGCGGAATCTAATCTCCAGAGCATCATTGTCTCTGATACACTCTTTGGTGACTTTATTGGTAATTTTTGCAAATTTATCGCAATGACATCGAGGTCATCGTTGACGAGGTTTCACTAGCGCGGAATCTAATCTCCAGAGCATCATTGTCTCTGATACACTCTTTGGTGACTTTATTGGTAATTTTTGCAAATTTATTGAAAGAATAACTGTTGAAGCTAGAGCAAAATGTGTTAGCTTCACTGCCTTTGTTTGGGAAGTGGGTTGACTTTTTGGCTATTTGACTATTTAGCCTGCGCTAAAAAGCCTTGTTTGGGATGGTTTTTGGCTTTTGGCTTTTTTGACTTTTGTGAAAGAAAAAATGAAATGATTAGAGTGATTCTACTTACGCCACTACTTTACCTCTTTACACTCTCAATCTCATTACACCACTAAAAAAATATATATATGATTCTTATTATACCTATTATATTACCAAAACTAATCCTAAAGTAGATTCTTCAAAACCCTTTCATGTCTTTACACTAATAATTTTTGGAGCGAATAAGAGAACAAAGAAAGGCGCAGGGAAGACAGTGAGTGGAGCCCACAACGAAGTGTTTGTTCGATCACACAGTACTAAACAATTTACATTCCTTAGGTGTTATGTTGCTGGAAAAAATATATTTCTCTAGCATTTTGTTGCTATACATTTACAAGCCACTTTCTTCCAAATAATGATTTTTAAATTTGTGTCGGGCTTGTTCAGTAATACAATGCTAATGAATTTGAATTAATCCAATACCATATTACCAGACAAACTTTTTTTCCCTAGCAATATGTTGCCGTTCGATTGGATGATAACAAGAAATTAATTCGGGGCCACTTGTGAAATGCTTGTTCGGTGATACATTGCTATACAAATTAAATTACTCTAGTATCATATTGCCAAACTATAATAGATTTGTCTAGCTACCTATCGATGTACATTGAAAGATTTATTTATTTTTCTTCAAGCATCCATAAAAAAATCTATAAATCAAACACGCATCCATAAAATTATACATAAAAAAGTATTTATAAAATTATTTATAAAAACATTAAGTGTGCGAACATCCATAAAAACATTCATAAAATCTGTCATTATTTACATCCATCAATCAAACACGTTATCGCAATTTGTTTATATCAATAGTTTCGGTAGTTATTACATTAGGACTGACAAGAGTACATAATTGATGAATATGGGTAGTATATGCTTTCTCCCATCCATTAGCATACAGGTAATGAAAACAAATCTAATTATTTGCCATCTAATGTCTTTATAACAATGACAAATCCAGTCTTCTTTCTAACGTCAGGAACCCATTTAATTAATGCTTGATGACTACTAAAAATCTAAAAATAATAAATACATTTATACATCAAATTATTAATAAAACTCAATACAAATTAAAAATAAGAAAAAATCATATTCATGAAAAAATATAACAAACATCGTCTATAACAAATTTATGACTGGAGTCCATTAATAATGCAGTATTTGCATTGTTGCAATGAGTAGAAACATAATCCTTCCAAGCAAAAAAACATAAAATATAAAAAAAATAAAATAAAAATGAAACTAGAAATATACGGTAATAAGTAGCTGAACAAATTAAAAACATTCGACTTTGGGTTACCAGAAATGTATCTTTTATTCGGCAGTCGGTTACCAAATATATATTTTTTGTTCGACAATGTAATGGCGAACTTGTTTTGTTCGATTTCAAAACACCAAACAAAAGTTGAAGAACAGTCTAGAAAAACAAAACAAAAACCTAACAAACAAATAAAAAAAACTCATAATTTGACCTTTTTAATGGTTCTTCACCACCGTTTCTTCATCCATTGCATTCTTCTATGATTAAAACACTATGATTCTCACTTTTTGAAACGAGATGTGTAAGAGAGAAGAAAAATTGAGAAAAGAAGAAAAGGAGTAGAGATTGAAGACTAAGGGGTGTAAGTAGATAATAAAATATATTTAATTTTAATGTTTTGTCCTTAAAGGTAATTTCACGCATGGATAAAATTGAAAAAAAAGAACATCTCATATAAAAGGTGTAAAGAGATAAGGTAGTTATGTAGGTAGAATCACTCAATGATTATGGTTTGGATGTGACATTTTGTCTTATTAACTTTTTTAGCCTACAGTTATTTTAGCCCAACTCTCTTCCTAAACAAGGCTAATGTAGAAGTCGATGGCATAGATTTGCATTTGTGAGAGCTCATCGGTGCAAATCTACAAGTCACCAAGAGCAAGGTAATATACATACATATGGATCTATGTATGTTCATTTATAGTTATGTCTGTTTCAAATTTGAGATTTATAGTTGTTAGATCTATTAATGGTGAAAATAATAGTAGACCATATGTTCATTTACTTGCTTTGATCTATGTAAGTTGATCTAATTTTGGATTTTTTCGATCCTTTTCTCTCCTTTCTCCTCTGTCCTTATGCTCTACCACCATTGCAGCTCCACTATCGACGAAGACCGAGCATCAAAGATTTATTTGAGCAGATTTGTTCAAATAGGTCATTGTCCAGATTCATTTTTTTGTTAATAGACCTGTTCACATATGCTTGTGTTTGGCTAGAAGATTCTCTCTTGAGAGAGTACCATTTAATTTTGAACAGATAGATTCGATCAAGGTCACTGTACAAATAGTGTGAGGGTAATTTATACAGGTAAATTGGGCCAGGCTAAGTAATGGGCCGGTGTGGGCCAGTGTGGGCCGGAGTATGAAAAGCAGAGTAAAAAGACCTCATTCAAGTAGTCCGGCCGCGGAAGTTATCTCGGTCACGATTAGCCCGGTCAAGGAAGAATGTTGTTATATCGGTGCAGGAGGGCGCTGCGGTTAGCCCGGTTGGGTCTTCTAGCCGAAGTAAGAGAAGTTATCTTCCAGACTGTCCTGAGTTAGTTCGGCAAATATCTTCTATGGATAGCTCGGTTGTGGTATGGGAAGCCGAGGTAGAAGACAGTAAGGCAGGGCCGAACTAGTATATAAGTTGGTCACTCCGGTTAGTCTAACATGGCAATGTTACTTCGGTCGTAAGGTAGTTCGGCTGTGGTAAAACCATCTCACTTGGTTTATGCAGTGAGGGGGGTGTTGAGAGAAGCATTATCTCTCAGGAGTATGAATCCTAGGAGGACTCTACATGGAGGAGCAAGAGTCCTACTAGGATTGTGCCACACGAAACCTATAAAAGCTCACCAATATCACCTTTGGAGAGGTAATGCAACTTTGCTCTCTGAATACATAGAGCTTTTGCCTATTTGTCTTGTTGACTGACTTAGGCATCGGAGAGGTTTTCGGCACACACCCGCCGGCTAGCTCACGTTTGTGTTTTTAGGTAGTAGAACGACGTCGTACGGAGGAGCACAGACTTGATCAACAGGATTATACGAGAAGGTGTATTTCTTTCCCGTACAATTGGCGCCATCTGTGGGAAAGAAATACACCTTCTCGTATAATCCTGTTGATCAAGTCTGCGCTCCTTCATACGACGTCGTTCTACTACCTGAAAACACAAACGTGAGCTAGCCGGCGGGTGTGTGCCGGAAACCTCTCCGATGCCTAAGTCAGTCAACAAGACAAATAGGCAAAAACTCTATGTATTCAGGGAGTAAAGTTGCATTACCTCTCCAAAGGTGATATTGGTGAGCTTTTATAGGTTTCGTGTGGCACAATCCTAGTAAGACTCTTACTCCTCCATGTAGAGTCCTCCTAGGATTCATACTCCTGAGAGATAATGCTTCTCTCAACACCCCCCTCACTGCATAAACCAAGTGAAATGGTTTTACCACAGCCGAACTACCTTACGACCGAAGTAACATTGCCATGTTAGACTAACCGGAGTGACCAACTTATATACTAGTTCGGCCCTGCCTTACTGTCTTCTACCTCGGCTTCCCATACCACGACCGAGCTATCCATAGAAGATACTTGCCGAACTAACTCAGGACAGTCTGGAAGATAACTTCTCTTACTTCGGCTAGAAGACCCAACCGGGCTAACCGCAGCGCCCTCCTGCACCGATATAACAACATTCTTCCTTGACCGGGCTAATCGTGACCGAGATAACTTCCGCGACCAGACTACTTGAATGAGGTCTTTTTACTCTGCTTTTCATACTCCGGCCCACACCGGCCCATTACTTAGTCTGGCCCAATTTACCTGTATAAATTACCCTCACAAATAGATTCAATTTTTGTGGTTGTTTTTATTGTTGTTGATTTATTTATTTTTTGTTATTGTTGTTCTCGATGATAATAATGTGAATGATGATGATGAAAGAGATTGCAAGAGAGAGAGAGAGAGAGAGAGAGAGAGAGAATTTTAGAGAGAGTTTTAAAAAATTATAACCTAATAATGAATTTTTTTTTTTATTAATATTTATAAAATTTATCACTTTTTTATAAAAAAAAATTTCTGACACACCAGTGTGCCCCCTTTAATCTTTTGCTTAATTTTAAGAAAATTTTATGATTTAGATAAAATATTTTCCCCCTTTCACATTATTTCTGAGTGTCATGAAAATTACAAGATTACCCATAGATATTGATTCCATTGCAAGGATCACACATGGGCACATCTATCTGACACATGAACAATGTTTGTAATAATATCTACACATGAAAGCAATTGCATTTTTTTTTTTTAAACTTAAAAAAAAGAAGAATAAAGTAATTGCATTTTTTATCCAAAAAAACTAAAATATATAAATAATAAAAAATTATTTGAATAAATTACATTGGCCTCCTCTAAAATTTTAAGAGAATACAATAAATATCACAATTTTGACATAATTAGATTTGACTATCAAAAAGTTCTAATTCACATATAATTTAGTCTATTTTTATTAATAATTCGTTAGAACAACTCCATCCAGTGTGCCAAATCCTATTTGGCACACCAACAGTAATAATTGGCTAAATGGTCTCTATTCCACCCTATACTTCAAAAAATGGCATTGTTATATCTTTTACATTGACAAGTATATTTTTCTTATTTAAATTTATATAAATTTTTTTTTAATATAATTATGTTAAATGATAGTTCATCAAAGTATGACTCAAATTTTGAGGAATCATATATATTATTAAAAGTAATGTTTTTTCCATACTTAGGTGGTACATTAGAAAGGCTTACACTTTGAAAACCTATATGGATTATACTTTGAAAATCTTCCCCCTATCATTCTATACAATCACAACTCACCGAGCATAGTTTGAAAATCTTCATTATATCATTTTATACAATCAGAAAACCTGCATAAATTGTTAGATTCCCTTTTTCACTCCCTCCACCACCGCCCAAACTTCTCTTCGTCTCTCTCTCTCTCTCTCTAAAACACGTCTCCATCAGCTTTCGCTCGAAGATCTGTATTGTTTGATTTTTAAATTTCTTATTCGAACGTAGACGATGTGTCTCTCTTCCCCGTAAGTCTTCTCTCTCTCTATTTGCTTCTTAGTTGATTTTTTTTTTTTATGTTTTTTTAAAACAAGAAAAAAAAAAAAGAAAAAAATATATTCTTGTGGGGACATATTTTGTGAATGACAACACGTGGCCAAGGTGACGCCGAAGTGTTAGCCGAGGTGCCAGTGGCTTGGTCATGTACCGAGATGATCTCAGCTAGGCCGAGGTTATCTTCGGAGATATCGAAATCCAAGATGAGCGGATAAGGGACTAGAGTCTTAGAATGGGGGAGGATCTTAGTCTGGATAAGGATAAATCTCTTAGAGAGTTTATCTCTATCAAGTTGGGTGTCCAAGATGAGCATTGAGCAAAAGTCCATTGAAGTTAGGCTTCTACACGGATCAGGTTAGTGCTGGCTATAAAAGTAAGGCACCCTCGTGGGTCTAAGATACGTTTTTTAGGCTTTGTCCAGTGAGTTAAGCACTATTTGTGATCCTTGAGAGATAATTGATTACTGACTTGATCGTCGGAGTGCCCCCGGGTGGATGAATCACCGTCGGATTCTTATTTTTCTGTGTCAGGTTGTTCGGGCTTAATCTATTTTATCGGTGCTCTTTTGTTGAGTTTCCCAGTTTGGTTGTGTGGTCAAAAATCAACACTCACAATTTGGCACCGTCTATGGGAAATGTAAGGAGAATAGATGGCCAACGACAGACAGAAAGAAAAGATTGGGGGCGACATCCCTAGTGGGAGTGGTAAAAACGCCGATCCTAACGTTGAAGAGGACAACTGTAATGAAGAACCTCGGGATCAGAATCTCGGGGAAAAGGGCGTCGGCCAAGAGGGAGACGCACCGAAGAAAGCATGTCAAGGCAGGTATTACAACAAAAGCGACCTCCAGGTATAGAAAGACAGATGCCTGAGGAGGGACGGCAAGATGAAGCAAATGGCAAACAAGTTGGCAGACTTATAATCGGTTGTCAACTTCATAATGCAGAATAACGTCATGCAGCCACCGTTTCCATTAGAGGACATGTCGATTCCAGCGGCCAAGAATGATGTCCAGAAAGGGGGGCAGAAAGCAATCCCAGCAGTCCCTCAGCATGACAAAGTGAAAGAACTCTCACATCGGCCTTCACGGGACGTCGGGCGAGCAGAGTCAATAAGAGGAGAATCATAGAGGACACCTCGTGCCAAGGAAACTTATGTCAAGGAACATCGGCATGTTCAAGAGAATGAGCTTTGTTTTGACAAGATGAATGAAGGGAGGTTTAAGAGGACTCATAATGACACCAGGAGCAGCGCACCAAAAAGGCTAAAATCCGTTGACAACCGAGCTCCTGGACAGACTAAGGAGGATTTGAGGGACTACCTCCAGAGGAAGCAACAAGATGCCGATGTCATATCTCCGGTCAAGCCGAGAACTCCGTTCTTCGTAGAATTGGATAAATTCGAGGCCCCAAAAAGGTTTCACATCCCGAGGTTCCAGATATATGATGGTAAGTCCGATCCGAATTTTCACATCGGCTTATATCTAAATTCAATGGCACTGTACACCGGGAACGAGCCGCTGCTATGCAAGGTGTTCCCCTCATCCTCATTCTTTAAGGAAATCGCGTCAGATTGGTTTCACAAGTTACCGAAAGGAACTGTGAAGAGTTGGGAAGGCCTCGCCGAGATGTTTGTGGCCAGGTTTGTTACAAACAATTTATAGCCGTTGAGGGTAGACTCCTTGATGGCTTTAAGAATTGGCGAAAATGAAAGCCTTAGGGCTTATGTTAAAAGGTATTATGAGATGTTTAATCGAATACCAGGGTGCAACCAAGAGTTGGCGGTCGTATCTTTTAAGAACGGCCTGAACGATGACTGCATGCTTCGAAAGTCACTGGCAAAGACACTGCCGAAAAATATGGAGGAGCTCATGGCCAGGATTGAGAAATATACAAGAGCCGAAGAAGACACGCCAGGAACGAAGGCGTCAAGATAGGAGAAGAGAAATGGCTCGCGGAAGCGAGGCCAGGGTAATACAAATTTTAGTAAATAAGAAACAGGACAGAGGGCTGCACAGGCAGTCACCGCCGTGTTCTGGATCCCGGTTTATAAAGTCTTGGAAAGGATCAGGAACCAACCGTATTACAAAGCGTTGAAGAGGATCCGTGGCGAATTTATGAGGAGAAGTCTAGGGAAACACTGTATCTACCACAACAAAGATAGACACCTGACGCAGGGTTGTAGAGCCCTAAAGGCGCATTTGGAAGATCTGGTCAAACAGGGCCACTTGAGGGACCTGGTAGATGAGGCCAGAACGAGGGAAGAACATGCAAGACTGCCCCAGGCACCAGCAGCACCACCTCCACTAGCACCGCAACCACAAACAGACGGACCTCGAATGATCAATGTGATTCACTTGAGGGTCAATGAGAACAAGGTACATGGGGAGACCCAGATGGTGAAACATTGACAACATGTGTATCAGGTCCAGCAAAAGAGGCCTAGGACAGACGAGTACCAGGGACCAATGGTGTCCTTTACTGAGACCGACCTGGATATAGTGCAGCATCCACACAACGATGCTTTGGTGATATCCCTCAAGGTTGGAAAATGCCAGGTAAAGTGCATTCTGATTGACCAAGGCAGCTCTTGTGACATCATGTATGTCAGATGTTACAAGGAGCTCGGCCTCCACCGAGATAATTTAGAGCAGTTCAACAGCCGGATGGTTGGGTTCAATGGAATGCCGACGTGGCCCCTGGGAGCAGTAAATTTCGAAGTGCAAGCAAACACCAAGAAGGTAAGCACAGAGTTCACAGTAATTGACACCCTCTCCCTTTATAATGTCATCTTAGGAAGGCCATGGTTGCACGTAATGAAGGCTATTCCCTCAACACTGCATTAGTTGTTGCGGTTCCAAACAGAGCATGAAATTGAAAAGATCAGAGGAGATCAGGTGCAGGCAAAGAATTGCTCCATAGCAGCAATGAAATCCATTTGCAACGTGCAACAAGTAGAAACAGTTAAGATCGAGGACAAGGATATGGAGGTTTTAGAGGACGTCGGCAAAGAACCGGCCGAAAAAAGTGAGGAAGCCTTGACGAAAATTCTGGTCCAACAAGGGAATGAAGAACGCTTCTTCTTTCTCGGCTCAGGCTTGGTTGAGGAGGAGGAAAGGGGGTTAGAAGTATTCTTGCGAGCAAACATAGAGGTGTTTTCCTAGACGCCCTACAAGATGCTTGGCATTGACCCTGAGGTCACATGCCACAGACTAAATGTAGATAAGTCGGCTAAACCTGCCATTTAGCGAGCAAAAAGGCCGACGTTGGTTCATGTGGAGGCAGTGGCAGAGGAAGTGGACAATTGTTGGAGGTTAGAGCTACTCGGGAGGTAAACTACCCAACTTGGTTGTTAAACACAGTTGTTGTGAAAAAGAAGAATGGGAAGTGTAGGGTCTGCGTGGACTTCACTAGCCTGAATAAGGCTTGTCCCAAAGACAGTTTCCCACTACCCAAGATCGATCAGTTAGTGGATGCCACTTCAGGGCATGGAAGGATGAGCTTTCTGGACGCTTACAGAGGGTACCATCAGATAGCAATGTACCCCCTGATGAGGAGAAGACTGCATTTATCACCCCAAAAGGGCTGTATTGCTATAGGATGATGCTTTTCGGGTTGAAAAATACAAGAGCAACCTATCAGAAGTTGGTGACCAAGATGTTCAGACATCTAATTGGCAAAACAGTGGAAGTATACATTGACGACATGATCGTGAAGACCAAAGAGCCTGAGAATCATTTGGTCGATTTAAAGGTGATTTTTGATATCCTGAGGACATATCGGCTCCAACTTAATGCTTCGAAATGCGCATTTGGAGTCGGATCTGGCAAGTTCCTGGGGTATTTGGTCACCCAAAGAAGTAGGCAAGCCCAGATTAAATCAAGGCCATCCTGGATTTGAAAAGCCTAACGTCAGCAAAACAAGTGCAAATGTTAACTAGAAAGGCCGCAGCCCTGAACAGATTTATAAGCAGAAGTTCAGATAAGTATAAACCATTTTTCAGTTTATTGAAAAAAGCCACAGATTTTTTGTGGACAGAGGAGTGCGAAGTTGCCTTATCCGACTTGAAAAAATACCTGACCACAACTCCAGTTCTCTGAAATCCAGTACCTGGAGAGGAGCTATTCTTGTACTTGGCGGTTTCAGAGCATACAGTGACTGCAGTGGTAATCAAAGAAGAGAAGAGAAAACAAAGGGTAGTATACTATGTGAGTAAAACCCTAGCAGGCGTAGAGACCAGGTACTTGCCCCTGGAGAAATTGACACTGGCCTTAATGATGGCTTCCAAAAAGCTGAATCATTACTTCCAAGCCCATAAAATTATGGTATTGATTGAGCATCCCTTGAAGTCTCTTTTACAACAAGGAGATCTGACAGGCAGGGTAGCCAGATGGGCAGTAGTATTGGGCCAATACGACCTGAAATTTAGGCCCAGAACAGCAATTAAGGGCCAGTTTTTGGCCGACTTTGTGGCCGAATTCACACCTGGTGCCATCCCACGTTGGGCTCCGGTGAGCCGCGGCTCAGGGTGTCCAGGGAAACAATAAGAGACCCAACTGGGAATGAAAAACCCTACAACAGAGCAGAAGAAAGAAGAGAAACTCAAGCCTTGCAATATTTACATTGGCGACTCCTTCCGCCTATTTGTTGATGGGAGTTCAACCCGTCAAGGAGCGGGGGCAGGAGTGGTATTGGTATCACCAGATGGGCAAATGTTAGAGCAGTCTATTCGTTTGGGGTTCAAAGCCTCAAACAATGAAGCAGAATATGAGGAGCTAATCGCAGGGTTAAAGTTAGCAGCAGCAATGGAAGCCGACGAGGTGGTAGTCTTCTGTGACTTCCAACTTATTGTGAACCAGGCAACAGGCGAGTATGCAGCCCGAGATGAAAGAATAATAGCCTATGTAAAAGAGGTTGTCAGACTGCTAGCCTTGTTTCAAGATTGCCAACTACAACAGGTTAACCGAGATGACAACAACCATGTCGATGTCTTGGCTAACCTGACTAGTGCAATAAAATTAGGGGAGACAAAGACAATAATGATTGATTATTTGTCAGGTCCAAGTGTGGAACCACTAGTCATAGAGTATGAAGCAATGTGTGTGGAGATGGGTTGTCATGACCCAAACCCGCCCCTATGGGTTTAGTACCATAACCGGCCAGTAATCCGAGGTTACCGAAGGCCTGCTTAACAGTGAAACGGTAATACAGAATACAGGGGCTGGCGGAAGTCAAAACAGTAATTAAAGGATGTCCAATGAGCTGTGACAGTCTGTATGCAAAAGACTTTATATAACATCTATATAGTCAGTACCAAAACGGTATGCACAGTATTTACAATAATCCAGATTAGGGACTTGATCTCTATTAAAACAGTACAGTACAAAAACGTTCAGTTTATGCAGATCAGAAACAAAAAGGGGAAAACTAAAACACCCTTAAACAGCCTTGGCTTGAAGGACTTGGAACCTCGCAGTGAGGCACGGTAGTTGGCTTGACAAAACGGGAGTTTAACCCAACGCTCCTAGCAACGGTCTGGTGCCTGTACACCTACATATATATATGAGCAGTGAGCTAAAGCCCAGTGAATAACATATGCGTAAAGATGTTAAGAATGAATGTCCTTTCAGTATTGAAAACAGTCAATTAAATCAGTATATCAATTATTCAGTCATAGTAGTCATATGTGGTACATCCAATAGCAAAACAGTACAGTAGGTCTAAACAGACCGAACAGTCAGTTGATGGCCATCATATCAGTAGACAATAGTGGTTCCAACATGGGAACCGACAGAGATCTCTGTGAAAGTAGCAGTACAGTAACAGTAGGTTGTTATGGATGCCACGAATACAGTTCACAAATAGGACATCATTCATTCAGTAATAGTATCCTTTCAGAAAGCAGTACAGTTCAATTGTTCAGAAGATAATCATTATTGAACATATCTTTACAACATTGTTACTCATAGAGTTCTGGGCTATAGATAAGCTAGAGCGTCGCCGGATGCCAACCCTACACAGTTACAGAGTGAACACATACTAAGCTACACAGTTGGGAAAAATAATAACTTAATCCTTAATTTGCCTTGGTGTGGTTCTACATCAATATTCTCCTTAAGATGCCTTAAACATGCCCTAGGAATGCCTAGGATGGAAAGAGGATGCAAAGATGCACTTTTAAACACTTTACAAAATTTTCAGAAAATAGGGGTCACGCTCGAGCGAACATGCAGACAAAGGTTCCCCGCTCGAGCGTCACTTTCTTCACTCGAGCGTACTGTAAAACATGGCAAAAGTACTGGATGTACGAAAATCACGCTCGATGGGCGCTCGACACCCGCTCAAGCGTGTGACTCAGGTACACGCTCGAGCGTGCATTTCCCCACTCGAGCGGACTGTAAAACAATGCAAAGTGCTGGGAGCACGTATTCCACGCTCGAGTGCCAATTTCCCCGCTCGAGCGTGAGTCCAAATTCTGGAAATTCTAGATTTGAACCTCAAGCTCAAAACCAAGTTTTAATGCACCAAATTCGATCCTCTTGGGCCAATTTTCTAGAAAACTCTTCAAAACCCATAATACAACATGTTTCAAAGATCAATTTGAGAAATCAAAGCCCAAAGGTAGTTCAATTAAATCCAATTTCAAACGAAAGCTCAAGAACATACTTCCAATGTGACATGCATGAATTCAATCAAATTCAAAGCTTCAATTACTTGCTCAAATGAGCTCAATTGCCTCAAAACAAGATGAATTCATGGACTATGCTCAAGATATGAACATGCATGTGAAATTTCATGAATAATAGCTTCAAAACTCAAGAAACATGCATGCATGATTTATGCTACAATTCAACATTTTGAACTAACTCTTGGCTAGAATCTCTAATTTCTCATGGATCATGCAAGACAATACACAAATACATCAATGAGAGGTTGAAACACCAACCTTAAGTCTAGAATGCAGGATGTACAAGCTCAAGTGGCACAATTAACCTTCAATTCTTCTAGTTCCAAGCCAATTCTCAAATGAAGCTAAGGTTTCTCCTCTCTCACTCCCTCCTACGGTTTGCTCTCAAGAAATGGCTGAAGAAATTATGTCTAAGTGTGATAAGGCTTCAATATAGTCTTAGGTAGTGACCCACTAAGTGGTAGTTTGGTAAATGAGGCCAACTTTTACAATTTAGCATTATTTAATCTAATTTAATCATACCAATTCAAATTTCAATTAAGTATACCATAAAATCACATTAATCCTAATTAGCACAAAACACTAATCAATTTCAGATTCGGTCGCCGATAAGGCCTTCAATTCGTAATTTAAAGCATAACACACGAACAGATCATTTAAACGACAAACAGATAGATATGCAAATAACACAATATGTTCATGCAATTAATTCGGGATTTCAGTCTAGTCAGTTACTTATCCAGTTCAGTCATAGTTTAGCAGTAAGCAGTGGTCTTATCAGTAAACAGTAGTGAGGGTTATTACAGTCTCCCCTCCTTATAAAGAGTTTGGTCCTCCAAACTCGAATTACCTTCATTCTGGAAGAAAACATGATTCAGTGGGAACAATTCAGGATATCTCTTGGCCATGTCATCTTCCCTTTCCCAAGTGGCATACACGCCACCATGGTTTTGCCAGTCAACTTTTACTAACGGAATCTCTTTATTCCTTAACTTCTTGATCCGTCTATTCACAATCTGAATGGGCCGTTCTTTGTAAGTGTAGTCATCACTTAGCACTACACGGGTAGGCTCAATTACATGGAAGGGATCGTGAAGGTAGTCCCTCAACATTGAAATGTGGAACACGTTATGTATATGCTCCATTTCAGGAGGAAGCGCTACTTGATACGCCACCCGGATTGATTTTCTCAATAATCTCATATGGTCCGACATATCTCGGCGTTAGTTTACCCTTGACTCCAAAACGAGTCTGGCCTTTCATCAGTGTCACTTTAACAAAAACGTGATCACCTACTTCATATTCTCTGTCTCGCCTTCGGACATCCGCATAACTTTTCTGTCGGCTCTGTGCAGTTTTCAGTCTCTGTTGAATCAGTTTCACTTTTTCGGTAGTTTCATGTACAATTTCGGGCCCAAGCAAAGGCCCGTCTCCAACTTCTGCCCAGCAAATCGGAGGTCGACATTTTTTGCCATACAAAGCCTTAAAAAGCACCACACCGATGCTTGAATGAAAGCTGTTGTTGTAAGCAAATTCGGCTAAAGGCAAATGGCTTTCCCAATTTCCCTGGAAATCAAGGACACACATTCTCAGTAAATCCTCCAGAGTCTGGATGGTTCTTTCTGACTGGCCATCTGTTTGAGGATGGAAGGCACTACTCAATCTCAGTTCAGTACCCAATGCTGTCTGTAGGCTTTGCCAAAATCTCGATGTAAACTTCGAGTCCCTATCAGAAACAATGGACACAGGCACTCCATGCAATCTAACAATCTCATCAATATAGATTACAGCCAATTTGTCCGCATTATAAATTGTTTTGACAGGTAAGAAATGAGCAGATTTAGTCAGTCTATCAACAATAACCCAAATTGAATCCATACCTTTACTGGAGTGAGGTAAACCAACAATGAAATCCATAGTAATATGTTCCCATTTCCACTCCGGTATCGGTAAGGGTTGCAGTAAACCTACGGGTCGTTGATATTCGGCTTTAACTTGTTGGCAATGAAGACATTTCGATACAAAATCAGCAATTTCTTTCTTCATTCCCGGCCACCAGAAATTTAGTTTCAAGTCTGGGTACATTTTTGTATTTCTTGGATGGATAGACAATTTCGAATTGTGGCCTTCTTGCAGAATTCTTCTTTTCAGTTCAGAATCACTCGGTACACACAATCTTCCCTGGAATTTCAACACATTATTCTCAAATTTGAAATCCGGCCTCGGTTTGGATTCCCGTTCTTCAATGATCTTCTTCAAAAAGTCATCCTGCTGCTGTTTCTCTTTAATCTCTTCAATCAGTGCTGGTTGAGCAGAAATAACAGCTATTGTTCCACCTTGTTCACGCAAAACGATCTCAACTTCAAGTCTTTCAAGGTCACATAGCAATTCTTTCTGCCCGGTGAGTAAACAGGCTAAATTTCCAATCGATTTCCGACTCAGTGCATCGGCAACGGTGTTAGCTTTTCCTGGATGGTACAGAATTTGCAGGTCATAGTCTTTTATCAGTTCTAACCATCTCCGCTGTCTCATGTTCAGTTCTTTCTGTGTAAAGAAGTATTTCAAACTCTTGTGGTCTGTATACACCTCACATGTTGCCCCATAAAGGTAGTGACGCCAAATTTTCAGTGCAAACACTACTGCAGCAAGTTCTAGATCATAGGTTGGGTAGTTCTTTTCATGCGGTCTCAGTTGTCGGGAAGCATATGCAATAACTTTACCATTCTGCATTAAAACACATCCCAAACCCTGATAAGAAGCATCACTATATACAGTATATCCATCCGTACCTGAGGGTAAGGTGAGAATTGATGCAGCTACTAGTCGAGTTTTCAGTTCCTGGAAGGCTGATTCCCTCTGATTGGTCCAGTCAAATGATATCCCCTTCTAAGTCAACCACGTTAGTGGTAGGGCAATTTTGGAGAAGTCTTTGACAAACCTTCTGTAATACCCGGCTAAGCCTAGAAAACTTCGGACTTCGGTGACATTTGTCGGTCTAAGCCAGTTCACTACTGCTTCGATTTTCTGCGGGTCAACCGTAATACCATCCTTACTGATCACATGTCCCAAAAACATCACACTGTCTAGCCAAAATTCACATTTAGTTAGTTTTGCATAAAGTTTCTGTTCTCTTAGGGTCTGCAAAGCAATTCTCAAATGATGTTCATGTTCCTCAGTGCTTTTGGAATAAATTAAAATGTCATCTATGAATACCACAATAAAGTCATCTAGGAATGGTTTGAAAATTCTGTTCATAAGGTCCATAAATGCAGCAGGTGCATTGGTAACTCCGAAAGGCATAACTAAGAATTCATAATGTCCATACCTTGTTCGAAAGGCAGTCTTTTCAATGTCCCCTGGTTTGACTTTCAACTGATGGTATCCAGATCTAAGGTCAATTTTAGAGAACACGTGGGCACCCTGTAACTGGTCAAATAAATCATCAATGCAAGGCAATAGATATTTATTTTTCACTGTTACCTTGTTCAGTTCACGGTAGTCAATGCAGAGTCTCAATGAGCCGTCTTTCTTTTTTACAAATAAGATTGGCGCGCCCCACGGTGAAGTACTGAGCCTGATGAACTTCTTATCTAACAGTTCTTGCAGCTGAACTTTCAACTCTTTCAATTCGGTAGGTGCCATTCTGTAGGGAGCTTTAGAAACTAGCTGTGTACCCGGAATCACATCAACGGTGAATTCAATCTCCCTATCAATCAAATCCCCTGGCAAATCATCTGGAAACATATCTGGGAATTCTCTGACTATAGAAATACCGGTCACATCAGTTTTAGCATCAGTAGGTACAGTCAATACAGAACATAGATACCCCTTACACCCCTTTCTAATCAGTTTACAAGCTTTCATAGATGAAATCAGATATGGGGGAGGTACTACTCCAACCCCATTAAACACGAATTCAGGCAATCCAGGTGGACGGAAAACAACTTGTTTTGTTACACAGTCTATGGTGGCATGATATTTTGTTGACCAGTCCATTCCCAATATTACATCAAAATGGTCAATGTTCAATGGCAGTAAATCAATATACAGATGAACATTCGCAACAATAATCTCACATGTAGGGTACATATAAGCACAAGTCATAGATCCTCCAACAGGTGAAGATACAGCTAACAGATAGTTCATAGGTTCTAGTGGTCTATTCAATTTTCGCGAAAAAGCATGCGATACATATGAATGTGTAGACCCCAAATCAATCAAAACATACGCATTTTGAGCACAAATAGAAAGTATACCTGACACAACAGTCTCGGTATTCTGCACATCTCCCAGTACGAGTGCAAACACTCGGCCTTGCCTCATAGGCTCTTTTCCAGTGGCTTTAGGGTTAGGTTTTGGTGCAACAGTTGATGCTGCTGTGCTAGGTGCAGCTTTACTATTGCCCTGTGAAGTGGAAGGGCAATCTTTGACCATGTGACCTACCTTGCCACACCTGTAACAAGCACCAGAAATTTTATAACAAACTCCCTTATGGTTCTTACCACATTCGGAATAGGGCGGTATGGAACGGTTCCCTTGACTAGAGCTAGTCGTAGACCCTGTATTCTGCTTTTTGTTTAACGGATTGTTCCTTCCTTTCTTGAATTTGAAGCCTCGTCTCTTACCACGCCATTCAGATGCTGGAGTTTCAGTTTGTTTCAGTGCTTCAATATTTGATTCAGCTATAATGGCTCGGTCAAGAACATCCACATACTTGTGCAATTTCAACACATTAATTCTGTCAAGTACTTCGACATTAAGGCCACCTTCGAATTTCTTGGCCTTCTTATAGTCAGTGTCCACCATGTGTGGTGCATATCTGGCAAGTTCAGTAAATTTCGATTCATATTCAGCAACAGACATGGTACCTTGCCTCAACTGTTCAAATTCAGTCACCTTGCGATCTCGGACACACTGTGGAAAGTATTTCTCAAAGAAGGACTCTTTAAACTGAGCCCAATTCATAGCAGTATTGGTGTCGCGGACCAGCATCCACCACCTTCTGGCCTCTTCTTGCAAGGTGAAGGTAGCCAATAGCACTTTGCGTGCTTCAGAACACGGAAAGACTTCAAATAATTTTTCGGTTTCTAGCACCCATGCTTTGGCCTTTAATGGTTCAAGGCCTCCCTGGAATGATGGCGGTTTCATCTTACTGAACTTCTGCGTTAGAGTGATGATGTCATCATTCACATTCTGTTCTGACTGTACCGGAGGAGGTGGGGGCTGTTGGTTCTGTTGTTGCTGTTGTTGCCTTAAGGCCTCAGTCAGTAGTTCAACAGTTCTTTCTAATCTCGCCATTATGGCGTCAGATGATTCAGTTTCATCAGTAGTCCTTGCATTATCCATTTCACTATATGCAACATAGCAATAATAAACATAGGAGGTTGCATACTTTAAACATTTAACACATTAGCACATATATTTATGTCATGGTCACACACACTTTTCGATGCTCATGCAATGCCCTAATCACTTTCTAGGACATCCTATAGCTCATTTGGACACGTGTGTGCGGTATAACTCGTAGTTGAATATCGCTCTGATACCACTCTGTCATGACCTAAATCCGCTCCTATGGGTTTAGTACCGTAACCGGCTAGTAATCCGAGGTTACCGAAGGCCTGCTTAACAGTGAAACAGTAATACAGAGTACAGGGGCTGGCGGAAGCCAAAACAGTAATTAAAGGATGTCCAATGAGCTGTGACAGTCTGTATGCAAAAGACTTTATATGACATCTATACAGTCAGTACCAAAACGGTATGCACAGTATTTACAATAATCCAGATTAGGGACTTGATCCCTATTAAAACAGTACAATACAAAAACGTTCAGTCTATGTAGATTAGAAACAAAAAGGGGAAAACTAAAACACCCCTAAACAGCCTTGGCTTGAAGGACTTGGAACCTCGTAGTGAAGCACGGTAGTTGGCTTGACAAAACGGGAGTTTAACCCAACGCTCCTAGCAACGGTCCGGTGCCTATACACCTACATATATATATGAGCAGTGAGCTAAAGCCCAGTGAATAACATATGCGTAAAGAGGTTAAGAATGAATGTCCTTTCAGTATTGAAAACAGTCAATTAAATCAGTATATCAGTTATTCAGTCATAGTAGTCATATGTGGTACATCCAATAGCAAAACAGTACAGTAAGTTTAAATAGACTGAAGTTGATGGCCATCATATCAGTAGACAGTAGTGGTTTCAACATGGGAACCGACAGAGATCTCTGTGTCAGTAGCAGTACAGTACAGTAACAGTAGGTTCCTATGGATGTCACGAATACAGTTCACAAATAGGACATCATTCATTCAGTAATAGTATCCTTTCAGAAAGCAGTACAGTTCAATTGTTCAGAAGATAATCATTATTGAACATATCTTTACAACATTGTTACTTACAGAGTTCTGGGCTACAGATAAGCTAGAGCGTCGCCGAATGCCAACCCTACACAGTTACAGAGTGAACGCACACTAAGCTACACAGTTGGGAAAAATAATAACTTAATCCCTAATTTGCCTCGGTGTAGTTCTACATCAATATCTTCCTTAAGATGCCTTAAACATGTCCTAGGAATGCCTAGGATGGAAAAATGATGCAAAGATGCACTTTTAAACACTTTACAAAATTGGACTTGAGGCCACACATGGTATATCAAAATTGGATGTCGGCTAAAGTGATCCCAGCTTTTTCTCGATGTGCTAGTTCAATTATGCCATTGATAACCCGATATGAGTTGATGGCTAGCTGCATGGGGTTGAGCTTATAGTAGTGAATGGCCTCCCTAAAGAGAATGTCTAAGGGAAACCGAAATCCACACTCTATAAAGGCTACTATTGGGAAGGGCATGGAATCCCCATCAGGCATGATAGAGTCCTCCTCCCCAGCCAACCTGAGGTGAACATCGACTAGGATGGAGAACTCTCGACGGAAATACTCTATTTTTTCTGGGGTGTCTACTCTTCACTTGAACATACCCATGATGTCGGTCGATGAAGATTAGGGCAAAATTTTAGAAAAGAATGTTTGGTGTGGGTTTAAAGACCTCGGCTAAACCCTAATCTGGCAATTTCTAGGGTTTTTTTCTGGATTTAAGGGGGGTTTTGGTTCAGTTTTTCCTAAGTATGTGATTTCTTTATTAAATCCCAAGCCTAAATATATATGGAAACAAGAATCAATGGCAAGAATTTGGAAACAAGTCAAAGAAAAACAGAAAAGGGCAAGATTCAGAGTCAAGAAAGCAACATTTTTTCAAAAAACACTGAGTGGGTGTGTGTGGATGTGCAAGGACTAAAAGCAGTGACAAACTTTGTTAAAACTTCAAATTTGTGAACCATACGAAGCGTGTGTGCAAGAATCACGAATAAGTGTGTATAGACACAAGTATATATTGAAACAGTAACGAATCACAAGCCAATGCAATAACAAAGCTTAAGGAATGACAAAAGTATAAAGAGACGGGAAACTGATTCATAATCAAAGAAGAAACAGAGTACAACCACAACAACAGAATAGTCATAAGGCAAAGAAGGAACATATTCAAACTAGTGGAAAGCTGAAAATAAAGAAATTAAGAACTTACCAAATAGGGTCGAGGAACCGTGGTCGGAGTAATGATTGCCGGAGTAAGATGACAGTAAACGCTGGAGCGGAACAGTGAAAAGAATGCCGGAGGAGATGGTCAGAGAAGTTACGAAAGCTCGAAGAAGCGGCAATGGTGGTTTGAGGGTTTTTCTTTGCTTTAGAGAGAGAAAGCTTGAGCAAAAACGAAGGAATGACAAGTGAAACAATAGAGAGAGAGAAATTGTTTTTGTTAAAAATTTGAAAGGGCGGCAAACTATAATGAAATGCCTTAGACGACGTGTCTGTCAGGCAGCGTGCGCAGAAGCGATGCGACCTGATAGCACATGTCAGGTACAAACCAATGGGGGAGCGACGCGTGGAGAAAACGGTTAAGTAAGTCGTATGTGACAGCTCATGCGCAAATAAAACTCTTGAAGTTTTTGATTTAATGAAACAAAAACCTCGGCTACAGGAGCGATCTCTGTTAAGGAACTTGAAGGATTTGGTTCTTGGTTCTTGGTCATTGATAAAGCAGACTGCAGAGTCTTGGTCATGTGAAACCGACAGGTGATGATCTCGGTCATGAAGGGTAGAGTAAGTCTTAGCCGACCTACTATATGAACAAACGATGTAGGTTCCATCACCTCAGAATGTCGAGGTAATAGAACCTAAGAAGCAGTTGTGGGGACATATTTTGTGAATGACAACACGTGGCCAAGGTGACACCGAAGTGTCAGCCGAGATGCCACGTGGCTTGGTCACATATCGAGATGATCTCGACTAGGTCGATGTTATCTTCGGAGATATCAGAATCCAAGATAAGTAGATAAGGGACAAGAGTCCTAGAATAGAGGAGGACCTTAATCTGGATAAGGATAAATCCCTTAAGGAGTTTATCTCTATCAAGCTGGGAGTCCAAGATGAGCATTGAGCAAAAGTCCATTGAAGTTAGGCCTCTACAGGAATCAAGTTAGTACTGGCTATAAAACTAATGCACCATCATAGGTCTAAGGTACGCCTTTTTAGGCTCTGTCCAGTGAGTTAAGCACTATTTTGTGATCCTTGAGAGATAATTGATTACTGACTTGATCGTCGGAATGCTTCCGGGTGGACGAATCACCATCAGATTCTTATCTTTCTGTGTCAAGTTGTTCGGGCTTAATCTATTCTGCCAGTGCTTTCCTGCTGAGTTTCCTAGTTTGGTTGTGTGGAAAAAAATCAACACTCACAATTCTATATAAAGTAATGTGTTTATACTTTTCCCTGTAAATTTCTTTAGTACTGTTTAGGGCCCAAACCTAAAATTTAATATCATATATATTTATTTAAGTTATATTTTTGTAGCACGAAAGGTTAAAATTTTCAGATGAATGTTCTTTTTGTGTGTTATAATTTAATATAATTTAAAATTATTATATATATATTTATTTAATTTATATTTTTGTGTAATATTTTTATATGTTTATTATTTTTTGTTATCATGTTTTATCATTTTCGATTCGTATCCAGTTCGTTTATAATTAGTACGAAAGGTTAAAATTATCAAATGAATGTTTCTTTTTTTGTGTTTTAATTTAATGTAATTATATATATTTATTTAATTTATATTTTTGTGTAATATTTTTATATGTTTATTATTTTTTGTTATCATGTTTTATCATTTTCGATTCGTATCCAGTTTGTTTATAATTAGTACGAAAGGTTAAAATTATCAAATGAATGTTTCTTTTTTTGTGTTTTAATTTAATGTAATTATATATATTTATTTAATTTATATTTTTGTGTTATATTTTTATTATTTCGTATTATTGTATTGTGTCATTTTCGATACATGTCCGATTCGTGTTGTGTCAATATGTTATGTCAAATTTTTTTACTATTAACTAAAAATATAATAACCAATTTTATATAGACCCTATTTGAAAAATACTTATTTTCTATATATTTTTCATTGTGTATTAGGTTTTATCATCATCAGATTTTTTTTTTATATAGTTGATATTTTAATTTAATTATTATGATATTTAAAAAATAATTATCTCAATATACAAATAAATAAATAAATAAGATAAAATGTGCTTAATTATGTACATCACACTAATCAAATTAATATTTTTTATATTTTTGTATTTTTTGTCTATATTATTGATGTCTTAATAACAATTTATATTCAATATGAAATTATTTATTACAAAATATTTATATTTAATTTAAATTTTATGTATGAATAATTCAAAAAGAATATTAAAGAAAAAATAAATACTCTACATAATTAATTTATGTATTTTTTCTTAATCCAATCACAACATATTTGTATTTAATCTTTAAAAAAAATTTGTGTAGATCTATATATACATATTTTTATTTTTCAAATAAATATAAAAGTAAAAAATTAAATAATTAGACCCCTTTTAGTTTTATATTATTAATTCTTTTTCTAATTTAACTATTATTTTTAATATCAAAATGAGTATTTATTTTACTATTTTATAATTTAATATATATCATATAAAATTATTATATAATAATTACACTTTTGTAACACAATATAACTAAAATTATTAAAATAAATAAATAATTTAACTAAATTTATTATATATAAGTATTCAAATAACACTTTTATAGAACGATAAGGTTAAGATTTTTGAAATAAATAATTAAAATTAATATTATTCTTTGTAATATATATCATAATATAATAAATCATGAGTTATAACCAAGTCATAATTTGTATATTACATAATTTTTTATTGTTTTTATTTTTTTTAGGAAAAAAATATTTTGATATTAGTGAAATTCATGATTTTTGATAAAATTGATTAACACAATTGATGATTTGATTTTAGGTTGAGAATATATATTTTTTATCATAACTTTGAAAGAAATTATTTTTTTGAGTATTTTACATAACATCACACATAATGGCAAAATTTGTTATCAATCATTAATAAATATATTTTATTTAACTTTCAATTGTTAATTTTTTTTACACATGAAGTATTACGATTCAAAATTAATTTTTTATTTTAAAAATAAATTTATGTGCATGGCACGAATCACCTACCAATATATATATATATATATATAGAAAAAAATAATACTATATACACTAATTAATACATTAACTAGTGTAGCAATTGATAATGTGATATAATTTAAGAGATTTTTGATATTTGTAATTTGTATAATGAGTAGAGTCAATAATAAGAATAACGCTATATGTACCAATGAGTGTACTAACTAGTGTATCAATTGATGATGTGACATAATTGAAGAGATTTTTGATATTTATAATTTATATAATGAGTAGGGTCAATAATAATGTCATAACGAGTATTAATACACTAATTAGTACACTAGTTAATACATGTAATATTACCGCAATAACAATATAATATATAATATATGTTAATTAGTACACTAATTAATTCAAGTAGCACAAAAAAAGAGAGGATAAATTACACTGACACCCCCTGAGATTTATATTTATTATAGTTCCCCTTCACCTTTTGAAAATTACATCTCCCCTATGAGGTTTAAAGTTTCATTATAGATTCATCTCTTTAGCAATTTAATTTTTTTAAATACCAATTTTGCCATCATTGGATAAATTACATTGACACCCTCACATTTTAGAAATTACAATCCCCTCCCTAAGGTTTAAAGTAGCATTACCAATTGCTCCATCGGTTAGTATTAGTTGAAAAAAAAATTTAATTGGAAAAAAAATTATTTGAAATTTTTTTTTGTTAGTAAAGTTTTTAAATTTCTGTTTAAAAACCAACGTAAGCTTATTTTTTGAATTTACATTTTTTTCTCAAATTTACAAACTGAGACAACTTTTTATAAACCAAAAAAATCATCAAACAAGTTTTTAAGACAGTTTTTAAAATTTTTGTAAATATAAATTGAAAATTGAAAACGAAATGGTTACCAAACAGG
Source organism: Camellia granthamiana (assembly GCA_036172215.1). Taxonomy (NCBI): domain Eukaryota; kingdom Viridiplantae; phylum Streptophyta; class Magnoliopsida; order Ericales; family Theaceae; genus Camellia; species Camellia granthamiana. The sequence continues at coordinate 39,588,501 of CM069911.1, read as the reverse complement.
CTTGATGGTAAAAATGTCGTAAAATTAACAAATAATTAAATAAGTTACTAACGTAATAAATGACTTATAAAAAGATTTTTAAGTTATGTATGGTTTGAATTTTAGAATTTTTTTTTAAAAAATTAAAAATTAATTTGGTTAAGAAAGAAAAAATAAAAAATAAAAAATAATTATCAAACCATACATAGCCTAAGAATACTAAATTCTTAGGCTATGTAACCACAAAACACATAATATTTTTTACTTTTTATTTTTTATTTCTTAACCAAATTAATTTTTAATTTTTTAATTTTTTTTTTAAAAATCAAACCATACATAGCTTAAGAATCTTTTGATAAGTTATTTCTTACGTTGATAATTTATTTAATCATTTGTTAATTTTACGACATTTTTACCATCAAGCCTGTTTGGTAACCATTTCATTTTTAGTTTTCAATTTATATTTACAAAAATTTAAAAAATTGTCATAAAAACTTGTTTGATAATTTTTTATTTATTTATAAATGGTTGTCTTAGTTTGTAAATTGAGGAAAAAACGTAAATTCAAAAAATGAGCTTACGTTGATTTTTAAACAAAAATTTAAAAACTTTACTAACAAATTTTTTTTTCAATGATTTTTTTTTTCCACTAATACTAACCGAGGGGACAATTGGTAATGTTACTTTAAATCTTAAGGAGAGGATTGTAATTTCTAAAATGTGAGGGTTGTCAATGTAATTTACCCAATGAGGGTAAAATTGGTATTTAAAAAAATTAAATTGCTGAAGGAGGAGTTTGTACTGAAACTTTAAACCTTAAGAGGGAGATGTAATTTCCAAAAGATGAGGAGAAACTGTTACAAATATAAATCTCAAAGAGTATCAGTGTAATTTATCAAAATAATAATAATAATAATAATAATAATATTTATAGTCTTAAATTTTCTACGTGGATCCCACACCCACCCCATTTAGAGGAGGTGGTATAATTAACCAAAAATATGATACAGGACAAATGTTTCATTCATCACAGGGACCATATCCGCAGCAGCGAGTGTGGTGGCAGTGAGTGACACACCATAGTCTAGACAAGCAGAGTGCCAGACCAAACACAGCGATGGTGAACTCTATCTCCACCACCACCCCTTCAAACCTCTCTATTATGCTTCCACATCTCAATCCCCAATTCAGACCATCTTCTTTCTCTTCTTCGTCTTCTTCGCTCTCAATTTCAATCTCTATCCCTAAACCCCTTCGACTCGCTCTCTGCCGCGCCGCCAAGCAGCAGAGCGGCCCTGTTAAAAAACCCAAGAAGAAAAAGAAGGTCGGCGGCGGTGGTGGAAGTGATGGTTCCAGGGTTTTGAGGTTGGAGGATGTCGAAATTGAAGACGATGGAGATGGGTTTGGTCCCGATTCGAGAACGGAAGAGATTGAGGGGTCTTCGCAACGCTACCAACCTCTTCCCCTTCCCAATCCCCCTGCTGGCTTCATCGTTGATGACCAAGGAAAAGTTCTCATGGTTTCCAACAAACGAATTGCCATCATTGTAACCCTCTCTCTCTCTCTCTCTATATATATATATAATACACTTAGTTTATCTGTCGATAGGTGGTTCTTTGGTGTTTCCTTTCTGTGCTTTGATTGTTTTTCTGTTAGTTTTTGACTTTGAAGGCTGAGATTTTGCTGGTTTTTTTTTTTTTAAAAAAAAATATTTTTGGTAGCATTTGAAAATTTTAGTGAAAACTCAGATATATGATATGTGTATATGTTGGGAGGCCCTATTTACACACCATCTCTCCACTTAAAGCACACTATTAATTAATTTGTTTTTTATTGCAATTTTAACCTTAAGTGAAATGACTACAAAGACAAGTTATGATAATAATTACTATAAAGCACAAGAATGAATATAATACACATCAACAATCTCAAACTTGTTACCTACGTATCTTGTCTGCCAAGAATTCAAAAACCCTAAAACAAACCAAAAACCCTTAAACAAATAACCAAGAGAATCTGATAGATGGAGAGGTGAATATAAAATATACATGGTTAAGTCTCCTCTAATCTAGCATTTCTTATGTTTTATCATACAATTGCCAACTCCCTTCCCCAATTGACCCTCTGCACCTTTTGTTTTTGAGCTTCTATTTGGCACTGATCTTATTAGATCTTCTTCTTAATCCTGTTAATTAAAAGTATGAAAAGTTAACATTGGATACCCTTTGATCTTATTTGCCTGAAGGACCGGCCACACCTTGGATACCCTTTGATCTTTATCTACTGTTGATAAAGAGAAATGAATTTGGGTAGACGAAAACAAAATTGTAGGCAAATGATTTCTCAATAGCATTTTGTTGATTTGTGAAACATGCAGAGTGCTCCTGGTTGTGAATAAATATTTCTCGTTCACGAACGTGTTAAATGTTGTTTAAGTGCAGTGATATCCTAGTCCTTTTTTTCTTTGTATTATTTAATCTTGGTCTTTTCATTTCACTAATTTTAATAATGTTATTGCATTCATGGACAGGTTGATCCTATCAATAATTTCCCATTAGAGTGCATCATTAGGAGAGTATTTAGAAGTTCACGAGGGGATGAGTGCATGCTGCTCTGCCCTGTTGATACGTAAGTGATGTTGGACCCTCATTATTACACAATATATCCAGACAAAGTTAACATGTTTCTTATTTTTCTGGGATTACAGCTAATGTTAAGTTTGCTCCTGCAGGCCTGTTCAGATTTTGAAGAGCACAAATGTTGAGGGATGGTCAGCTGTATGTCTTTTGTTTCACTTCTAACTTAAGTAGCTAATTTATTTAGCTCTTGATTTTGAGGATTCCTCTGTATACATTTTTAGATAACAATACATTCTTTAGTTGTTCTGATTAATGAGCGTCATGCTTGAGAGAAGCATTTGCCTTTTTTGTGAATAATTTTCAATGATCAGTAACCAAAACTCTGTTGAGGAAGATTACAGGATATTATTGCATTTCTGTTGGCAACCCTCATTGAGGCACCATCCAGTTACAATTTAGGATAGTTTATTTTTTCAAGATCTGGTCTCTGTCCTCTGGGCACCAGGCCAAGTTATTTATTCTCAATTGTGTTGGTTTGAATTGGAGTGGATATTTGTTTTTTGTTAGATGTTAAAATCCCCAGACCAGTATCATTCTGTTTAGAGTTGTTTCCCCATATTGACAGCAACTGCAAGAGGAGAAAAGGGGACAAATATTAAGTTATAAACTTGGTAATAAGTTGTTATCATTTTTTAAAACTAGGTTACAGTTTGTTCTTTTAACATTTGCTCCTGTTATTTGTTTTTTCTTTCTCTTGTTAACATTTTTATTCTTATCCCTCTACCTTTTATCCGTCATTCTGCAACATAATTTCTCTGTGTAAAGAAATAAAATTTATCTTTTTCATCCATATCTGCCGTGTAATGTTTAGAATTCAATTGGGACCTCAAATACTGGAAAAGTTTTTGCGAGCCAGCAAACCAATATCTTTTGGTTTCTTCTTTATCCCTTCTTCTTCTACTCCCATCTCTCATTGATATTTGAAATCATGATAAGCTAGTTTTAAAAATTACATGTTAAATTCTTAGAAAGCAGCTCATCTAAAAGTTTAAGCTTGTAGAGAGTGGTGTAACTTAATTATTTATACCTTAACATGCTTCCTTGTGCCTGGCTAGGTTCCCCACCCTAGTTGGGTCTAATACATGGAAGTATTAATAGGTACACTGTGAGCTATGAACATAGGACCTTTGCCTGCTCTTGTACCATGTTTATTTTGATAATCAATGTAGAAGAATAGAAGAACTAAGAAGAACAAGAAAAAGACTCAAGGAAGAAAGAAGGAATAGAGTAGGGTTTCTCTCTATCTCATAATAATTACTATTTCCTAAAAACATTGATATTAAAAAAATATAATATCCAACATTACTCGTACAGTAGAAATGTACTAAATGATTATCTCGCATGGAACAGTATGTATTTATGTGCTTGAGTTTGGAATCATTCATAAATTAACTAATGTCATATATTTGGGAAAATGGCTCATAGGTTGTCTCTGCCTTATTACTGAAGAAACTAATTTATAATGAATCTGTCATTGACTTAATTGTGTGTGGGATAAATTTAAACGAAGCAATAATACATGTTTTTGGATAAGGATTGATTAAACTGTACCTGTAACTGAATTGGAAGCAAATGGAACTTTATGCAGCATAAATAACTAACAGCAATTTTTTTTTTTTAATAAAAAAGAAAGAAAATAAAAACATTTAATGTGTGAAATTTGGAAATTTGCTTTCGTGTGTGAGAGGGTTTGATTTGAAAGCGTAAATAAAAAAAGAGTGAAGTTTAAAATAAAAACATTTAATGTGTGAAATTTGGAAGTTTGCTTTGGCGTGTGAGAGGGCTTGATTTGTGTAAAAGTGTAGATGAAGAAAGAGTGAAAGTTAAGTTCTTTAAGGTTGGCATCCTAAGGAATTTGTAGAAGCATAGAGATATGGAGAGTTGGATGGCAAATGTATAAAATGAAGGGAGTTGAAGCAAGGCAACTACAAATGTCAATAATATGTAAGATGTAATTACCATTTTCATGTATTGTTTTATGTTCTAAATATTTGCCTTGGTTTGCTTCTTTCTCCATGGATATTTTGATTACGGTTATAAGAATGCTTTTGAGATTAGCAGGGGGTTGGCCTGGTGGTCTAGGTTTGGGGGCTTGGGAGTGTGCTCCCTCCAAGGTCTCAGGTTCAAAACTTCCTAGGTGTAAACAATCTCTTGGGGCCATGTCTAGATAGGGCAAAGCCCTGGCTTTAATTGGGACCCCCGCAAATGGACAGTGGGTTTGTCCCCCAGATTAGTCTGTCCAAAGGGCCGGATACCAAGTTATAAAAAAAGAAAAGAAAAGAAAAGAATGCTTTTGAGATTATACCATTGATGTTTTGCCTTTCATTGTGGGAGTCTCTCTCTCTCTCTCTCTCTCTCTCACATTTAATTGTTTGTCTTTCCTGTAAAGCTTGACTTCACTTTCCTTATGATCTCGATCTGCATGCAACTGCATTTTAGGTTAGTGATGAAGAAGTTGAAGCTATACTTCCTACTGCAGCGTATGCACTTGCCAAGATTCACATGCATCTGGTACATAGCGGGTATGACAACTGTAATACATGAATTGTAATGAAGATTCTGATTATTCTCTTTCTTTGCTTGCTAAATCACAAACTCATTTTATCTTATTTTCTTCCAGTTATTTGATATTATTTAGCTATTTCTTTTTCTTCCAATCCAATCAGATTTTGTTATACAGCTCGCGGAGGATTTTGCTACACAGAGGATGACCTATTTGAATTTCGTACAGGTAATGTGTTCATCTTTAACCATTTAAGCTTGTTGGATCATTAAATTAGTTCTGACCTCCTTACTCACGAAACAAAAGACTTTTGCTTTTTTTATGTGGGTACTACTCTTTTTGTACGGCTAGTTTGTCTGGGTAGTTAATGAACATGAATTTTCTTCCATAGCATGTAAAATTGTTATTAAATGTGTAATGATGAAGGTTTTTGATGAGTTTTGGGTATTTAAGTTTCTAGTTTAGAGCATTGTAAACTCAAGATAAGGTTTACTGGACTCTAGTTGAAGCAATTGATTCGGGATTTAGTTCTTATTAAGGCAATATGTCAAGTTCTTAAACTATCATGACATTCACTTGCAACATATTATGTGAAGTGACTGATGCTTATAATGGTGCTAGGCTGCCCCCCGAGAAGCAATTGTGGTGTTCATGTGCAACATTTTCTGTGAATCCTCATTTCAACCCCTCTCCTCCGTTTCCTGCTGCTTCATTCAACCAACCAAGAAATCCCCAAGCAAAGACACCAAAAATCTCAATCTATCACTGGTTCACTCTACCTCCATTTCACTCAAATAAATAACATCTATGTCTCACCTTATTTTGTCAAATATGTTGCTGTTATTTGAGTGTACAAACAAGGAAACCTGTCTTACAAAAAGAGTGTAGGAGTTCTATGACCTTTTGTTTGGGAGAACGTATTTTTTGATTGGCAACAAAGAAAATCATATTAAGAAAATAAAAAAGAGATACAAGAGGAAATGGAGGACACGTAGTCTACCAAAAATATGAAGACTAGCACAAAAAAAAAAAATCCCCTTAAAAGGGGAGAAATTGAAGCCCAAACTCTCTTAAAAGTAGTAGGAGTTGTTGCAGATTGTTTCAATCCTTCCCCTTCAAACCATTCAGTCTTCCTTCTACTTTCCTCCTACTTTGTTTTTGATAAAATAAGAGGTAACTGTATTAGAAAAAGAGCATCAAGAAGATGTTAACAAATATAGCCAAGGCCAACAGAATTATATCTAGACAAATAAAGAATCAACAAAATCTAGAAAAGAAAATAAATCTGGCTCCACTCTCCTTGACACCCAACTCGACAAGACCAACATAAACTTATTCTTCAAACACGGCACTGAAACTTGTAACCCGTGAAACGTCTGTCAATTTCGCTCTGGCCAAACCAACCACATTATACACAAAGGTGCAAGGACCCAAGCCTTGTGACGCCTCTTCCCCACCCAATCCCTTCTCTAGCTACACGACACCTCCCTCACCGTCCCTTGCTGCACCCAATCCAACCCAAAACACTACAAAAATCAAACTCCAAAGCTGGTAAGCCATCGGGCACATAAGCGGAAGATGAAAAACAAACTTTGCATCCCGACAACACATGCAACACCAATTAGCCAAAATCTGACTGCGGCAAATCAAGTTGTCCAAAGTCAAAATCCTATTACGCACAGCCGTCCAAATAAAAAAAAAACTTTGGATGGAACACCAACAATCCACACACTCTGCCAAGGGAAAGAAACATTCAAAAGACCCACCTGTGCCTGATAAAAAGAAGACACTGAGAAAATCCCTCTAGCACCCTTACAACTCCACACCAACACATCCTCCCCCACCCCAACCCCTCAAGTACCATACAATAAAGCCAACAAATCCACCAATTGGGCAACATCCCAATCACATACTTGCCTGTGAATCCTAACATCCCACACTGCCGTTCACTTGCACACATTTTGTACCAGAGTTGGATAACCTATTCAGTGAAGTGTTGAAATTTACTGTCTCCAAGAGCTTAAGCTCTTAGAGCAGTTGACTGCTAATATGGACAAAAGGATGATTTTCAGTCTTCTTTAATGTATTCTATCTTATGGCCTTGCATTGACTACCTAGATAGTAGATAGGATGCTGTTAGTCTAAATTGGTTTGTCAGCGGAAGGATGATTGGAGACATTGTTTGAGAAATTTCTTTTCTCACATATTGACTCTAGTTTGAACAAAAAAGTTGCCACATATTTCGTATCCAAGCGTTTCTTACTATATTGCTTTGACACTTTTTTTTGTTCCCTTGGGCTACTCTCTTATGTGACATATTGCAAGTTTGTTAACAAAGCGTGTTTACTCTTCTGCAGATGATGGTGAAGATGTTGATGGCTTGCCAACTGAAGGCATAGAAATTACATGCTTCCATTTGGTAAGGTTTTAGAAATCTATTCTATTCTATGAATGGATCATGTTGTTGTTGCAACATATTTTGGGCAGTATTAATGATGTAAGGAAATTACTTTTGTGTTGCTCCCCATTATCAAGGGTGTTGGGAGGGTTGGATTGATACACACCTAACCTTTGGAACTATTGCTGCACATTCTTGGACTTGAATATGCATTTTTAAGCTTGGAAGCCTGAGCTTTTTTACCTTTTCACCATTAAATGTCTGTGTGATTGAGAAAACCTTGTTTCATGTATTATCTGTCAAGGGTGATCTAGAAAATATACAATGTGTTGCACTTATTTAACCCTTTAATCTTACACAATCATGTTTTGCATATACTGAAGTAAAGTGTCTTATAATGCTTGTATGCTTCATGGCTGATATGGTGTGGTTCTCTTATTGAACATTGATAAATACTGCATATATGTCTCCGTTTCAGTTTACTTGCACTTTTTGTTAATATATTCATTTATGGAGTTCTGGTTATGCTATCAATTCAGATTTTACCTTTGCACCATAAAATCTGGTCCCTCTTCCCGTTTCCCATCATCTTCCCTCTACCTCTTCCTCTTAACTTTACAACTCCCCCACCGTTGGCCACCCCTTGCTGGCCACCACAGCAAGTTCCTATTCGCCATCCCCGATCCCTCCCCCAACCCCACTCCGCCCTACCCAAAAAAATTAAAAATAAAATTAAACAATGTAAAAAGAACAAGAAAAAATGTAGACATCGTTTTAATATTTTTTTTAATGTAGAACTTTTACACAAGCATTTTTTAAATTTTGAATCAGGATAATATTTACTAAACCCCATCATAGTGGGGAAGAATTTGTTCTGCAAGAGACATACAGTTCTGTTACTTTAAAAACTTCGGGTTATAGGCATCAATTTTGTGCATTACATTTTGCACATATCCAAATAGCTGTAACCGTTGATTTTTATGCAGCTTTTGCTACTTTGTCATTGTGACATTGTTGTGCCAGTCTCCTGTTTGTTACTTATGCTGATGAAAAATTACATTCTGATCTTTGTTTCTAGTGCCTTCTAATCTTGAAAAGAATTCCATGCAGGATGGAGGCCATTACATGATTTACACACCATCTGACCCCCTTCTTTTTGTTGCCGTGAAGGTAAACAACTAGCTTTCCTCTGCACAAGGAAACTAGTGTTGCTGCTTTTGAAAAGCAACTGCACTTTGCTTTTCTTATTAGTTCTATTGTACAAAGGCCTTGTGAACTATTTTGCAAATTACTCTTACCCAGAAGAACTTGATTTTGAACTTCATACTCTTGTATTTGAGGTGGAACCAGAACTTATGAAACTTCTTTTTTATTTTTTTTCTTAAAACTTCTTCTAATGCAGGATCAGAATGGTCAGTTGCAAATTGTGGATGATGTAAGCAATCCTGATGCCATAGTTGATATTGTTTAACTATTATCCATGCTTATTCTCTATACTAAATGATGGATTGATTTAATATAAATTGTGCCCACTTGCTCAGAGATCATAGTTTTATACCCTGTTTTTATATATATATATAAATTTTACTGCTGTCATACTACACTGATCCATAAGTCACTTCATATCAAACAATAAGATCCGCTTACCTTTCCCTTCCCCAGAATAGTATTTTTGCAGTTGTATTCAATGATAGAGTAGTTAGTGAGTATTTTCTTTGAGTAGCATCCCCCTTTGTGCTTCCTTTTCTATGGTTAGTTAACCTTCTTGGGAATTAGATATCCTTAAATTTAAGATTGCTGATTTATCCATGAATGAGGTTATAATTAAGAGAAGCAAAAGATATTGAAGAAAAGTTGCAAATTCTGATGTGCCAAATTTTGCACAAGAATCAGAATTAGATCTGCAATGTGATGTTACTATGATGGCTTTATATGGATCTTATAGGCTGAATTGCTGGAAACTTCATCTGAAGATTGGGTAGTTTTCTTTGTTTATTAGGTTTATGAATAATGATTGTGGCTTGAGGAGTGACTGGTTGATAAATTTACTGCAGTGAATCGTGAATCGTAGTGAATGATAGTGAATTGCACGATTCACTCATTTTTTTTGATTCAACAGCACAATTCAAATCATTTTGGCTGAAACTTATATCAAATCGTGAATGACACAATTCTAACAACCATGCATATATCTGCTTCTTTCATGCTCTTTGGTTTTGAATGCTTTTTGTGTTTTTCCCTTTCCTGTCTTCTTCCGTTTGAAAGCATACTGTATTCACCTATGTAACAACTTCATATTGAAATGATTACTTAAGATGATGTTATTGTATTTATTCTTCTATCATAATATATTTGTTATACTACTGAATCTTCATGTAGGATGTCCGTTTTTCCTTAAGAACTCTCAAATGATAGTTTGAGATGAAAAGCTTACAAGTTCATAAAATGTTGTAAATTACAGTAACTTTAGTATTCTTTTGACTTTTGCTATACATGATATATATGTTATTATGAGTGTACAGTCTAATTCATTTATTATTTTATGATTCCCTTTTTTTCTCGAAATATCAAAGTTGTGGAAAATTATTCTTTCAAATTTATCATCCAATTGATCTATGCTTGGAAAATGGAAACAGGATCTCTTGGAGGACCCTGCTGTAATAAGCGCCATAGATGAGGAGACGGAATTTAATGCCTTGGTGGTATGTAATTGCTCTTTGCACCCCGTATTTATTGATTGGAGCTAGATTTTTCTCACATTTATTGTATATGTTTATTTATACATTTGCAGGAAGAAGAGGCTGCTCTTCTTGAATCATTATTAGGGAAAAGATAATCAGGTTGCTGGTTGGATCTGCCAATTCATTCCCCTCACTTTTTTGCTAATATTTGTTCTGTTAAGGAATGAAGCAGTGCAGATTCATGTTTTGCATGAATCTTTCCATCTTGCATGCTATTGCTGGCTGTGTGCGCGTGAGAGAGAGAGAGAGAGAGAGAGAGAGATGCTACTGATTGATGCATGATGAAGATGCAAAACTACTGGCCTATTTGGTGCAACTTAGAGCATCTCGAACGCTTATTCAAATTATTAATTTTTTTTTTTTATCAAATTTGAGTAAAAATTTGATCTGAAATGATGCGCGTCAATCATTTTATCAAATCTGGCTAATCATCCGGCCCAGGGTAAATTTTCATCAAATCTTTTCTAATCCGGTTGTCCACCTGGTTATCTGGCTGGTTACCCACCTGATCGTTCACAAAGGGTCACCTACGAGATTTAATGAAAGATTAAGCGCTTCCTTAATTTGATAAAAAAAAGTATGCCTCCCTTCATTTGTGATATACCAATTTGGTGAACAACAGCGCTTCCGACCCCCAGTGAGCTGTCCAGCTCTCATTCGCTGAAAACATAAAAAAAAAAAAAAACTGTTTTTTTCGCCCAATCACAGGGTGCCACCTCACTGGGGGTCGACCCCCAGTGGGTGTATGAGGCATTTCTGTTTGGTGAAATGGTCGGAATATTATTTTTACTAAATTTTTATCAAATTTAAATTTGATAAAAGATGTGAGTCTGGATTGAAAATGGTCTTATAGGGTTTGTTTATAGTTTTTATTTTTATTTTTACTCTTACTTCTTATTTATTTTATTTTTTTGAAATTTGTTCTAGTATATTTGGTGTAAGTTTTGTTATATAATTTATTAGATAAAAATAATTTAAATAAGTTAAAAAGAAAATTATTTATTAGAAAGCTGAAGGAGGAATAGTTTTAGTTGGTACTTAATTATCAATTTTCAATCGGCAAAATTTACCCCAAATAGGCCTAAGTCAATTATTGATACTTGGAATGAATAATCCGTGTTCCAGACAAGCACAAACAATTGGAAAGTTAGAAGCAAAGATGAGAATAATAGTGCAACTTTCCATTGAGAATTAACAATAATAATCAGATACAGTTTCTTGTAGAGCTACCAGTGCAAATGCAGAGAGTCAGAAGTTATATTGGTTGAAAACGAACTAACTTGAGTAATAGTTTGCTTTATCCTGATTTTAAAAACTTACTTAAATTTGATTTATTTGCCTTTCATGGTAATTTTAAATCAGTTTTAATTGAGTTGAACCAGAGTTAGGCATGACATTTTTTTGTAAAATTCTTACAATCGAGTTGGGATAAGTAATAGATTGGTTATTTAAATTTGAATTAAAAATTTAACAAATTTTATAATATATTTAAGTTTGATTTGTTTATGTAATATATCGATTTCAGGCGATGAAATAATTCAAATAATTTGTTTTGTTTTATAAGCCAACTAATCAAAAAAATTCTTGGTTTGCCACACTACTAATTAGTGAGAAACTTTTATTTGCGAATCATAAAATTTGTAATAAATGAATTTTTTCGAATATTAAAAAACTGTATAAAGCCTAATTTGATTGTTAATATTTAAATAATTAATTTTTGTTAATTAATACCAAATAAATAAATAAATAATGGATATAAACTGAGAAAGTGCAATGGCCGTCTTCCTCCAGGCCTCGCATATCAACAGATTCAACTCTACAAAGTTTTTTTTATACCCACACCAGAAGGCTCTCTGTCTCTCTCTCTTTCTCTCCATTTCTAGGGTTAGGGTTCTAAACACCCTTCTGAAAGACAACAAAAAAGAAAAAGAAAAAGAAGAAGCCTGGAATTGTAGCATGAGATGAGAGCTACTCATCCATAGTAGTCGCAGACAATTGAACAATGACAAGTCAAAATCTCTATCATCTTCTATTCCTCTATCTCCTCTTGATCACTCACTTGACCACCTTAGTCTCTTCCTGGAAAAGAGACGAGTTCAGGAACTGCAATCAAACCCCATTCTGCAAGCGAGCTCGATCCCGCGAACCCGGTTCCTCCTCCCTCATCGCCTCCCATGTCTCCATCCTCGACGGCGATCTCACCGCCAAGCTCATCCCCAAAGACCCACAAACCGAAGACCCAATCAACCCGTTGATTCTTACTCTCTCTGCTTACCAAGACGGTATTTTGAGGCTCAAGATCGACGAAGACCCAAGTCTTGATCCCCCCAAAATACGCTTCCAAGTCCCCGATGTGATTCTTCCTGAGTTCTTGACCACGAAGCTCTGGTTGCAGAGGGTTTCCGAGGAGATCGGCGATTCGGGTCCTTCCTCGGTTGTTTATTTGTCAGATGGGTACGAGGCTGTTCTTAAGCACGACCCGTTTGAGCTCTATGTAAGAGAGGATGGAGGTAAGGTCGTAGTCTCGTTGAATTCACATGGGTTGTTTGATTTTGAGCAATTGAGGGTGAAAAAAGAAGAGGAAGATTGGGAAGAGAGGTTTAAAGGGCACACTGATACGAGGCCTTATGGTCCTCAATCAATTAGCTTTGATGTATCATTTTATGGTGCTGATTTTGTTTATGGTATTCCTGAACATGCCACTAGTCTTGCTCTGAAACCTACTAGAGGACCTGGGGTTGAAGAATCTGAACCTTATAGGCTATTCAATTTGGATGTGTTTGAGTATTTACATGAATCACCATTTGGGATTTATGGGTCCATTCCTTTCATGATTGCCCATGGTAAAGCTCGGGGGACTTCTGGGTTTTTCTGGTTGAATGCTGCTGAAATGCAGATTGATGTTCTTGGTTCTGGTTGGAATGCCGAGTCCTCAATTGTGCTGCCTTCAGATCAAAACCGGATCGATACTCTGTGGATGTCTGAGGCTGGTGTTGTTGATGCATTCTTTTTTGTGGGTCCTGGGCCAAAAGATGTTGTTAGGCAGTATACTAGTGTGACGGGAACTCCAGCAATGCCGCAGCTTTTTGCCACGGCTTATCATCAGTGTAGATGGAATTACAGGGATGAGGAGGATGTTGAGCAAGTTGATTCAAAATTTGATGAACATGATATCCCATATGATGTTTTGTGGCTTGATATCGAGCACACAGATGGGAAGAAATATTTCACATGGGATAGGATGCACTTCCCTAACCCCGAAGAGATGCAGAAGAAGTTGGCTGCAAAGGGTAGGCACATGGTTACTATTGTGGACCCTCATATTAAGAGGGATGAGTCCTTCCATTTGCACAAGGAGGCTACCCAGAAGGGTTATTACGTTAAGGATGCAAGTGGCAGGGATTATGATGGGTGGTGTTGGCCTGGATCTTCGTCGTACCCAGATATGTTAAACCCAGAGATCAGGTCATGGTGGGCTGAGAAGTTCTCATATGAGAATTATGTCGGTTCAACTCCCTCCTTGTACATCTGGAATGACATGAATGAACCTTCAGTTTTTAATGGTCCAGAGGTATGTTACTTAGTTTTGGTTGCGTTTCTTTCTTGTGCTTCTGTCTTTTTTAGTAGCCATGCCATGTGGGCGCATGTAATTTTGTGCTGTGTTCTAAATAATACTCCTGATATTATTTACACATAATACAAAAGGATAAGTAATACTAATGTTTAGTAGCAGTATGCCAACATTTATATGCTGCGAATTGCAGCATGAGACCACTAGATGCAGATGCTCCAGTTAGTTATAGACTGGATTTGCCAATTCTTTAATGCAGTTTTACATGGGTCTTAATCTTAACATTGTTTATGATTTCATGTGCTGCATAAATTTCCTCCAATGATATTTATCAAAAAAAAAATTTGCTCCAATGATAACCAATTGGGGGAAATCACACACTTATGAAGCATGGGTGTGGATACGGATATTGGTACGGCTATGTGACAGGTATGCTGATACAGCAAAACATAAAGAAAAAAAGATACGGGTACAGCTGGGATACGTCAATAAATTTTTTATTTTTTACAATTTATAGTTTGTCGTTCAATTTATAAATCAAAGTTTAATATCAAAATTAAAAGGAGAAATTACAAAACTAAAAGAGAAATCATAGTTCAACAATATTAATATCAAAGCAAAGTTTATAAGCTATTTTAATGCCATTGAATAGGAGAAATTACAAAACAAAGTTTCATTTCAAAAGCAAGCTAAGCCAAATTTGAAAACTTGAAATTTCAATTTTCACTTCCATCAATTTCATCATTGAATAATACATCTTTCATCTCCGGCACATCAGGTAAAGGATTTACAATTTCAAGTAAATCAGAATTCTAATAAATTAAGTGTATATCCACCAATGTCCAATACCTTGGTATACTCCCGATATACCCATCCTGTATCATGAAGTACCCATAGAGTTTCTAACTATCAAAGAATGTATAAAAAGTACCCGGTATTTTTTTTTCGAGTATCTAGTACGCATGCAACCCTATCGGTACGAGTACCAATACCCAGTACGAGTACGGCAACATTTTTTGAATACTCGTGCTTCATAGTCTCTCACACACACACACACACACACACACACTCAAAAAAAAAAAAAAAAAAAAAAAAAAAAAAAAAAAAAAAAAAGAAGAAGAAGAAGAGAAAAGAAAATAGAAAAACTCTAGGTTTGACCCTCGTAAAAAATTAAACCCTGAGTTTTTAGATTTTTCATAATAAATCGTGAACTTTTAAATTAGGCACTCCAGCTGTGAGTAAGTAAGTTGTGATGATTGTGGAGGAGGGAAGAAGACATGAAGTAGAAAAAATAGTGGAGAAAGAGAGGGATAAATGACAAAAGATACTTCAGTAAAACAAACAATTACATTTTGTTGTAGCTTCATTATGTCATTTGTAATCAATCATGCAATTTGATTTTAGATATGATTGGAGTTGTGTGATCGAGGTATTAGTTTAACCAAAATGCTTAGAATGTGTGCCAAAACTACAGCCTTGGTCACATTTAATGATTGCAAAAAACAACCCCAAAAGATTAGAAGTGATAGTAAATTATTTAGGAGAATGAATGTGATTCCAATTTAGCGGGTAAAGTATCTCATCTTTGTCCTTGGAAAGCCTTTTTGCAGTTGTTCCAGACTTTTTTCTCAGATTAGTTTCACCATTAGAGATGGATCTTTAATCTATTATAAAATGAGATGAGTACGATAAATATTTTGCCACAAGCTTTGATTCCTACAATTGATGCAGGGCAGTGTGGAAAACATTATTAGGGATGATTGTACTTGGTTCATAGTGGGTGGTGGAAAGCCTAGTAAGGACATGTAGTATTAACAATTTGTATTACTATATGCAAGAAATGAAGTTTTTCGGGACCAGTTACAAAAGAAATACAAATTTGGTGGCTGTTGTGTGTGTCGTGAAGGGTACATGTGAATAATAATGAACGGCTGGTTGGTATTGTTTAGGTTTTGGGGCTGAATGGTTGTTGATGGAAATGGATTGGTCTTCTTCTTTATGGTGATTTGAAGCCGGAATTTAGGGCAAAAGGTTGTTGGAAATTCCAAGTGAAACACTTAGTGATAAATAAGACATATGTTTAGTAGTAGTATGCTCGCTGTTTTTTTGTATACTGGATTGGAAGATCAACAGATGCTTCCTTCAGTTATAAACTGGATTTTAACAATGCCCTAGGGAACTTTTATATGGATATATTGTTACACACAGTTTTTACAACTTGATATGCTGTATAAAGTAGTTACCATAGTTGTCAAATCGAGAATTGCATCGTAAATCGAAATTGTAATTTGCAAATCCTGAACTGAATTATGTCGTGAATAGTAAGATTGGCACAAATTATAAAAATTATGAAACAATTGTATATATAAAAAAATTTAAAATCAATTGATATTGAAACATGTATACAATGCTTTATATATATGAGGACGTGATTACGATGTCTAATTGGGAAGACAATGCCTGTATAGCAAGAGATGTGGGTCTAAATCCCACCAACTATAAAATGATTTATATACTATAATATATTCTCTTTAACATTTAAAAAGAAAGACCTAAAAATCCCAAATTTAGTATATTACAAGGAAAGAGCAAGTGGCGATCCTCTGTTTTAATATCTAAAACACTTTAAAAGGCCTGTGTGCTTATTGTTAAAAAAAAGAAGTAAAAAACCAATTGTGGCAATTTCCCCATGTTTTATTAAATCGTGTTTATTTCATCAAAATAACAATAGATAGTTTGTGTGTACAAGTTGCTTTAGCTTTATAAGATGTATTTTGACATTTTTCTGAGATGAAAAAAAGGGTTAAGATTCTGATGGGTTATACTATAGATCGGATTGGATTTTATTAAACTACAATTATTGCATATCTATTGGTTATATTCATACTACACACTACAACTTGTTCAAAGTCATTTTCACCAAAAAAGATGTACAAAGGGGGCAGAATTTGTCGGATCTGATAATTTGAAGAACTGCAAAAATTGTAAAAGCATGAATCAATTTATGAATCGTGTGATTCACCATCAATTCTATACCAAAATATATTCACCCATAGATTTGCATTGATAATAGTAAATCGAATGGTGAATTGTAAGGTTCTGATAATCAATGTAGTTACCATACTAACTAGTTTTGAACAGGGTTTTCTATTATGTACTGTTACCATACTAACTATAGTTGTTCATGATGGGCTATGAACAACTTGGAAATAATAATTTTGCTATTTTGGGAAAGAGAATAAGAAGTAGAAATTAGAATCTAAAGACTTCACACTCACAATGGTCACATAAAATCACACTAACTAGTTTTGATGCTTGATTTGGTATGAATTAGATTTGTATTATGATGAACAAAAAGGTGACTCCATTGAAATGAATTAAATTCTAATTTAATGTTTCATATGCTGGCGTGTGTATGTATGAATTTTTACTTTTCTGCAACCAGGTGACAATGCCCAGAGATGCCTTACATATTGGAGGTGTCGAGCACCGAGAATTACATAATGCCTATGGATATTACTTTCACATGGCTACTATGGATGGGCTTTTAAAGCGAGGAGATGGGAAAGACAGACCTTTTGTTCTGTCTAGAGCATTTTTTCCTGGAAGCCAAAGGTATGGAGCAGTTTGGACGGGAGATAACACAGCAGAGTGGGAACACCTCAGGGTTTCAGTTCCAATGATTTTGACACTTGGTCTTACCGGATTGACATTCTCTGGTAACAGAACTTCCTCTTATTTGGTCAATTGGTTACAAATTCCTTTTTCTTATAGATGATATTCATAACAAGTATTTTCTCCAGGCGCGGATGTTGGTGGGTTCTTTGGCAATCCTGAGGTGGAGTTGTTAGTTCGCTGGTATCAGATAGGTGCCTACTATCCTTTCTTTAGAGCCCATGCCCATCATGACACCAAAAGACGAGAACCTTGGTTATTTGGGTAGGTATCCTCTACTATTTAAATGAGAATATTTATTTTTAATTTGGATTTAAAAGCAAAATACCTTGTTCTTCAATTTTGAGATCTTTGGATTCGTAGGATCATAATGTTGTGTACTGTTCCTAGTGTGCTTGTAGCTATTGTGAGATTCTACATATACATACATATATACATTCCTTTCTGTGTCTGTATGTTATTGATATACTAAAATTCATGGATACTTCTTAGAAGGTGGCGTGTCCGTGTTGGGTACGCACCAGACACCGACACTCATCACATATTTATAGGGGGCCAACCTTTCTCAGCAACATGATAAGACATGGCCAAATCTCTCGCTTTCAAAGCTACAAGTGTCATTACAACACCATTCTATGATCTTATAGTTGAGAGATAAGAATGGGATAAGCTCCCACTTTTCCCCCTTCCCCCTTTTCAGTCATATAGGTACATTGACACGACATTTTTTTAAAGAATCAGGATGTGAACAAAATAAGTGGAAAAATAATTACAATCATCCAATTGTACATTTATACATTGGAAAAGAAGTGAGAAAAACTTAATGTTCATTTAAAGAAGCCACAAATGTTCACAAACAAATTAAAAGTTGTTAGGGTTTAGGGTTTGAAAAATTAAAAAGACTAAAGGAGGGTTTAATACGTTCAAAGTTTTTAATTTATTTTATTTTAAAACTTGTGCCAAAATCTTTCACGCATGGTCAATGTATGGATGTGCATGTCCCTTGTGTGTGGGAAGTGTGTATGGTCTTAAAAGTTTTAAAAAATAATCTGATATGTTTGGATGCATGCCTAACAAATGTTGGCTCGTGTCTGACGAGCATTTGTAACCGCAATGTGTGGGACATGCCACCTTTGGAGGCGTGTATATGCTTCCTAGTTTCTAGGACATGCATCAAAAAACAAACTATAGGTGGGGGTTCCAACAGGCTTTTGCTTCAGGCTGGATCTGCTGGCATGGTAAGGACTTAACTGATTTTATCTGGTTTGCTGGGAATCCCCTAATGTTTTACTCTTTGAACTGATTAGAGGTTGTGGACTTGTGGCCCATTGTCCTGCACAAGTTGTGAAAAATTTCACTAACTGGTTAAGTTTGGCACCATTTGTCTTCTCTCACCGGTAGAATTTCTGTAGGCTTCACTGAGAGAGACTTCAGGGTTTTATAATTATCTTTTCCCCTAGGATGGCGTGGCTGTAAAATTGATAGTGCTAAGTAAGATATGTAACAATTTACGCATGTATCACATTGGTGGTGTTTCACACACTAGTGCACCCTTTCCAGTGTTTTAAGTTGAGCATAACTGGTTGAAGGTAAAGTTTATTACTGTTATCTTATGTTTATTGGAAAATCGAAGAAGTGAATAAAATTAATGCTTACTTAT
The DNA here is from genome assembly GCA_036172215.1 of Camellia granthamiana. Classification (NCBI taxonomy): domain Eukaryota; kingdom Viridiplantae; phylum Streptophyta; class Magnoliopsida; order Ericales; family Theaceae; genus Camellia; species Camellia granthamiana. The sequence continues at coordinate 39,569,335 of CM069911.1, read as the reverse complement.
TTTTGATTGGATTATTACATCCCACAGCTGGTTATTAGTTACACCTTCAGTTTTCGTAAAAATAACATTTGTCGGTTATAGCTTGTCTAGTGTTGTAATCTAATTACCCTACTGTAAATCAATAGTAATTTATTTATTGTTCCATTGACTTCAGAGAGCGAAATACAGAACTCATGGGGGAAGCCATACATGTTCGTTATATGTTGCTCCCATATTTCTACACATTATTCAGAGAGGCAAACACCACTGGTGTTCCAGTTATGCGTCCACTTTGGATGGAGTTCCCTTCTGATGAAGCTACTTTCAGCAACGATGAAGCCTTCATGGTTGGAAGCGGTCTTTTGGTGCAGGGGATATTTACTGAGGTGCATGGGATATTTATTAATATTATTACGTTACGTTTTCTCTTGTTTCGTTCTTTTTTTATTTTTATCTTATATGGTTAAAAAAGCAAGTGATAAATAAATTCATTACTTTCGTACCAGCGAGTGAAACATGCATCGGTATATTTGCCTGGTGGACAATCATGGTATTGCCTGAATTCTGGGACTGCATACAAGGGAGGCACAACCTATAAGGTTGAGGTTTCAGATGATGGCGTTCCTGCTTTTCAAAGGGCTGGAACCATCATACCAAGGAAAGATCGGTTTCGCCGAAGCTCCACCCAGATGGCAAATGATCCTTACACTCTGGTATGTATTTGATACCAAGTTGTAATCTTATAATCACAAGCTAAGTAGGATAGCCACTACTTCAATTTTCAAAAAATATAGGACATGACATGCTTAGACACGTTAAAATTTTATATTTTTATAAATCTATTGTTTATTATATGTCATATATATAAATAATTTATTGGAGGATAATGAAAAATATAAAATATAACACTAAATACATTATAAGGTTATATATTTCATAACTTAAATATCAAGATATCATTCATGTAAACAATTACATATTAAAGATGCGAAACAATTATGACACATTGTAATACACGCAATGTATTTCATCTTATCGATGCTTCAAAACATATTTATAGTGCATAAATTGTGTTTTGAAGAATGCCGTTTTTCAAAAACAATTTTTTGAGTTTTCACTTCATATTTTTATATTTTAAAATATTTTAATCAATTTTTAAAAAAAAATTTAGATTCACTTAAATCTTAATATACTTAAAAAGTAAAAACTTTGTACAAAAATCTTTAAAAAATTCATTGAATATAACAAAATACGAAATGTATTGAATTTTTGTTTTTTTTTTTTTGTATTTTTTGTACTTTTTGTATTTGGCGAATTTTTTAAAGTTTTTTTCACAAATATTATTTAAACCTATTTAGATTAGGTGTATCTAAAAAATAAAAAAAATTTGCATAAAATATTAAAAAAATTCACAAACAAAAAAATATAGAAAAGAAAAAACTTAATTTTTTGAAAAGTGGACTCAATTGTCTGAAACCAAACATGGTGATTATTATTATGGCAGTATTCATCACATAAAACATGTTCGTATGGAAGGATTCATCACATAAGACGTGTTCGGAGTAAGAAGTGTTAGTAAAGTGTTTGATATTATAAATTTGATTATTTAGTTAAGATATGTTGTAGAATTGTTGTACATGCTTTTTAAGGAGGTCCGTCTTCCCTCAGAAATGTCTATGCTCCTTAGATCACAAGCTAAAACACCCAAGACAAATTAATATATCTAAAATGCATTTATTCATATTCAATTCTCTGATATTACTCTTATTATTTTCTTGGAATCAACCGAAAATTAATGTTTTTTTTAATTAATTAATTGATTAATAATATATATATATATATATTTGTTCATCTAGGTTTTTCTGTGACCAAAGAAATGATAGGAAACAAAATGCAACATTTTCTAATGCTTATTCGAAAGAGCATTAGATATAGACTTTATGAATAAGTTTCTATTCGAAAGAGCATATCCTTTTCTTCACTTCCATTTGGGTTCACGTTTAATTTTCTTTGTAATGCGAATGGCAGTTTTCCAGTTGGACAGACATTAATTATTCTTTCACTTCTGTTCCCTATGTCAGGTGATAGCTCTTAATAGTACCCAGGAAGCCGAAGGTGAACTCTATGCTGATGATGGCAAGACCTTTGATTTTGCACAAGGAGCTTTCATACACCGGCGCTTTGTGTTCTCCAATGGGAAGCTTACATCTTCAAACATGGCACCTTCTGCCCTCGGCAAAACCCAATTTTCCTCGGACTGCGTTGTTGAGAGGATCATACTACTAGGATACTCCCCGGGACCAAAAAGTGCCCTAATTGAACCGGCAAACCAGAAGGCTGATATTGAACTTGCCCCACTTTACCTTCGAAAGAGGCACAGCCCAACTGTTCTCACCATCCGCAGACCTAATGTCCGTATTTCAGATGATTGGACAATTAAAATTTTGTAAGGATGGACTTGTGTTTTTCTCAATTTTTAGCGCGTAATAGGTGATAAAAAATCAGTTGTTCCATCTTATGGATTTTGTTATAAGAATGGTTGAGTTCCTTGGTTTTATACACTAGTATTATATTTAATTGTGCAATTTCAGTGAACTCATATACCAACTTCAAAAGAATAATTTTGGTGACCTGTTTGAAGTTGAAATTGCTCAGTTTTAGAGTGAATTATGTTTGGTATGCATTCTCATTCTCGTGGTTGATATACATAAATACGAATAAGCATTCCACTAGAATGTATTTCCAACAAAAAGTAAAATTACTTATTTATGTTTTTCAAAATTAATAAGAAATGGACATTCTATGAAACCCCAATTCTGTGTAACATGTTGCGTGGTTATCTATGAATTTGTTTATGCTTTTGTTGGGTTTGTAATGTATAATAAGAGCATGTTTTAGCTCTAGCTTGATCTGATTAGATTTTACAGCGGGCTTAATTTACCCATTCCAAACAAGCTCGGCTTTAAAAGGAACTTTTAATTTTCAAGTTTATCCGGTTAACCTAATAAATATAGCCTATTTTTATTTTTATTTTTTTGTTTTGTAGTGGTTTTAAATTATTTTGCCCTTTTAATAATTATTTGAACTTAAAACATTAACAAAATTTAATTATAAAATAAATATGATCAATTAATAAATATTTTAATTTAAGTCCTATAAAGAACTATATGGATATACTTTTTATTTTTATTTTTTATCTTTTAATATTATTTTAGTTTGTTTTTGTAACTAATTAATATAAAATAAAAATTGTCATTTATAAATGGGAGGGCCGTGCTGGGTCAAGCTGAGTTAAAACTCTTTGTTCTAAACTCAGTTCGAAAATTAAATTGGCTCAAAATCTTAACACGCTAATTCTTTTTTCTCAAACCATAAAAATACCTTGCTGGGTTGGATAGGCCATCGGACCCATGGCTATCCCTAGATTAGAGTGATGTTTTATCCGTAGAGCTTAATTATACCAATGGTTGTAGTTTTTTTTATATCTTGATCTAATAATTTTATTGATTTGATTTTAAAATTATAAAATGTGAGTTTTATTGGTTCTAAGTGCTCATACCGTCTAAATCAGTTATCAAGAATTGATTATTTTCAAACTTCAGAAATAAAATTGAAACAAAATTATAAGTGGGATCAAAATGCAACATAATTTGTAGACTAAAATGTAACAAAATTTATATTTTGGTAACCAAAACAAATTAACAATGTGTATTTAATCCTTTTGATTTTATTGAGACTTCATATCAAATTTAAAGCATACCTAAACTCCAGTTAATCCATTTGAGTTGCGTGAGCATTGGAAATATTTAAATATATATTTTTGTAGTTTTAAGACAAAATTAATAAAATTAAAGTACAACAAAACGCATATATCTGGGGATCTATGTTAACAATACAAAAATATTTTAACAAAATAAAGATGAAAAAATAAATAAATATAAAAAGAACATCATTATATATATTTTTGTTCAAATGTGCTCTTCGGAGTACATAACTTTTTGTATATGGTCTTCTACAATGAAATGTGGGCATTATTATGATTGAACAAAAAATAAAATAAAATATGTGTAAGAGCATAGATAGGTGTCCATATATCATTTGAATCCCATTGTGGATTGGTGGAGGTTTAGATGCTCTAAAACAATGTTATCTGTCTGCAATTATTGTTTGTTAAAGAATATATACCATACCATTCAATTTGTTAGGGCCATATGTATGGATGATGATCCTTTTCAACACTATTTTAGTTTAGCCATTTTTCAATATTTGATTTAAAAGTTATAATTCAACCGTTAGTTATTATCATATTTTGTGACCTTTAGATCAAGTGTTGGAGTATGGTTAGACGAAGAAAATATTGGAGAGAATCCAAATCCTAAATGGATGTGACAAAGAAGTAGGACATATTTTTAGAGCAAATTGATTTTTTCAAAGCATGAAAAAATAAGAATATATTTATATGAGTGTGATCTTTGGATTGCCACTTCAACAAGAGGGCTCATCAATCCCTCCATGATAATATTATTTTGGATAAATTACATTTTATCTGTATAAACTATTATTTCATATCATTTTACCCCTTTGAACTAAAAATTGTAACATTTAAACCCCTATCTATTAATTCTTTTTAATTAGAACCTTAATGACAAAAATACCATTTTGAACTATCACTCTACCCCGTCAACTTAAAAAATGTTTTATTTATTAATTTATAATATAATTTATAAGTTTTTTTTAATAATATTTCATATTTTTTATTTTTAGTAATCCTTTTTTATATTTTAGTCAAAATTTTAAATTTTTAGATACACCTAAAAGTTAAATATTTTTGAAGATTTTTGTTTTGAAAAATCACTAAAGACGAAAAAATAAAAAACAAAAAACTACTACATTTTTATTTTCTTGTCTTTAGTGAACATTTTTTAATTTTTTTCATAAATATTTTCGTTATTTGGTTTTTAAATTTTTTTCTAACAAATTAAAAGTTAATTTAGTGATAAAATGAAAAAAATAATAATAAGAAAGTTTAAATTGAAAGTGATATTAAGTGATAGTTTAAGAGGGTAAACTGATATGAAGTGACAGTTCAAGGGGTTAAAATGTAATTTATCCAATTGATAAAAGGATATTTTAATCATAAAGGTTCAAATTGAAAAACAATTAATAGATGAGGGAGGTTAATTGTTACAATTTTTAGTTGAGGGAGGTAAAGTGATACAGAACAATAGTTGAAGGGGATAAAGTGTAATTTACCCTATTATTTTTAACTCTAGACAGGGTCGAAATCAAAATTTCAACTTAAAAGAAAATACATTTTTAAAAGACAGAATCAATTGTACACAAATTTTCTATTTTCAATGGAAATACAATAAAATAAAAAGTTGAAAGATCCTAATATTTGGTGTAGACTTCTAACTGTGGTTAAAATAAAATAAACTCAATCAACATATTCAACCAAAAAATAAAAATTATAAATCATATCCCCCTTTTCAAAATAAATGTAAATTAAATTAAAACTACTTTTTTTTTAAAAAAATTTGATCGGGAAACTGAAACTACTATAATATTCATTTCATGCAATGACAAAATAACCATTATTTATAATAATTTAATTCAAAAAATAAAAAATTCTAACAAATAAATTTGAGATATAATGATAGAATTTATATACATACCTTAAAAAAAGTTAAAAAAATTCTTGACCCAATTTGAATAGGATCATCACTACACCTCCACTGCAGTATCACCACCAGCCCACCAGTGCACCACCACTACAACCTCAACCTCATTCAGCTTGCTTGTTTTTGAATTTTCAAAAACACTTTTTAGAAAATTTTATTTTCTTGTTTTTCATATTTTTTTTGTTTTTATTGATTTTTTTAATATTTTAAGCAATTATTTTAATTTTTAGACACACCTAACCTAAATACACATAAAAAGTATAATTTTTGTGGAAAAAAACTTTTAAAAATTCACTAAATACCAAAAATAAAAAAATGAGAATTCAGTATATTTTTCATATTTTTATATATTTATTAATTTTTTAAAATATTTTTTCATAATTTTTTTACTTTTTTAGATATATCTAAATAAAGTGCATCTAAAAAAGTAAAAAAAAAAAAAAAATATTTAAAAATATTCACTAAAAATAAAAAAATATACAAAAATTAAAAAACTTAATTTAAAAAACTCAAACCAAACACACGCCTTAATTTTAAGATTAATATAGAAAAATATCTTCTAGTCGAAACAAATGGAGTGCTAGGTTGATAGTTGGATCAGCCAGTTGATCAGAATTTTTGCAACGCGTGTCTTATTCTCCATATGTGAGAAATTATTCAATACTTTTTGAAACAATGTTCCATTCTATTTACTAATTGACATGTTGTACATTATCTTCTAAAACTCCAAAACAAAAGTGTTGGGTTTCATAAGTTGGACAAATAATCACTGCAACATATGAGGATTTTAAAGACTAAACTTTTTTATTTCCAAGACTAAAATTTTGTTATAAAAAATATTTGGAGACAAATTATGATCGTTGTAAAAAAGGTTGGCTTGAAGTTAAAAGAACAACTTTTAGCGACAATTTTGAAAATATAGGTAATAAAAACGTTAACCATTTGGTGCCAATAAATTTTACTAATTGTGACAAAAAAATTGATCCAAAAAAGAAGATAATTCACTAAATGTTTAATTTTGTCACTAAAAATACAACGATGACATTTTTTGACAACTAAAATATTTCGTGCTTAAAAAGTTATTTGTCCCTAAATTTTTTGTTTCAAAAAAATGTCTTATAGTGAATTATTATTTGGAGCACTATCTAAACTTGCTCCAGAAGTATTGAGTAATTTCTCCCCATATATTTGTTTGGAATCTTTCTCATTTTTTGAGTTCTTCTATATTTGTTTGGAGTTTCATTTTCTCAATTAAAATGGTTTTTTTTTTTCTCATTGTAATTATAATTCATTTGGTTCCATTTGTAATATGTTACATTCTTTTTTTTAATAAAAAAACTCAGTTTTGATAGTTAAGTCGCACTTTTTCCCCCTTTGACACATTCATGGGTGATGAATTGTATAGCATCACCTAATTACATTTTACATTACATTAATCAATACCTTTTTTTATTTATTTATAATTAATCCTCAAAAGAGAATTCAAATGTCAAGGATATATACCCCTAAAGATAAGAACTCTTGGATTGTGCCATAACCAATCATTCTTCAAGTCTTTGGGCATCAAAGATATGGGAATGCGATACTGCTTAATGATTTTTGTTCTAAATCATGGAAGATTGAATGGTCATCCAGAATTTTCAATCTTCAAAATTTTAGACAATACCCTATTATCGAGCACTGAGAAATAAAAAATATAAAAAAATACTAACATATAACCGGATTTTTCATTATTAAACATAGAAGTAGTGAGTTCTACATGTATTTATTAAGGAGATTCAAATAAGCTGTATGGAGCCTATCTCTATTCCAATGATTCAATCCATTTATTTGTAGGTCTGTATGTGTGGATTATCTGTGTTTTCTTGGTGTATAAAGGTGATCAGTTGATCAACGAATTACAGATTGTCAAATATTAAGGGTTGTTCTTATTATTTCGTGAACAAAAGAGGGAGGTGTTCTTCGGTGGATTTTAAAGAACTTGGGCCTGGAGTTTTGATGGATTCTGGAGTTGCTCATCGTCGTGGATTCGACATCAGTGTTGTGAATTCAATGTTGAGCAAGACAATTCCAAGATAAAAGTGGTGGTGAAAGAGACACATTGGGTTTGGTTCAATTTGCGTGTAGATTCGCTAGGTAATTGAGAATATACCTGTGTAATTCCTTTTTGTCTTCTTAGTGGATTGTTTTGTGACTTTGGCCCGTAATTTTTTTTTTAATCATAATTGGAGTCGCCCCAATTGTGATTTTTTCAGGTTAAATCGTTGTGTCGATTTATCTTTGATTGTTTGATTAGGATTGTTATTCATTGTTTAAAATTGAAATATAATCACAAATCAATATATCGGGGATTTTAGATTTTTCAGTCTGCTAACTGCAAGTTGGTTTGATCAGCAGTTTGAAATTTATAATCTGTCTCCAAAATCATCCTGTCCAACCATAATTAATACATAATTTTTTTTTAACTCCGATAAAATATCAGAGTAAAAATCAATATGAGTGAGATCTGATATGTGATATTTGTTATAAATTAGTGTTATATATATATAAAAAAAATATTATGTAAAATCAGTCGATGTTATGTATATGAAAAATATGTTGCAAATTAGTGTTATATATATAAAAAAAAATATATTATGTAAAATCAATCGATGTTATATAAATGAAGGGCAAATTACACAAATAGTCCCTATAGTTTGGGGCTTGTGTCACTTTGGTCCCTGACTTTTCAATTATAACACATTTGACCCTGAATTTTGAATCTTGTTCCAAATAAGGACAATTGAATATATAATTAGATTTTTCAAGGATAAAATTGTCAATTTGATAAAATATAAACTAATTTGACAAAAATAAATGTCAAACAAATATTTTTGAATTTTTAAAAATTATTCTACCTACTAAAAATAAAATTATGTAAAATTGATAAATCTTTTAGACATTTATTTATTTTTTTTACCAAATTAATTTTTATTATGTGTTTGGACGATGATCATGTAAAATTAATTTTAAAAAAGTAATTATGTAATTTTTATTAATTTTACATAATTTTATCATTGGTGGATAAAAATAATTTTAAAAAAATTAAAAATATTTTTTTGACATTTATTTTTATCAAATTAGTTTATATTTTATCAAATTGACCATTTTACCCTTGAAAAATCTAATAATATTTTCAATTGTCCTTATTCGAAACAAGATTCAAAATTCAGGGTCAAATGTGTCACAATTGAAAAGTCAGGGACCAAAGTGACACAAGTTCCAAACTATAGGGACTATTAGTGTAATTAACCCATAAATGAAAAACTTGTTGCAAATTAGTGTTATATATAGGAAAAATATTATGTAAAATTAGTTAATGTTATATATGCGAAAAATGTTATGTAAATATTTGATAATTGTTTAAAGTTATTCTTCAGTCAACCAACAAGTTGAAACTACTCAAACTATCCAAACCGCAGTTTGGTTACGGATAGCAAATTTGTTAATCTGCCATTCACGATTTGATTATAATTTTATTCTGAATAGTGATACATAACTCTAAAATAGTAGCTCTAATGGCAGCTCTAATAAGATGCAAGAGAAAGAATAGAGAGAGATAAACAGAGGAGTGTGGGCCCTCATATCACATAAACACTTTTCACATCATTAGAGTTCTATTAGAACTTTTAAATTAGAACTCCCACACATTATTGTTTTATTATCAAACTGTACTCTACACACCCTTAAATAAAAGACAGTCTTAGTGCACAAGATGTTAAAAAACAAAATAAATAAAAATAAAATAATTATTTTTGTAATTTGAATTCGTCACGCTGAGATCGAAATGGAGCAATTATAATGAATATTATGGAGGAGCATTTATTCTCTTTCAATAAGGATGGAGGGAGACTGGGAAGACAGAGATCGAAATGGAGCAATTATAATGAATATTATGGAGGAGCATTTATTCTCTTTCAATAAGGATGGAGGGAGACTGGGAAGACAATACAAAAGTAGTCTCTTTTTTTTTTTGGAAATTCAAAACTAGTCTGTAATGTTTCCTATATAATATGATTTCATAATTAGGAGAAATATTATTTATACAGAAAATTTGTGTATAAAAAAGTTTTTACAAGAGGGTGAGTCTCACATAAGTACCGCATACATAGATCTCACCTTTATGTGAGAGATTCAATGCATTCTAGGCATAAACGTAGCATTGCTAATAAGATTATTAGGGGAGATTTTGATGACCCTTGAGATGTACCACGAGTTTCATTTCAACGACCTGAATCGTTCAATTTGTAAGTTTTTTTGTGTGTACACAAAAAATTAAGTCAATCCATAATTATAACCATTTCAATTTATTGCGTTTGTCACAAAATAAATAAAAGGTATATTTTTAAAAACACAGTTGTCTATTTTTTTTTGGAGATATACAATAAATTGTATATGTTACAATTATCATATTGATTTAATTTTTTTTTTATAAATGATATATACAAAAAAAATTATAAAATAAAAAATGCAATTTATCAAAATGAAACTCATAAAAACTTGCATTGAAAAGCAAACCGAAAGTGAGTGCAGCAATTGAACCCTAACCCCATCTCTCTCTCTCTCTCTCATTGTTTTTAATAAACCCTCTCTTTTTTTCTCTTTTGTATGTACATATATATATATAATTCCTCTATTTGATTGAGAGGAAGAAGAACATAATGCAGATAAATTTTCATATGTCTGTTTGTATATATGTTTGTAAGTGTGTGGTTCTTTGCATTCTGTTTTTGTTTATATTTATTCACTTTACATTCTTGTGCGGGGAAATCTCACATTTTCCCCCAGTGGGGGAGGAACAAAACCGTGAGACGGGTTTACGCCAAAGCGGACAATATTGTGCTAGGCACGGGGCGGGGGCTTCATTTGGCGTCGTCTGTGAGAACTCCCTCCAGCACGCGTGATGGAAAAATCCCGTGTCGGAGCCAGTCAGCTGGGGGCTAATGTGCGGGGAAATCCCACATCGGTCCCGCCCCGTGCTTAGCACAATATTGTCCGCTTTGGCGTAAACCCGCCTCACGGTTTTGTTCCTCCCCCACTGGGGGAAAAGGCCTTATGCTAGGTAGAGGAGGCAATCAGCTTATAAGGTGGGAAAATAGTCTCTCACAGATGTGGGATTTCCCCGCACAATTCTGATACTCATGTTCAATATGATATTGGTCCTTCAATCAATTTAATTTTAAGGAAAAAAAATTGCAAATAGATAGAATAAAGAAAGTAAAAATAATTGTAAGAATATAAAAGTACAGGTACAGTGTGCTCAGATGCAAGTATTACTTGCACTTTCTTTTTTTTTTTTTCTTCCACCAATTTACCATTGCCATAATTTTAGTATGGGGCATACAACCTTGTCTCTCTCATCATAAACGTTATTATTATTAATATTATTATTTTGAGTTTTGTATGCTCTTCTTATAAAGATTTACACGGTAGGTCTATTATGTTCAATGTGTTTATTGTATATCATTGTGTTTTAACAAGTTTATTAATAGAAAGTTTGAAGTTTAACGCTTACAACTTTTATTTCATAGTTTTAATTGTAAATATTAAGCTTACAATTTTTACAGTTTTCAAAAATTCACATTATTTTATATATTAATTAAAAGTGTGAAGAGTAAAGTTTATAGCTTTCACATTCATCATAAATATAAACATTTATACAAGAAGAATAAATCCAAATGAATAAATATTTTAACTGATATGATTTTCTCTTAAAATATAAATTTCTGTTAAAATATAACTAAAAACTCAGATATCTTCAGTGATTTTCTAAAAAAAAAACAATATTCCATTATCTTTTTTAGAATGATATTAACAAAAAAATGAATTTTTTGATTTTTGCATAGTGAGAGAACTTTTTGAATTTGTAAAATATTTTAGAACTTATGATACAAAATGTACAATACTTTTTTTTTTTTGGTTTAAAAATCCCAACCAAAAGAAGTCCTTAGCCTCACCACTCTGCTTCCAATAGAGTTTGACCATTGGAATTAATTGGTTGCGTCATTTCAAACCCCATTCAATTCTCAATTGTGCCCACAACCCTAAAGAATGGGGCAGGTCAATTCTGTCCACAACCCCCTGCTTCGCCTAATTCGTCCAGTTTAATTTCATTTTTCAAGGCTTAAAGTATTTTGATCAATAAGACTAGGTTGGATTAATACTTTAAGCTCGTTTGATGAATGGGTTAAGTTTGAAATTTATGTATGTGATCCGACGTGACTTGTCTGGAATTAATATATTTAAATATTTATTTTATTTTATAATTATTTACTTATCTAATATATTGAAAATTAATACAATGGGAAATCAAGTGGTGTGAGATAAAAGTCATTATTGCAACTTTCAACAAAATTAATGTAACATATATGTTAAATTTTATTGCAAATTAAATTATCATATTCTAACTAATGCAATAGATAAACATTATGGGCATGATATTCGGAAAGTGTATTTGTTTTAGGGTTGAATTTGGATAGGCCTGGTATTCTTGGATCGGACTTGAACAAACATAATGTCTTTTGTTAAGTAGTGTAAGTATAGTCTAAATTTGGCTCGATTTGACAGATGTCCACCTCTACTTTGACTCAACTCTACAAACATTAACTACAACCTTATAATAGAAAATATCAAGAACATATAAATCAAACACATAGTAGATTATAGACACTCAGTTATGTGACACTCACATAATAATAAGAAAATTTATAGACACTCACAGTCAGTTATGTGACACTCAGATAATAGATTATAGACACTCACATAATAAGAAAATTTACGGAATATGGAATCTACAGTTATGTGAGTGGTCGTAAGCTGTCTTGTGTTTGATTTTTAAAAAATTTAACACATTTACAAATATTAAAAAAGGGCATTTTCATCCAAATTTAAGGGCAAAAACAATTAACAAAATTATCTTTCCTGTTAGGAAACTAACATGTTTCCTTAAAAAGTGTTTATGTGTCGTTTAATAACACTTACGTTTTCAATTTTTTGTTTATATTTATAAAAAATTTTAAAAACTCAAATAAAAATTTGTTTGGTAAAATTTTTGATTTATAAATCAGTGGTCTCAGTTTATAAATTTAGCCAAAAAATGAAAACCCAAAAAATGTGTTTCCGTTTTGAGTTTTAAGTTTTTTTTTTTTACCACCCAACACTAGCCACCACCCGCTACCATTTTCCACCACCGTCTTCCGCCACCACCACCCACCCCCCACCACCACTCACCCACCACCCGCCGCCACCACCACCACCACCACCACTAACCAGCCACCACTCACCTGTCACCCACACGCCGCCACCACCACCCACCCCTCACCTGCCATCCACTCGCCACCACCTACCACCCGCCACTACCATCCACCGCCCGCCACCACCATCCGCCACCTACTTGCCACCACCACTCACCACCCACCTGCCACCACCAGCCACCCACCTCCACCCACCAGCCACCACCACCATCACAACCACCACTATCACCCACCACCCATCTGTTACCACCACCCACCTGCCACCACCACCCACCACCACCACCACCTACCACCCACCACTCGCCGCCACCACCACCACCCACTCGCTACCACCCACCACCGTCACCCACCCATCCACCATCACCACCCATCACCCACCCGCTACCATCCACCACCACCACCCGCCATCCGCCATCCGCCACCCACCTGCCACTACCACCCGTTGCCACCACCACCACCCACTCGCTACCACCCACCACCCGCGCACCGTCACCTACCCACCCACCACCCACCCGCCATCCGCCACCCACCACCTGCCACCACCATCCACCACCCGCCACCACCACCACTACCACTATCCACTCGCTACCACCTACCACCCGCCACCATTACCCACCCACCCACCCACCACCACTCGCCACCTACCGACCACCACCCACCACCACCTGCCATCCGCCACCCACCTGCCACCTGCCACTACCACCACCACCACCACCACCACCCGTCACCACCACCACCACCACCCACTTGCTATCACCCACCACCCGCCACGGTCACCCACCCACCCACCACCACCAGCTACCCACCACCCACCGTCACCACTTTCCACCACCGTCTTCTGCCGTCACTTACCGCCACTTACCATTTCTCACTCTTTTTTATATTTTTAAATTTTTTTAAACATTTTATCAATTACCAAATGCGTTTGTAGTTTATGTTTTTCTAAAAATAAATAAAAATCAATTTATAAATTTTTTATAAATATAAACTGAAAACATAAACGTTACCACCCTTACTAACCATAAATTTTAAATTATTTATTTACTTATTTGTATCATTCAAACTTCAATAAAAACATGATTGTTATAAAAACATGGTTAGCAAGTACACTTTTACTAGCTGCTCCAAAAAAAAAAAAAAAAAAAAAAAAAAAAAAAAAAAACAAAAGAGTACACTTTTACTACAACACTACTGTTGAGGAAATGGGGGATACTGCTGTGTCCCAAGGCACAGCAGTTGCTGCTGTCCCCTTGTGGGAGATTATTTTGAATGTTTTTCGATAATCTGAACCGTTCACATTATAGGGTTCGTCGAGTAGATCATTCATGCAAAAAATCAAGTTGATTGGATACCTGCAGCCCTATAACCAAGCACATTTGTTTTTATAAAAATTAACGGTTAACATAACTTTCAATTTTTTTAAAAAATAATTAGAACCTGATCATGAGGTTATGAATATCCGATTAATTTGATTTTTTATATGAATAGTAATCTTGACGAACCCTACAATATCAATGGTTCAGATTATCGAAAAATACTCAAAAAAATCTCCCATAAGGGGACAGCAGTACCCCCGTATCCACTGTTGAGAGCATCTTTAATGATTATTATTAAAATTATAATTTGGCACATTATAGTAGTAAATTGTTAAATTATAACAACGGTACTTCAATGATGATATATTATTTTGGCACAATACCAACCAACTTTTTCTATTTGTTTAGGTGGTGTTTGGATTTATTTTTTTGAGTGATTTTTTTATATTGATTTTTGTCATCTTTTGTAATCTTATTAAAACTTTTTTTTGAAAAAAATTATACATTTACGATCAAATAAAAAAAGTAAAAAATTTAAAATTTAAAAAGTAATTGAAAATTCTTGTAACAGTAATATTACAAATCAAAACTTAACTACTCAAAAATTATGTAGAATTATCATATTGTGATTAAATATTATTCTACAAATAATTTCCATACTACACAAATTTAACCTTAATTACACGTCAAAATAGTTAAAGTGAGGTTCATAGACTATTCTTCTTGTAATTCACCTAAACACTACAAAATTGAAAAAATAAATAAATACAACCTACATTAATCTTCCAAACTCTTCCCTTTTGATAACCATTGGATCAATAATATGAACATTCAACGGCTCTCTTTTCTCCCTTCAATTTCTCACTGTCTATCTTCATCTTTGCCTCATCACTTCATCTATCTCTCTCCCACATATTCCCTCTCCAACAGTTTTGTTCCTCTCTCTCTTTCCTCTGTTTTTTTTTTATTTGTTCCATTTGGATCTCTTCATGTGGATCTCTCTTTCGAGGCAGATCAGTCCGGCGAAGAGTCACTATCTTTTGCAGATTAGTCCGACCAAGATCATCACACTCTTTCGAGGCAGATCAGTCCGGCGAAGATCAACTCTCTCTCTCTCTCTCTCAAGCCGTATAATCCACCAGTGATCTCTGCTTTCTCTTTCGATCCTCTTTGAAACCCTCACTCAAAGGGTTTGGCTGTTTCACCCAATTTCTGTTTTAATTTTTTTTTTTTTTAAACAAATTTCTGCTTTAAAAAAAAAAATTTTGGTGAATTTGATTTTACAAAAAATTCAAGAAAAATGGATGTTTTGCTGGTAAGGGTGAGGGAGGGAAGCAAGAGAATGGTTGGGTTGGTTTTGGGTGAATTGGCATATTTGGTATTTGTCAAAGTTTGTGTCATGACATTTATCAAATTTCGTAGCTGGCATCTTCAATCATTAGAGAATCACTTTTGATATAAAGCAATTATATTATAGTTTTGACAATTTTAATGACTTGAAGATGTTCTAACAATCTTTTATTTCAAATTACAAAAAGTTATTTATGTAATTTGTGAATAAAATATAAAAAAAATGTAAAATGACTTTATATTTTTTAATTAAAAATTTTAAGAAGAAAAAAAAAAGTTAGGTAATGTTTGGTTTAGTATATTGGTTTAGAGAGAGAGAGAGAGAGAGCGTTGGTCAATTGACTTAAAACAATGTTGTTTCATTTGTGTAGGTCTCTATTGACATATCAATCTTCTTTCTATTTTTAGCTTTGTATCATCATCCCCTCACAACCGCTTTTATTATTTATACCCTCCTTACCCTCCTCTTCCTTCATTTTACTCCTACTCAACTCCCTATATTCCTCACTCTCTTTCTCTCTCTCCAAAATCATCCCCAACACACAACATTGAACTCTCTCTCTCTCTCTCTCTCTCTCTCTCTCTCTTGTTGAGTTCACGCATTTTGAATAGGTGTGTAAACACAACCAAAACATACCCAAACTGCCTAAACACCTGAAAATTCATTTTTTTCTTGTCAATTTGATAATTGATAAACCATAATTTTTCATTTTTGTGTCTCACAAAAAGTCTTCCTTGTATTGTTTCTCTCTTTTCAATACAAGATGGCTGAGACAGAGAATGCTGCCACAAAGAACCACCAATCCCTTGACATCTCCTTTGATATCCTTCCACTCAGCAACCCCTCCAAATGCTTCGACGACGACGGCCGCCCCAAACGAACCGGTAAAGTCCTCCCCTGTTTCCAAAAACAGAGCATCCTCTGTTTTTCAAAAACACTTTGTAAAAAAATTCATGTTCTGATCTGTTTTTTGTTAATTAATTAGGGACTGTTTGGACCGCCAGCGCTCACATTATAACGGCCGTGATTGGATCTGGGGTTCTTTCCCTAGCCTGGGCCATAGCTCAGCTGGGATGGATAGCCGGTCCGACCGTTATGTTATTGTTCTCATTTGTAAGTTACTACACCGCGGTTCTCCTCGCTGACTGTCACCGGTCTGGCGACCCTATAAATGGACGGAGAAACTATACTTACATGGAAGTCGTACAATCCAATCTCGGTATAAATTCTTCAAATTCTTGATATATACATTTACAAGATCTGTTTTTAATGTGCTAATGATGAACATTTTGTTGTTTTTCAGGTGGGTTTCAGGTCAAAATGTGTGGCCTAATTCAGTATTTGAATCTGTTTGGAACAGCAGTTGGGTACACTATTGCAGCATCTATAAGCATGATGTAAGTAAAAATCAACAATCAAATTGTTTTGATTTAATTTAATTTAAATTTTTTTTTTTGTCATTGTTTAGCAATCTTGGATAATTTTATCTATTAACAGGGCGATCAAACGATCAAATTGCTTCCATGCGAGTGGCGGGAAGAACCCGTGTCAAATATCAAGCAACCCATACATGATCTTGTTTGGCGTCACAGAAATTATATTTTCACAGATTCCAGATTTTGATCAGTTATGGTGGCTCTCAATTTTGGCCGCTGTCATGTCTTTTACCTATTCTTCAATAGGCCTCGGCCTTGGAATTGTCAAAGTTGCTGGTAATATTTATATAAATAAAAACATTTCAAATTTATGTTTATGCATATATAGTAAATCAAAATGTAGTTACTAATTCATTCATTTTCTTGGATTTTCTTTTCAATCAGAAAATGGAACAATTAAGGGTAGTGTTACTGGTATAAGCATTGGAAGTGTAACTCAAGCCCAAAAGATATGGGGAAGCTTCCAAGCTCTCGGAAACATAGCTTTTGCCTACTCATATTCAATGATCCTCATCGAAATTCAGGTAACAACGTTAATTTCTCACTTAATTGTACTTTAAAAATAAAATATAAAAAAAACTAAATGATTTGATATGTATGTATAATAGGACACAATTAAATCACCGCCATCAGAATCAAAGACTATGAAAAAGGCGGCATTGCTAAGCATTGCTGTGACAACAGCCTTCTATATGCTCTGTGGCTGCATGGGCTATGCAGCATTCGGGGACGTTGCACCCGGTAACCTCCTCACCGGTTTTGGCTTCTTCAACCCTTATTGGCTCCTTGACATTGCCAATGCCACCATAGTCATCCACCTTGTCGGGGCCTACCAAGTCTACTGCCAACCACTTTTCGCATTTGTAGAAAAATGGGCAGCCCATAAATGGCCTCAAAGTAAATTCATCAGCAAGGAAATCAAAATTCCTATCCCGGGTCTTGGCCACTATAACTTAAACCTCTTTCGATTGGTCTGGAGGACGATTTTCGTGATAATTAGTACTGTTTTGTCGATGGTTTTGCCTTTTTTCAACGACATTGTGGGACTTCTGGGGGCGATTGGTTTTTGGCCTTTAACAGTGTATTTTCCGGTGGAAATGTATATCGCACAGAAGAAGTTGCCCCGGTGGAGTACCAAATGGGTATGCCTCCAAATGCTTAGCATTGCTTGTCTTATAATCTCGGTCATGGCTGCTGTTGGTTCTATTGCTGGTGTTGTGCTTGATCTCAAAGTTTATAAGCCATTCCAAACCAGTTTCTAAATCACCATTGTTTTTTGTTTTTTGTTTTTCTAATCAATGGTAGAGGAATTAAGGGACTAGCTCAAGTTGAATGTTCATAGTTACGTGGTGGTGTTGGTGATGTTCATTTGTAACAGTTTCTTGTTTTGAAATTAATATTTCAAGGAGAGGCAAAACCTTTGTCAAGTAATTAAATTATTGGGTTAATTGGTCCATCATGTGGTCTGTGTTGTTTTAGTTCACAAGCTTTCAATTGTGTGAATTTAGTCCTCAAATTTGAGCAAGGGTGTGTTTGATCAAGAATTTGTGAAGAAATTTATTGAGGAAAAAGAAAAAACAAAGGGAGAAGTGGATGAAATAGAAACCAAATTTTGTTCAATTTTCCCTTCCCTTATACAAGTTTCCCTCAAATCTTTGATTCAAACATAGTTTAAGGCTTCATTTGTATTTATAGATTTAAAATGCATGGATTTGGCATTAATCATTCAAGGAGAAAGCAATAAGAATAACTCAAATTTAGATATGATAGTTTACCCAAGTACATCAAGATTATATAAAAGAGTTCTACTACAATGCATTTGAAATACATATGCAACAATAGTTAGATGAAATCATGTTAATGATTTTCCTTTTAACTACAAAAAAAAAAATATGATTACTAAAATGTATCTTTTCTAGTTTTTCTAATCCACCCATAACTATTCAATAGTTTTATAAAATCTAACTTCAAATCTCTTTATTTGAAATCTACATCTATCCAAATAGATTCTAAGTGCAATTATACATAAAGAGATTTTCTCACTTAATTTTCTTACCAAGATAATGGAGTCTATATTAATTAATATATTTAAGACCCATCACTTTGTAATAATAAAGAGAATTAATTACCTAAAAGTCCTAATGACAGCAAGTGTGGTAGCTCAAGTCGGGTGTAAGAGTTTTTGAATGAATTAAGTCTTATTTTGGAATGTAGTTGACACTCTTACCCTTTTGGAATGTAGATGAGATTTTGGAGTCTTTGATTTCAGCAGTCTAGAGATTTCGATTATGGCATCTAAAGATTTTGCATTTGTATGTCATTGTCATAGACATTAGACATGTAATAAAAATTTCTATTACATACATAGAATTGAAAGAATCAAAGTCCTCGATTTTGACGGTAAATCCCTCTAATAAGAAAATCAAGTAAATTTTTTTTTCCTTTGACTAACGGCTAATCAAAATCAATAATACTAATTATTCAAAAACATCAACTTATGACTTATATTCATTTTATATTTGCACCCACACTTGCATCAATTCAATCTACAGTCCCATAAACACCTTTACTCAGAAAAATCTGAAAACAAAATTCTGAAACAACAGCATTTATGAATCAAAATAGGAGTGTCACACTCAAGCCAGAACTAACAAACAAATTTACACGGTAACCTGAAAAGGCAATTAAAAGAAGGCAACAAGAATCATCAGATAGATTGCCACGCAGTTGTTGATATAGTCTGTCTCTGCTAATATATTCTTAATTAATTTGTAAACAAGGACAGCAATTTTGTCACCTTTACAGGCCTTGATATTCATGATTTTATAACCATATGTGACTCAAAAATGAATCAAATCTCTATAATTTATTATATAATGATGATATGGTTGATGCCAATTCTTGTCTTTTTTCCCCATGAAATATATTAAATAAGTTACCTTACCTGCCTCTTTCGAAAGATATGCTTCATTCATACATAGGAATTAAAAATAAATAATTAAATAAAAAAAATCATGGGTTTCTTGAGCAATGTTTGACCCAACAATGAATTTAACACTCAGAGCAATTTTATAGAATTTGTTTTTGAGTCTGTTCAATCTCTTCATTTTTTTTAACAGAATGTCTGGGCCAGTTTGCGCACTTTGATTAATTCGAATGGCTCCTTAAGGTGACTCGAACTTGAGATATTAAATTTTGTTTTCAAGTTTTTACCGCTCAGTCAACTCTTTAGAATCGCATGTTCAATCTCTCTTATTAGTACTTTAGATTTGTACTAGTGAAGTCAATCACACCAATACAATTCTCTAAGCTCCACCAAGCTCGATCAATGTATGTGTAACACTTAGTCTTATATGTCCTAAGAATATGAAATAAGAGTGAAATATGGACAATATATGGGAATAAGCTTTCTCAAAATGTTCCCAATGCTCAATATAAGCTTTACTCTGTGTTGTTGATCCTAATAAGTGGGTGTTTGAGAAGTGGTTATTTTTTAAGTTTTTTAACTTTTTAGTTATTTTTGTAGGCTTTTTGGATATGAGCAACAGAGGGTAAAAATGCCTTTTTATCCAGACAATGCCATCCAGCTGGACTGTAGCTTAGGTGCCGTTTGGGAAGCTAAAAAGCCAGGCTTTTTGGCTATATTAGCCACAAAAGACAAAATAGGCTTTTTTAGCCACAAAAAACAAAACATCACATCCAACCCATAATCATTACACTCCTCTCTCACAAAAAAAGTCAAAAAAGCCAAAAAGCCCTTCCCAAACCAAACTTTTAAGCCCAGGCTAAAATAGCCAAAAAAGCCAAAAAGCCAAAAAGCCAACCCACTTCCCAAACGGAGGCTAACTCAGTTACAATGCGGCTACACAAATTTTTTTACATTTGAGGCTAAAATAGCCTGCCTAACCCGTTGTCAAACACCGCCTAAATAAAGTCAAGCCATGTATATACATTCCAAACAGTAATATGCTTGGTTACCACTTTTCAAAAATACTTTTCAGAAAATTCTACTTTCTTATTTTTCGTGTTTTTTTGTTTTTACTGAATTTTTTAAATATTTTGAGCATTTTTTTTAATTTTTAGACATACCTAACATAAATATATTTAAAAATTAAAAAAAATTTGAAAAAAACCTTTTCAAAATTCACTAAATGCCAAAAATACAAAAAAAAAAAAAATACGAGAATTCAGTACATTTTTTGTATTTTTATGTATTTATTAATTTTTAAAAATATTTTTTCACAAATTTTTTACTTTTTATATACATCTAAGTAAGGTGCATCTAAAAAAGTAAAAAAAATGTTTAAAATTTTAAAAATATTCACTAAAAACAAAAAAATACGAAAATCAAAAAATCGAACTCAAAAAACTCAAACCAAACACAAGTGCTTTAAAAAAAATCCAAAAGACTGCATTTTCTTTTATGGGCAAAGATACACAATATACATTCTCTACGAGGAAAGGTTCAATTTATTGACTTAAGAAGTAGAGAGTGCTCGAAACTTTGCATATCTTCACGTGCGGTTTGGGGTTTAATTTTTAATTTTTTAATATTTTTATGAGGTGAAAAAAAAAAATGAATTAACTAAAGTTGCATAACTTGCTTTTTTAAGTGATTTTTTGATTTATTTTATTTTGACTTCTAACTTTTTTTTTTTTAGCCAAAAACCTAACTTTCCACAAGTCTTCCAACAAACAAGTGAAGATGCCGTCAAGAGTGGAACAATTTTGAGCTCTTTAAGATTACTCACGTGATGCATGCGTTTGTGCACGTGTGCACTATAAAGGGGATGCCATCATGTTTGTAGTCAATTCTTCTTGATATGCAATTTTTTCTTGTGAGTTAGTTTGGTAGTCACTTTTTTTTATCTTTTTATTAAAATATGTGATGAAAAAAAAAAAATTAAAGTGTTTGGAAATAAGTTTTTATGAAAAAAGGTGCAAAAGATAGAGAGAATGAGAAAAAAAATTTAATATTTTTTTACGACTTTTTGACTTTTTAATAACTTTTTAGCTAATTTAACGTAACTTGAATATTTTTAAGATAAATTACACTTTTAACCCTGTAGTACAACCCAAGTTTCACTTTGTTTCAAATTGAACAATTTAATCCTTACATTTTAAATATAATTTTAATTTGATCATTATATTCAAGTTAAAAGTTAAAATTAACGATTTTAGAATAATTGTTAGTCTATTAATGTGTACATTGAAAAATTAACAAAAATTTGTATAAAATGACCAAATTAAAATCGGATTATAAGGGTACGGACCAAATTGTTCAATTTGAAATAATAGAAACCAAAGTGAAAAATGAATCATATTACCGGGATGAAAAGTACAATTTACACATATTTTTAATTAGATACCCAAAACTGATATAGCAATATCAATAAGAGAAGAGAAATACAAATATCCAAAAGTAATTAATAGTAATTGATTTATCAACTAAATAAGTCGATTATTACAACCATTCGAACAATTGACATGGTTTGTTTAGAAGAAATATTTTGGTGTAAATTTTTGTTAGCTGAAAATTGAATAATTAGAAAATAAAAGTCAAAATATTTTTTCTTAGCTTTCTAATGATATATATTTAGTTTATTGAAGTTATTTTTACCTCAAATTGTAACCATAAGTTAATACTAAACATTCCAACACATATTTTTTTAAAAAAAATTATAAATAAACAACACCAAACAGATCCATAATTCATTCTTAAGCACCACCAAAATTGCTTCGTGAAAAAATAAAAATAAATAAAACAACTAGCAAATGTAATATGTTAGACATGGACAAGTGAATGACTCTAACCAACCATTCAAAATCATTAACATTTTGGAGAGAAAATATCATTTCGCCTTTTAAATTTTTATGTATTTTTTAATTTGACCCTCAAACTTTAATTAATATCTATTTTACACTTAAACTTTTCAAATTTTGATTAATTTGGTCTCTGCTGTCACATTCTGTCTACAATTGGATAGAATGTGCTAATGTGGGGGGCAAATTAATTTTTAAGATATAGTTTGGGGGGTAAAATGAAATTTCAAATGAACTTTGGTATCATGTCAGTACATTCCGTTCAATTATAGACAGAATATAACGGCAGGGGCTAAATTGATTAAAATTTCAAAAGTTTGAGTGTAAAATTAATATTAATTGAAGTTTAGAGATCAAATTAAAAAACGAGTGAAAGTTTGAAAGGTAAAATGATATTTCTTTCATTTTAGATGGTATACATCTAAAGCAAACATAGTACCAGCAAAAGTGCTCCTTTTTATTCTTATATTTTCAAATAAAAAAATAAAAAAAATTTGACCAATATATAACAAAAGAAAAGAATCAAATCAAATGAAACCAAGCTAACCATGCAATGGACCGACAAAAACAATATATCCAATAATTATTTGATAGAATATCTTAAAGAAAGCTATTGATCATGCATGTATGTTCATTTAATCATGTGGTTGGTTGTGAAATTTGAACCATACGTACAAATGAGGTAACAATTATATATGTGGATACTGTGCCTGTTTGGTAGAGCTTAATTACAGCTTATTTCAGCTTTCAGCTTAATTTAAGCTATTTTGATGTGTTTGGTTTAGCTTATAGATTATAGCTTATAGCTTTTTGGAAGTCAGAAATCAGTTTATTCTTTGAGTGGGGCAGGAGATGCTTTAAGAATAAGTTGGAAATCAGCTTATGATCATAGTTATAAGCTATAAGCTGTTTAGGCATAAGCTATAAGCACTTTTCCACAGCTCTACCAAACAGGGCTACTGTCACGTGACGTTACACAAAACAAACATGATATTGATGTGGACACTTATATATATAACACGATGTGATAAGAAATTCTTGCAAAATATATATTTTTAAAAGGTTAATTAGTGAAAAATTTAGGCTCCGTTTGGTAGAGTTTTGTAATTATGATTTGAGAATATGAGTTGTATTTTGAGTTTGTGTGTTTTAGAATTATGATTTGAGTGTAGAAAATTTGTTTGGTTATGGTTTTTGAATAAAGTGTTGAATTGAGTGTGGAATTTAGTTTTGAATTAAGTGTAGAATTGAGTTTTGAAAGTTTGATTTGACATGTGAAGTAAAAAAATTTGTTTAGTTATGAGTTTTGAAAATAGTTTTCAAAACTTAATTCAAATTGTTATAACTCATATCAAAACACATTACTTTCACATTATTGAAAATTTTGATCAACACTCATAACCAAACTCTTTTTAAAATTCAATTAAAAAAATTTATTATTAACAAAAAATAACATTAATTAATTTTTTAATTGAAAATACTACAAAGGAAATAATTTTTTTTCAAAATAAATATTCAAAAAATTTAAATCATAAATATTTAAATAATTTAAATAATCTAAAAAATTTAATAAGTAAAAAATTAATTTAAATATTCAAAAAATTAAAATAATTTAAAATTTTAATATTTTAAATTTAAAAACAACTGTACACTCAAATCCTAACCAAACACATAAAACAAAACTCAATTAAAAAATTATTTTTAAAACTCATAACCAAACACATAACTCGAAATTCCATACTACTTTCACAACTCTACACTCAAATCGTAACCAAATACATAACAAAAAATTAAAATATTTAAAAATATTTTTATAAAATAGAGTTTGAATTTATTTTTATAAAATATTTTAAAATTTAAAAAATTAAAATTGTAATATTTAAAAATTAAAATATTTAAAAATATTCAAAAAATTAAAAAAATTAAAAAAATCGTAAATCTTAACAAAATTAAAATATTTAAAAATATTTTTATAAAATAGAGTTTGAATTTATTTTTATAAAATATTTTAAAATTTAAAAAATTAAAATTGTAATATTTAAAAATATTCAAAAAATTAAAAAAATTTAAAAATTTAAAAAATCGTAAATCTTAACAAAATTAAAATATTTTTAGAATATTGATTTGAATGGAGTTTTGAAAAGAGTTTTGAATTATGTGTTTGGTTATGAGTTTTAAAAGTAATGATTATGTTTTGAAATGAGTTTTGAGAAATGAGTGTATAATTGTGATTTGAAAACCCTAAACAAACACAACACTCAAAAGTGAGTGTTGAACTAGATTTTGAAAGCTCTGCCAAACGGAGGCTTAAACTTATTAGGTCATATGTTATTTGGTGTAACATTTAATATTTTTGTGTGATAAGGACACCATCTCAAAGTCGCCGAAACAGATTGTTGACACCGAAAAATTAGTTGAAAAGTTGTCAGTGGCCGACAGTGGCGGCTAGTGGCAGTGAGATGGACAGATAGGTGACATTGAACAAATAAGTAAATAGATAAGTGATGCATGTACGGGTAAGTGATAATTTAGACAGATAGTTGGGCAGATAAGTGAATAGATAGATAACACGTATACATATAAGTGATATTTGGACAAATAAGTGACATTTGGGCAAATAGGTTATAAGATGGGTAGACTTTTGCACAAATAGGTATCCTTTTGACAGATAATGCCATTTTGGTCTAAAAAGATATTGAAGCTTAAATCTATTGGCTCAATAGTTTCAGAAATAGACCTCTAACTTGAGTGTCCTTTATTTTATGCCATATATTTATTTTATATCAAATAGTTACCATTATCAAATTCATCAATCTTCAATAACTCTGGTGGAAAAAATGTATAAAACCAAAAAAATTGATACATCACGTCCGCCAACATATCCATCGGGTCTCATTTTTTTTTTTTTTTTTAAAATGTATCTGGCCGGTGTCATTTCCTTTTGATGTCATTTCTCTACTTGTATTTGTTAAATTTTGGATCAAATTAGTTGAATTACAATAAGAGAGAGATTGTAACAATTAAAGAGGAAATTTAACTTTTATTTACAGTGAAATCGGTAAAAGATTTATAATTATTTGGAAGTTAGATATTTTATTTTTACTTGTATATAAATCAAAAACATTTACTTTCTAGTTTCAACTTCCACACGTTCTAGTTGTATTTGAATGTTAAATTTGAGAAGAAACTTATAAAAGAAGAGAGGAAAAAACAAAAAGGGATGAAATTTAGTTTCAATTTTATTCACTTTCTTTTTCCCTTACGGTTTATGTGTATTTTTACTATGTAGGTAAAATGGTCCTCTTTTTAAGTCTTTTTTTTTTTTTTTTGAAAAAAATTATCTTAAATATTCCTACAATATATATGGCACAACCCTATTAATTCAATTAATACAAATGCCATTTGTTGTTTTTTCAATTATAAAATCATAGAGCATTTTTTTCTAATTTATGTCTTAAACCGACAGTCTAATAAATTATATGCTAAAAATCTAATTATATAGGTCAAAAATTTTATGAAACAATTGAGATAATTATTAAAAATAATTCATATAGATTTATTGATTTTTTTACTATTTTTCACCACGCTTTATGTAAGAAAATTTTCCAGTTTCATCCCACACATGATAATTTACCACTAGGCAGGAGAGAAACTTCCACAAACTTGACTTCTCTCAAATTTAATAAAATCATGTTTCCCAATTTACATGGAAAGGAATAAGGCGGGCAGATATGCTAAAAATGGTCACTCAACACGAGACTCCCGCTAAAGCAAGTTTATCGGATGGCATTATAACAAGTGCAAAGACTAGGTAAATGATTACGGATCATGATAATTCACCATTTCCAAACAAGAGATAGGTAAAATAAGCATGAACACCCATTACAAAGCAAAGCAACATTCAAGCATTCATTAGATTATGACAAGCATAATTTCACCCAACAAAAATGCAAGACTAGTCTGGAAAGAAAGACTGGAAATATAAAACACGAACAAAAACACCGTCTTCAGAAAATAATACGGTCATACAAAAAACAGAGGTGAAGGGCATAACACGTGCCATCACTTTTCAAAGACAGTAGTGATGCCGAAAGTTCAGAAGCAACAACAAATGTGCAGTTAGTTTTGTGGAAGGTAACTATTTCAAAGGCGCACCCTTTTCACATCACCCTGGGGAACACTTGCTTCATTTCCATTACCCTTAACTGTAGCTACTGTTTGCCCTTGGACCTGCACAAAGTAACAATTATTTTCCTATGTCTA
Organism: Camellia granthamiana; assembly: GCA_036172215.1. Lineage (NCBI taxonomy): Eukaryota > Viridiplantae > Streptophyta > Magnoliopsida > Ericales > Theaceae > Camellia > Camellia granthamiana. The sequence continues at coordinate 39,542,194 of CM069911.1, read as the reverse complement.
GCACTAAATTTGCACTTTAGTTAATAGTTTTCTGCATGTTTTTTTACAGTTATTACAATGTTATACAGGTAAATTATTTGACACTAGAAATGACAAAGCAAAGATAAGAACTAGGATTCATAACGTACAAAGTTCATATGCCAGAAAAGAACTGTGTTAGTGACAGACTCTGTAATATTTGACAAATTTCAAATGTCCTCCGATCATATTCAAATATGTGTATGCTTAAATATCATTTGTATTGCACTATGCAGTGCTTGTTGAAACTTAAATATGAATAACTAATTTGTAGCTTCAAGCCCTAGAATTTGATTTACTCGTAAGAACACTTAATCTTGCCTCTTCCACCACCCCTTTTTTTTCTTTTAATGAGTACCGCTTCCATCATCTATTAGCAGGTGTTCCACACATTCCAACTATTTAAACACCAGTAATGAAGACAATGAAGACTGTGGAAAGAACACTTACGTTGTCATCAGGAACAACTGCATATCTGTCAATTGGAGAAACCAAAGCTTTCCCTGCTCACGAAAAATAATAATAATAATAACAATAATAATGGAATTCAATGCAGTCCAAAATAGTGTAATAAACTCTTAACTTGAGTTGCTTAAAAAACAAATATAGACAGAGAAAGGGAAGTCACGCACCTGTAGATGGGTCAAGTTTTGAAGATTCTATCTGTTGTCCACTAGATCCATCCGCACTCAGAGATTCTATCATCTTTGGAATGTTTCTACAATTTTCGAGGAAAAAAAAATCCAGAAGTTTATGAGTTACACAAGAGTATTCCATAATTGAGAAGGCATGTGATGTTCAACTACAAAGCACAGAAGCAGACACACAACACGACATTGAAAAATGCAGGACACAGACCGTGCGGAAAACGTGCAAAATATATAATTTTAAAATTTATCGTACGTCACATACACAAATATTTATTTAAAAAATTAAAAAATTACAACATAACATGAATTCCTGAAGTTTAAAGGATGAGGGATTAATAGGCGTATAAATACATTGTTTTTCTTTTATCATTGTATTTTAAGTTATTTTGTTCAAACTTATATTGTGTTTCATGTGTCTAAATGACAGACTTATGTGTTCCCCGAGTGTCCAAAACATGTCCAGTTCTCAAAAAAATAATAGGACACGCTTGGACGAATGTCCGACATGGACACACCTTAGAAGTGTTTGCACTTCGTAGGTGTTCAGTCCCACAAAACAAAACAAAAAAAAAACAAAAAAAACAAAAAAAAACAAGTAAACTCAAACAAATATGAACAAGTAGACCATTCTACAATGTACAACCTTATGCTAGAAAACAATTAAAAGGAAATAAAATGGGCAACTTAAAAACTATTTAATAGCCTTGGGTACCAGTTTAGAGGCATTCCGTGCCCAAAGCCAAATACAAAGTATCATATGAAACTCATAATGTCAAAATATTGGGCCAGTCCAAAAGTTATTACCGGTCAACTGACTCCCCATGCCCAAGCTGTCCATTTGTACCTCTTCCCCAAGAAAATACATTTTGTCTTTCAGTAAAAGCAAGTGTATGCCTCCACCCACATGAGATCTGAACTACTTTCTGCAAGTGAAAAACCAAACCAGCAAAAGATAGTGATAATTAAAAAAGACCCCATATAAGAAATCAAAACCAGCAATATTCTCCTTTAACTAAACATTAAGCCCAATGGACCAAGTAATATAATATGGGAACCCCTTTGGTACACACCCCTTATAGGGTGTGTATCATATGCACCTCGTTATTAATTTTTCTAGTACATGTTATGCATTTTGGTGGCAGATGTAACGTAATCTTTAGATAGAGTTACAACAATTTGTGATTCAAAAATGAAATTACGCATTTTTGTCCATCTCTGAACCACAAATTATCGCAACTCTACCAGAAGATTAAGTAACATTTGCCATAGACATATGTAACATGTATCAAAAAAATACATAAGAGGGTGCATATTGTACACACCGTCTAAAAAGAGTATATTGAAAAGATTTCCTATATTCCATCGGAGATTAGGGGAATAAGAATTGCCTGCTCATCCGGAAATCCAACTTGTGCAGGAGAGCAATGATCAACATTGTCACCAACACCAACCTGTCCAAACTGTACAAGAAAAAAAAAGTTCGAATTGGTTGATGGAGATGGAGATGGAGAAAGTTCGAATTCAATTAAAAAAATAAAGGAGAATTAAGTCATCAACCTTATTCCAACCCCAACCATAAAGTTTTCCATCAGATGTCAGTGCCATGGTGTGTCTCCAACCACCTGATATCTGAAAAATTTTAAAGCCAAGAAAAATTTAAAAACACAGGACAATAAAAACATCAGTCATAGTTGCAGACAAGTGAACAAATGTACGTATCTACACTTACTCACACACATACGCATATATAACTGGATAGGCAATATAAATTTGTTGGGAATTATGGTTATTAGTACGAGGGGTATTGTTGTATTGATAATATATATAACATTATTGTTGGTGAACACATGAAAGCTACGCTAATATTTTTAGGTACTGATGCTCTTTTATTAAGTAAATTCCTTTAAAAATTTCAAAATCTCTGTCAACCACGCAGCAACTAAACTCTTCACAAGTTGGAATACATCAACTGAACTCTATTGACTCATTAAACAGTACCTTGTCACCAACAAGGCAGAGAAAGAGAACAGAGTATTGAGATCTCTAAACAACAAATTCAAGCAGATAAAGAATACAACAAATTCCATATTCTTATTCTTTTCACTAGATTTTCCTGTCTAAAGAAAAGAACATAAAGGAACTGACACCAAATTAGGAAATCATAATCAACTCCATGAAAACCGAAAAGGTTACCTGTGAAATAAAATTTTCACGCAGGGCTTCCAGCCTATGAGGTATGAGGTGGTCTTCAAAATCTCCATGTCCTAATTGACCATACTTACTCCACCCATAAGTGTATAAACCACCAGAAGATGAGACAGATATTGTATGCCTCCATCCACAGGCAACCAGAACCATCTTCTCTGCCTGGAACTTGGAAATATTACAACTTGATATTTGAAGTAAACAAGTTTGAGAGAGACAGAGATTAACACAGAACAAATTATAAAGCATTAACAAAGTAATTGGAAACAGCTTCTGCTAAAATTGCCTATTATGGAAACACAAGACTGTTCTACGAAGTTAATAGAGGAAAATACAGAAGGGTTTTTTTTCCCTTAATCATACAGTTCCCAAAATGCTAGCTTTCTAGCATTTTTGGCTTAACTAATGGCATTTTTAAGTGGCTAAAGTTGGTTTTTTGGTGGGAAATGGACATGCCAAATGATCTAGTGCTTTTTTTTAGAAAAATGGATTTATAAGAGCATCAAGTTTGAGTAAAAATTGGTTAAAAGCTTGATGGGATGCTCCAATAGCTTTTCATCAAATTTAACCAAAAGTTTGATTTGGTGAAAAAATTGAATGCTCTGATCCTCACTAAAAAATTTAATCAAATCCTTTTTAAAAATTCCAAGCCTATCCCCAAAAGCTTCTTTCATCAAATTTAGTGAAAAACTTGTTCTTGCCTAGATTTAATGAAAAATTGGTGAAAACTTGATTTGATACAAGTTTGATGAATTGATGATTAGAGCATCTCCAACGTTGAATAAAAAATTTCATCAAATTTGAGTAAAAATTTGATGAGAAGTTTGGTTTGATACCATTCACACCAATACTAAAATTATAATTTTTATCAGATTTTTTCACATCCCCGATTGTCTTGGAAGATGTCCGGCGGATGTCCTAGAGGTCATCCAGACATGAACAAAAAAGGTTGTCAAAGTTGATCTTGGGTGGACATCTGAGAGGATATCCAGGAGAATGTTCAACCCAACGGTAACAATTTAAATTTGATGAAAGATGAAAGGCTCTCTTTATTTGATAAAAGTTTTAGTTCATCCCTCATTTGATATGAGTTTGATGCAAGGGTCAGAGATTAAACAGTTGCCATTTTCACCAAATTTAAATTTGATGAAATATTAGATGCAGCGTTGGGGATGGTCTAAAAGGTCATTTTCACCAAATTTTTCATCAAATTTAAATTTGATAAAAGTTTTGGTTAAGGATTGGAGATGCTCTAAGCCATCTTATAAGAGCTACCAAACGAAGTTGGCAATCAATTTATCCAGAACTGCCATGTTTCACCAGGTTTTCAATACAATCAACTACTTTCAACAATTCAAGGTTGCACTGGAGCCAGCAGCCCAAGACTTTTTCTAACATTATCTGTTGCCCATAATAGGGTATAAAATACGCAACAAGGCCATGTCTTTGCTCACCTGGCTAACAAGAGCTAACTAAAAAACAGTTCCCACACTTGTTCCATTTTTTGTTTCAAAAGCCAGACAAACAACAAAATTCCTCTTGACAGACATGCTGCAACAAATTCGAGTGGATAATATCTACCAAAACCTTCAACAGTTCTATTTGTATAATTGATGGGTAGTGACTCAATTCCGACCCAACTCACAGTTATTAATAAAAATATGGATCTGATTCTAGCCAATGACTTGTTAGCTAACTCATTTGGACAAAGTAGGTTCCCACAGGTGTTTATCTCTGCAGCTTGTAGTGAAAAAAGAAAAGCTCAAGTTCAGATGGAAGATGAATATTTTTTTTTTTTTGATAAATAGAAAGAGGATGAATATATTTCCCTGACTGTTGTTAACTTCATAAAATTTTCTTTCTTTCAGACATGTTATATAGTCTCTTCTAAATGTGTGAAGTACCCTTGTTAGACACTTGACACTTGGGTAGGAGATCAGAATGTGTCCAATGTGTAGTTGGATGTTCAGCCAACACGCATGTCTATTGATCCAAGTTTTCTACATAACTAGCAATAAAACTACCTGAATATGCATAAAATGGTTTTTGTAACCTTGTAAACACCGTCGTATCCTATAAAAAAAAAAATTAAAAAAAAAATTAAGAAATACAAATATTTGTCATATTCCTGTGTCCTTGCCATAGGGATTAGATGAATTTGACACTTGGACACATACCGACACCTAACACTCGTACCCCATGTTCATGTTATAACATCCCAACTAATGGCTAACTTACATTTCCCAATTAGTAAGAACTGAAAGCAAAAATTTTATATTGAAAGCGTCTAGATATCTTGTAGGTCAATTGTGAATACTAGAAAAACAATCTCAGATGAGTGACATACCTCAACACTCGAAACTTTCTGAGGAACTAAGCGATCATTTTTGTCACCTAAACCCAAGTTTCCATATCTGCCCCAGCCCCAACCATAAAGTTGACCATCTTCTGTAACAGCAGCTGTATGTTCAGCACCCGCAGCAACCAGTTTGACAGAGATCCCCTGCAAAAAGTGAAGCAAAGATAAGTGAAGTGCCATGCAACATTTCAGAAAAGTGTTTCCATGACAATCTCAATGAAAAACATGCTTGAAGTACACTATTCTTTTACTGATTAATTACCATGAAATTTGGTAATAATGCGATATTAGGAAGAATATTCTTTTTCTAAATAAAGAAATGAACGGGTTTCTATTTATCTTCTTCTTTTTCTTTATTATTATTATTATTTTGTATTTTTTAACATTAGCTTTAAATTCTATAGCCAATTTAATAACAAGCTCAACAAGCATGATATTGTAACAACGACCTAATAAGAGAGGGCATATGGACCATGAAAACGAAGAAGCCTCTTCTGCTCCCACGGAAATTGTCTAAGGTAATTGAAATTCCTTTGTGTATGTTATGGAGTCTCTACTATTCTTTAGAACTAGTGAAAGGCCCTGTTTGGTACAGCTTAATTTCAGCTTATTTCAGCTTTCAGCTTAATTTAAACTATTTTGATGTGTTTGGTTTAGCTTAACAATACAGCTTATAGCTTTTTGTAAGTCAGAAATCAACTTATTCTTTGAGTGGGGCAGGAGAAGCTTAATTTATAAGTCAGAAATTAGCTTATGTTCATAGTTGTAAGCTATAAACTGTTAAGGTATAAGTTATAAGTACTTTCCCACAGCTCTACCAAACAGGGCCAAAGTATTGTTGAGAATATATATAATAAAGTTAGCCCTCTCTTTAACAACTCAAGCTTTTGAGATAATTGGTGATCTTTAGAGATATGGTTATAGAAGATGTTGGGTTCAAGTCTTGTCACCTCCATTATCTCTATCATTGTGCACTTTTTCTCTTCTTTTCTTCTTTTTTTTTTTTTCTTTTTTCTTTTTATAAGGTACATTATGCAATATTAATAGGAACACATGAAACTTTTGGATGTTAGCATGTCTCGCAAGACTAAGAAATTAAACAAGGTTGATATGGTTTATAAACGGGGTTCTCACGTATTGAAATTAAGTACAATTAAATGAGCAATGAGACAACTATTTCTGGATAAGAATTAACAGCAATACCTGGAAAGCTTCAATTTTTTGTGGCAGGGGAGAATCCTCAGTAGTGCCAAGACCAAGTTGACCATTTTGATTCCGCCCCCAACTTCAATAAAAAACCACAAAAAAACCAATATTAAACTAGTGAACATAACCTGTTTCGAAAGAAAGCTTAACCTTCACAAAAATAAATAAATCACCAGAATAATTGAAATCTGGGAGATATGTCTCTTGAGGTCAAGGTCAAGGTAAAAATGCATCTGAGGTATTATTGGTTGTAACTTGTAAGTCGCTAGTTGGATCTTGTATTAATCTCTTTGAATTGTAGATTATCTTCTTCGGCAAAGGTGCCCGTGGTTTTTCCCCTTAAGAGGGTTTCCACATAACAATTCAACATGTCGATGTGCATATTTTTATAATTGCTTTCCTTATCTGTTTAGCACCTCACAAGAATTTTAATCGGTGGGTCAATTCACAAGCAACCCCCAAAGCTAGTTTAATCACTCCTTGTGATTTTTCAAAAAAGAAATAGAAAAGAAAGAGTAGCAATGACAACCAACCTCTGCACCTCGCCTGCCATGGTCACTGCTAAACAGTGGCTGTCCCCACATGCAATTTGCTTTATCCGTAAACCCTGCAATGCTTTGATTGGCTGAGGGGTAAACAAGTCACTAGAGTTACCATGACCCAGCCTCCCAAAATCACCCCTACAAAATTGGCAGAAGAAAAACTACTTATATATCAAATAAGAACCACATAAAACAAACATTGAGATAATCATAAGACAGAAACAAGAACGCATCATATCATTCCATGCAAGTGAGTGAATTAATTATGCACGAATAGTTATGCCCAATGGTTTGCAAAGCAGCAATACATGAAACACTACAAATGACCAAGATGCATAGCTATATTTACATAATCAAGGTATTCATCTCATGTCCATGACCACCTCACATGACAAATCTAACACCATTATCAAAAGAAAACACAAACTTGATGTTGCAACACTTTTTAGATTCAAGAAACAACTCTTAGGCTGTGTTTCGATCATAGATTTTGATAAGAATCTGGAAAGGGAAAGGAAAAAGATGGGTTTAGAGATCTTTGTTTCATTTTGACAGTTAAGAAAACAAAATAATCAACCTATAGACATATGAAGACCTTAAGAAAAAAATCAATTATAATGATGGTAAAATGGCTAAATGTAAATGTTTGGACTTAGATTTGAACTTAGTTCTGGCAATCCCACTTGACAAACACTTTCTCAATTGTAAATATGATTGTACTCGTCTCTGTATATGAATCCTTCCCAAATGGACTTAAGTTGAGATCAAATGCCGACAAACCAAACAGTGGAAAGTTGGCTTTTTAAGGTTCAAATTTGTTCCCAAAAAAGCAAAGTTCTCAAATTTTACCTAAGCATTACAGAGGCAAAGTAGGCTTTTATGGTTCAATCTCCACACAGATTCAAAAGTTTTGTTTCTGTATTCTGATAGACAAATAAAAAAACCTACCATCCCCAACTGTACACTTGCATACTTGATTCAGAAAATGCAACTGTATGATCAGCTCCACAAGTAACGGATACTATCTCATGGCCATCTAATGCACTTAGTTGAGTTGGAAAAAGTCGATCTTCAGCATCACCATGACCTAGCTGACCATCCTCTCCCCGCCCCCAAGAGCAAACAAAATTTCCAGCTGTAAAAGATCTACAATGTCAGTTTGTCTCCTTAATGCAAATTTTACAAATGAAATTTATATAGCAGGAAGTTACATACATGGAAATCAATCATGGATGAAGACAGAATAACAAAAGGATAAACCAAGCTGAAAAGCTTTAAGATAAACAAACTAAATAAACAATAAAATATTTTATTCTTTACGGCATTTAGCTTTTACTTTTCTAAATGAATGCATTTATTATCCCAACAGATTGGTAATGAAATTATTCTTTTGATAGAAGCTGTAACCCAAAGTTCTATCAAGTAAAGGTCAATCTGGTCACAATTAAATGAGGAACCTTTTCATAGGAGGTGGACTCTTTATTCATTGGGCCTATTTTCTTGCAAATCCTTCTTTGTTAAGATAATTGGTGTCCCAAATGTGCCTTCTTTTGGTCCTTATAAGATGATTTGGAATGGTATTATGCCTCAAGTTAAAAATTTTGTATGGACACCAATGGCATGTTTTAGAAGAGATGACCCAATTGCTTTTTGCTTCCTTAATTGTGCTAATTGTTTTTGCTCCCACAATGGTGTATCATGTACAACGGAAATGAGAACCTATTGACAATTTATTTTTGCATTGCCTTGTCGCTATGGCTATATGGTACAAATTGTTTCGTTTGGTAAAAGTAGATTAGGTGGCCCCGATGTCTAGTGTCCAAATGTTTGATTTTAAAGGATTCGGATCCAATGAGAAGGCAAGAGTACTTTGGAATTGTGCTATTTGTGTAATTTGATTGGAAAAGAACGCTAGAGTTTTTTAAGACAATGTGGAAGAGATTAAAGGGTTGTGGGATAAGATTTGTCATTTATCCTCTTTTGGGGCTTTGTATCTTCTCCATTTAAGGGAATTCTTTTGTTTTTGATTTCTAGGTCAGAGGGTTGTATATGAAATGCAGCTTTTGTTTTCTTCTCTTTCTGGTGGTCTTCTTGTCCTCCTTAACCTCTTTGTATCTCTTTTACTCTTTTCTTCTAATAAAATCATTGTTGCTTAAAAAATATGGAGATTGACATGGCTCTTTGGAAGAGTATTCCATCATAACATATACTCCCTATGTCCCAAATTGTAGGCCCATTTTCACTATCCCAGACATCCCAAAAAATCGTTTATATTTTTAAATTTGTTCTTTTTTCAAGAATTTTGAAGACCTTATCTATAAGAACAAATTGAGATCTTTTAATTTATCAGGAAAAATTCTCAAAAATACATTATTTATTGAACCCAGTAAAGGGCACGATGCCGAAAATGGACAAACAATTTGGGACAGAGTTGGGACAGAGGGAGGATTTCATACTACATGTGCTTAGCAACGAGAGGTTAGTGAATGGATCCAAATTGTGAGTCTTAGAGGTCATTACATTGTTCTTTCTTTGTGACATTTGACTATGCCATGAAGGGTTGATGCTCAATTACCTTGGCATGCTGTCTGCGTTCATATATGATTCACTTAAGGGACAGTATGTAGAGAAAAGCCTACAATGACCCATATGTTTGGGCTTTTCTTTAGAATGGAAACTAGGAATGGTTTCATGTAACAATTGTTTTGATCAACACTCAGAAGAAGAAAAATGTTTGAGGGCCACAAAAAGTGTGGCTCAAATGGCTCAAATTTGCCAAAACGACGTCATTTTGGGCTCAAAACTTGCCAAAACGACGTCATTTTGGGCTCAAAACTTGCCAAAACGACGTCGTTTTGGCAAATTCGAGCCATTTGAGCCACACTTTTTGTGGTTTCAACAATGACATGAAACAATATTTTCCTTCTTTGTTTTTCTTATTCATCAAACCAATTTTGCATAGACCGGTCAATTTACAACACCCCAACTATTACCACATGAAAAGAGAATTTAACAAAACAACTAGTTTACCCAAGCAATGTATAAGAATAACTTCCAATTGGGTTTTTTTTTCTTCAATAAAAATTAAAATAAAATATAAAAGAAGAAGAGCAAGAAGAAGAAATTCAAAGTATAAGATCAAGACCCAAAATTAGAACATAATTTGCACCCACTAAAAAACAAGACCAGATAATAAAACATTACATATATAGGTAGATGGGTATGATTATGTATAGAGAAAGGAGAATTGGGAGAAAGAAAAAAGGGGAAATGAAGCTTACAGAGGAGAGCGACAGAGTGACTAGCACCAGCAGAGATGAGAAGAACTCGACGAATCGGTGCACTTACTATTTCACTACTACTAATATTCACTTCTTCCTCCGCCATGTCTCTCTCTCTCTCAGAGATGGATTGTGTCAAACACCGAAAAGTCTATAGATAGAGAGAGAGAGAGAGAGAGACAGGAGAGCGATATTTAAGAAGTATCTTCTTCTTCTTCGTCCTGTTGTTCTGGACAGATCATAATGGAGGCCAGAGGGTATGTTTATAGGTGATGTAGATAGCACATGTCCCTAACACCTTGGGGAGAGAATTACTGCTACTGCTACTGCTACTGCTATTAAGAAAGGAGAGAGAGAGAGAGAGATAGATGGAAGAGCAGGTGAAAGAAAAGACCAGACCAGTATAGAAGGGTGCATGTGATCAAATTTTGAGAAATTATTTGGTGGTTCTCAGGAATGTCCATTATTTTATTTTATTTTATTTTTGAAATATAAAAAATAAAATAAAAAATTTGCTTGGTTCTATTTTTCCAAAAATACTTTTCAAAAAATTTTACTTTCTTATTTTTCATATTTTTTTGTTTTTATTGAATTTTTTTAATATTTTAAGTAATTTTTTTTATTTTTTAGACATACCTAACATAAATATACCTAAAAAGTAAAAATTTTGTGAAAAAACCTTTTAAAAATTCACTAAATACCAAAAATATATTAAAAAAAATATGAGAATTCAATACATTTTTTATATTTTTATGTATTTATTAATTTTTTAAAATATTTTTTCACAAATTTTTTACTTTTTAGATACATCTAAGTAAAGTGCATCTAAAAAAGTAAAAAAAAAATGTTTAAAATTTTAAAAATATTTACTAAAAACAAAAAAACATGAAAACCAAAAAATTTTAGTTTTCAAAAAACTTAATTCAAAAAACTCAAACCAAACATTGATTAATTTATTGAAAAAGTTTAAAGTAAGAAGAGTATAAGGTATTAGGTGTAGTGGATATTTTTTATTGATGAGAGGTTTGCCTTTTGTAAAATAGTATGGTGAGGTGAGGAGTCTTTCGTTGATTTTGGAGGACATTTTGTTTTTAATTTTACTCCTTAATTTATATGTTGACTTCTTTTTTTTATCCGTTGACTTTTTGTTGACTATATATTGAAATTTATATTTATCTGTTTAAATTTTTTGACTATTTGTTCAAATTTCCCCCCTTATTTGTTCAAATATCTATCCAAATAATCTATACGTTAAATTATCTATCTATTTTTAACATTTATTTGTTAAATTATCTATCTATTAAAAAAATTATCTGTTAAAGTATTTGTAGCATTTTTAACAAATCTATTCTAATATATATAGAGAGGTGATCTATTTTGCTTTAAAAAAAAAAAAGATGATATGCTTAAAATGTTTAAACAAATCCACTTTTCTCTCTCTATCTGTTTGTCTCTCTTTCTCTCTCTTTTTTTGGTATATCTCTATCTTTTTCTCTTTCACTAATTATCTCTTTCTTTCTCTATCTGTTGGTATCTCTCTCTCCTCATCTCTTTCTCTCTGTATCTGATGGTCTTGAAGGCCAAGATCTTCACGGATTTGTCCAATGTATGTGTCGGTGAATGCATCCAGTAACTGATTTGCAATACTTTGCAAATGAATGATCCTTTAAACTTTTAGTTCACATTGATTAGTACGAGAATCAAGATGAAATAACGTCGAAGTATTCCAAGTGATTTTCTATTGAACTTTAGGTTGTGACTTGTCTCCTTCTAATGATGGGAAAATTGTTTTATCAAAATGACAATCCTCAAATTATGCATTAAATACATCACCAATCAAAGGTTCTAGATATCTAATGATTGATGAAGAATCAAAACCAATATAAATTCCAAGCCTATGTTGTGGACCCATCATAGTGTGCTGTGGAGGTGTAATTGGGACATAAACCGTGTAACTAAAGACTATAATGTGACTAACATTTGGTTGTTGACCAAATACAAGTTATAATGATGAATACTTATGATATCCAGTTGGTCTGACATGAATCAAAGATGTAACATGCAATATAACATGACTCTATGTTGAAACGAGAAATATGCTTTTCATAAGCAAAGGCCGAGCAATCAACTGAAGTCTCTTAATGAATGATTCAACTAAATCATTTTGTGTATGAGTGTGTGTAACAAGGTGTTCAATATCAATGTTAATGGACATGCAATAATTATCAAATGCTCAGGATGTAAATTCACTAGCACTATCAAGACGAATTGTCTTGATAGGATGGTCTGGAAAATGTGCTCGCAATATAATTATTTGCGCAAGGAGTCTGGCAAATGCAACATTATGTGTAAAAAGTAAACAAACATGTAACCATTTGATTGAAACCACAAAATAACGAAATGGTCCACAAGAAGAGTGTATAGGTCCAATTATATATCCTTGAATTCTTTGCAAAAAGGATGGAGATTCAACAATTACTTTTGCGAACATGGATAATCACTTGGTAAAAGAATTTTCTGGTTCTTTAATGGATGTCCATGTGAATTTTTAATTATTTAACGCATCATTATAGATCTTGGATGCCCGAGTTGGTTATGCCATAGCATAAACGTTTTTGGGTCAGAGCACTTCTGGTGCATGACAATATGTGACTCAATCATTTTTATTATTGTATAATATAATTTAGATAAAAATGCAGGAAGTTTTTCTAATACTAGCTTCTGGCTAGAATTAGTTGAAGTGTTTAATAAATACTCTTCCTGACCTTTATTTATAGTTTTAATATGATAACCATTTCGATGTATATCTTTGAAACTTAACAGATTTCTTTTAAATCTGGTAGAATACAAAGCTTCACCAATACAAATTTGTGTTCCATTTGACAACATAATATTGGCTTTTCCGGAGCCCTCAATTAGGTTTGGAGAACCTAAAATTGTATTGACATTAGCTTTTTCCATGACTAATTATATAAAATATTTTGCATAATGTAAGATTGTGTGCGTGGTTGCACTATCCACTAGACAAATATCATCACCAATTATTTTGGAGTTAATCAATCCATCAATGAAAACCATGCCTATAATAAATTGAAATTCATTATTCTCAAAATAAAAAAAATACAAACTGTCAAACCCCAAAATACATACTCTGAAGATCTAATTAAAACAAGAAAATGAACATTCTAAAATAGAAAAACACAAAATTCAAAATCATAAAACATGACAATATAAAGCATAACCCAAAAATGTGATATCTAGAAAATCAAGTTAATTAGTGTGAACATTTCCATCACCAATTAAATGATCAATTTTTCTTTCAGAATCTTTAAAAAAATCAGAAACGTTAAGATGATTAATATCAATGGGTTCATAATGATCTATGAAATGCATCTCAATTCCTTTTCCTTTTTCTTTTATTGAAGGTTGATAGAGATCCACTACATATTTAGGTGTACGACATGTACGCGACCAAGGCCTTGTCATGGCACATCAGCAACAAGCATTTTCATGATTCTTGGAAGGTTTATTTTGTAACTCTTTTTCATTTTCTTGTGATGTTCTAGAATTATTCCACTTCTGGTGAAATGCCATGTTATTTTTCTGAACATATCCTTCACGGATTTGATAATTATTTCTGTACGGGGAGCAAATATTCCGGCAAGCCCGTACTCCTTTCTTCCAAGCTCCGTAGCTGTCCGATCACCTGCGAACACAATGGCGGTGAGCTACCCGGCGGTGTGTGGCCGGAAAACCCCTCCGACGATCAAGTTAGCACACACCTTGGGATAGAGGGAGAAAGAGGGGAGAGTGTTTGGTGTAAGTATTTTCTTACAAAGTGTTCGTCCGTCCGTATGGGGGGCGCAGACATGCCTATATACCCTCTGCGCCCCATATCCACTCCCAGTCATCTCCTGACACGTGGCTCTGCTATCCCATCTGTCAGCATAAACCTTGCTGAACATCACCTAATCTCAACTGCCAGCCTTCCCTGCTGGAGCTCGGCAGCCGAGCTGCTCTATCCGTGGCCGGGCTGTGCTGCCTGCCCAAGCACTTCACTGGCCAAGCTCAAGAGAACCGGGCTAGGCAGCATCTCTGTAAAGCCGTGCCCGGGACATCTCGTGCTCACCAGTGGTCGGCCTTCCTGCCGAGCAAACAAGTATCTCGGCCGACTGCGCCTTTCCGGGCGCCGGTCATTTAACTGATTGGTCGGCCCTTCTGCCGAGCAGACAGGTAGCTCGGCTGACGAAGCCTTTCCGGGCGCCGTTCGGTCAACCTGACTAGCTGCGTTGCCTTAACCGAGCAAATTCTTTTCGGACAGGGCGGCGCATATTCGGCCCAACACCTGCTCGGCCCAAGTCCTAGTAGCCCAATTCTGGGCGGATCGCAGATCATCTCGGCCCAATGCCACATTGGGCATCCAACCTGCTCGGTTGTTGCCTCGGCCCAATTCCAGATCATAAATCTCCCTCTCAATTTCTATCTTGATCACGTCCAAAACCATGACCTTTCCCTCGTCCATGACCATGAAATGCAACCTCATTCACTTCAGGAAATGAGGCAGAACCAGTTAGACTGGATAGCTGATTTTTTAATAATAATTGATTAGTTTGTTCAGTCACAAGAAGAAATGAAATCAGTTCAAAGTACTTTCAAAAATGATATTCTCTATCTTGTTGCTGCAGAAGCACATTATCAGCATAAAATGTAGAGAATGTTTTTTCAAGCATATCTTCTTTAGTAATTCTTTCTCCACATAATTTTAATTGAAAGATTATTTTAAATAAAGTAGAATTGTACTTACTAACTAATTTATAATCTTGTAACCTTAGGTGCAACCAATTATAACGGGCTCTTACGATCTTATGGTGCTCTTATCTCTCCTTCAAATTATTCCACAGAATTAATGGATCTTTTACTGTGAGGTACTCATTTTTTAAATTCTTCTTGGAGATGATGGCGAATGAATATCATTGCCTGTAATAACCCTCACCACTGATTACCGATTTCCTACCGAATACTGATAAACTGAGACTGATTATGATAAGTAATGAATCAACTGACTGACTGGAATCTGGAACTGAATTGACTGAGTATATCTAACTAATTGCATATCTATCTGTTTGTCGTTTAATTATCTGTTTGTATTTTTATGTTTAAACTATTAATTGAAGGCCTTATTGGCGGCCGAACCCGAAATCGATTAGTGTTTTGTGATCATCATGATTTATGTGATTTTATGGTGTAATTATCTGAAAATTGATTTGGTACGATTAAATTAGATTAATTGTTGGTAATTTGCATCATTAGGCTTATTTACAATTATGCCCTTGTTAGTGGGCCATTATACCAACATAGAGGGACTTAGTCTTGCATTTGATCAACACTTTCTTCAACCTATTTTGAGTGTATAACCGACCTTAGAGAGAGAGAAACTTGAGGAGTTGATTTCATTTCAATTTTGCTTGTAAATTGCTTGGTAATTGAAGGAATTGGAACGTGGGTTGCAAATTAAGCTCCCTCACCTTGTAATTGAAGCTCTAGGTAAGGAATTTAACCTCTCATTGTTGTGTTTAAGCTTGTTCATGCCTAGTTCTTGTATCCTTAGTGATTTGAGCCTTGAATTGGCCCATATATGTCAAATTGGAGCCTAGCTCATGCATGCATGCCTTTAATTTGAAGTTTTGAAGTTGTCCTTCATGAAATGGTACATGCATGTTCATAATTTTGCAATGGTCCATGTTTTCAACTTGTTTTTGGAACAATTGGCCCACTAGAGCATCAAATGGAAGCTTTGAAATGATTTGAATTCATGCATGTTTGCATGTTCTCCATGTTCATGAAAATGGGTTGAAATTTGGTTTTAATTGATCTTCCCTTGGGCCTTGATTTTACAAATTGAGCCTTGAATCATGGTATTCTATGTATCTACAAGTGTTTTCCAAGAAATGGGCCCAAAGGAACTGATTTTGATGCATTTGTGTTTGATTTTGAACTTGGAGCTCGAATCTGGATTTTTCCAGATTTTGGTCTTCCGCTCGAGCGGGGAGGAAGGCGCTCGAGCGGGAAATTCGTGCTCCCAGTACTTTGCACTGTTTTACAATCCGTTCGAGCGGTGTAATTGGCGCTCGAGCGGGACCTTGTGTCTCACGCTTGAGCGGCCATCGAGCGCCCTATCGAGCGTGATTTTCACCCATCCAGTACTTTTAACTGTTTTGCAGACCACTCGAGCGGGGTAAGTGACGCTCGAGCGGGAAACCTTTGTCTGCATATCCGCTCGAGCGGAGTAACCTACGCTTGAGCGAGACCCCTGTTTTCAGCAAATTTTGTAAAGTGTTCAAAAGTGCATCTTTGCATCCTCTTTCCATCCTAGGCATTCCTAGGGCATGTTTAAGGCACCTTAAAGAGGATATAGATGTAGAACCACACTGAGGCAAATTTAGGGATTAGGTTATTATATTTCCCAACTGTGAAACTTAGTGTGTGTTCAATCTGTTAACTGTATAGGGTTGGCATTCCGAGGAGACGCTCTAGCTTACTATAGCCCAGAACTCTGTGAGTAACAATTGTGTAAAGATATGTTCAAAATGATTATCTTCTGAATACTGAACTGAACTGTTTACTGAACTGATATTGTTTACTGAATGAATGTATGTCCTATATTCTGAACTGTACTGTGGCATCCTTAGCACCTACTGTTACTGTTACTGTTACAGAGATCTCTGTCGGTTCCCTCGTGGAACCACTACTGTTTACTGATTGATGGCCACCATTACTGTTCGGTCTTTAAGACCTACTGCTTACTGTACTGTTATGCTAATGGATGTACCACATATGACTGATTGACTGAAAGATTGAAGGACTGAAATACTGATTTAATGAACTGTTTTTATTACTGTAAGGACATTCATTCTAAACCTCTTTACGCATTACGTTATTCACTGGGCTTTAGCTCACTGCTCATATATATATGTAGGTGTACAGGCACCAGACCGGAGCTAGGAGCGTGGGGTAGATTCCCCTTTTTGTCAAGCCAACCATTGCGCCTCACTGCGAGGTTCCGAGCCTGCCAAGCCATGGCTTAGGGGTGTTTTAACTTCCCCCGTCTGTCTCCGTATCCGTTTTGTATAATTGTATAGACTGAATGTTTGGTACTGTACTGTTTAATAGGGATTAGGTCCCTGATCTGACTGACTGTAAGTATTGTACATACTGGTTGCACTGCTTATATGTATATATATGAAAAGTCCTTTTGCTCACAGACTGTCACAGCTCATTGGACACTGTTTATTTACTGTACTAGCTTTCGCCATGCCCCTGTACTCTGTTTTACTGTCTTGCTGTTAAGCAGGCCTTCGGTAATCTCGGATTACTGGCCGGTTACGGTGCTAAACCCATATAGGCGGGTTTGGGTTGTGACAGAGTGGTATCAGAGCGATACTTAATCACGAGTTATACCGCACACACGTGTCTAAATGAGCTATAGGGTGTCCTAGAAAAGTAATAGGGCATTACATGAGCATGATAAGTGTGTGGTTATGACATAACTGATTATATGATAATGTGTTAACCTGTTTAAAGAAATGACTGCCTATGTTGATAATTGTTACAACTGTTATAACTGCCTATAGTGAAATGGATAATGCAAACGAATCTGAATCCTCATCCACTGAGGCAAGAATGGCAAGAATGGAAAGAATGATGGAACTAATAACTGCTAGACTTGAGCAACAACAGAATCAACAGCCCCCACCTCCTCTTCCGGTACAGCCGGAACAGAATGTGAATGTTAATGATGAGGACATAATTGCTCTTACCCAGAAGTTTAGTAAAATGAAACCACCTTCCTTCCAGGGAGGTCTCGAACCGCTAAAGGCTGAAGCTTGGGTGCTTAAAACAGAAAAGTTGTTTGAAGTGTTTCCGTGCTCGGAGGCACACAAAGTACTGTTGGCTACCTTCACCTTGCAAGAAGAGGCTAGAAGGTGGTGGATGCTAGTCCGTGACACTAACACTGTAGTGACTTGGGCTCAGTTTAAGGAGTCCTTCTTTGAAAAGTATTTTCCCCAATGTGTCAGGGACAGGAAAGTAACTGAGTTTGAACAGCTGAGACAGGGTACAATGTCTGTTGCTGAATATGAAGCAAAGTTCACCGAGCTTGCTAGATATGCACCACATATGGTGGACATTGACTACAAGAAGGCCAGAAAGTTTGAAGGAGGCCTTAATGTGGCAATACTCGACAGAATAAGTGTTTTAAAGCTACCGACCTATGTAGGTGTTCTTGACCGAGCATTGATGGCTGAGTCGAACATCGAGGCAGTGAGACAATCTGAAACACCAGCGTCTGAATGGCGTGGTAAAAGGCAAGGTTTTAAGTTCAAGAAGGGCAAGAACAACCTGCTGAACAAAAAGCAAAATACAGGGTCAACGACTACTTCTAGCCAAGGAAACCGTTCCATCCCGCCTTGTTCTGAATGTGGTAAGAATCACAAGGGAGTTTGTTATAAAATTTATGGTGCTTGTTACAGTTGTGGCAAGGTGGGCCACAAGGTGAAAGATTGCCCCTCTGCACCTCAGGGCAATAGCAAAGCTACGCCAAGTGTGGCGGCATTAACTGTTACACCAAAACCGAACCTTAAAGCTACCGAGAAAGAGCCTATGAGGCAGGGCCGAGTGTTCGCCCTAGTACCGGGAGACGTACAAAATACCGAGACCGTAGTGTCAGGTATCCTCTCTATTTGTACTCAAAATGCATATGTACTGATTGATTCGGGGTCTACACATTCTTATGTATCGCATGCTTTTTCGCGGAAATTGAATAGACCCTTAGAACCCATGAATTACTTGTTAGCTATATCTTCACCTGTTGGGGGATCTATGACATGTGCATTTATGTATCCTGCTTGTGAGATCATTGTTGGGGATATGCATCTGTTTATTGATTTACTGCCATTGAACATTGATCATTTTGATGTAATATTGGGGATGGACTGGTTAACGAAATATCATGCCACCATAGACTGTGTAACGAAACAAGTAGTTTTCTGTCCACCGGGTTTGCCCGAATTTGTGTTTAATGGGAGTGGAGTGGTACCTCCTCCGTATTTGATTTCATCTGTAAAAGCTGTTAAATTGATTAGAAAGGGGTGTAAAGGATATCTGTGTTCTGTATTGACTGTATCTACTGATGATAATGCTAATGTGGACAGCATTCCCATAGTCAGAGAGTTCCCAGATGTTTTTCCAAATAATCTGCCAGGGGATTTGATTGACAGGGAGATTGAATTCACCGTTGATGTGATTCCGGGAACACAGCCAGTATCTAAAGCTCCTTACAGAATGGCTCCAACTGAACTGAAAGAATTGAAAGTGCAACTGCAAGAACTGTTGGACAAGAAGTTCATCAGGTCCAGTACTTCACCGTGGGGCGCTCCTGTCTTGTTTGTAAAAAAGAAAGACGGCTCACTGAGATTGTGTATTGATTACCGTGAACTGAATAAGGTAACTGTGAAAAATAAATACCCATTGCCGCGTATTGATGACTTGTTTGATCAGTTACAGGGTGCTCAAGTTTTCTCTAAGATTGACCTCAGATCAGGTTACCATCAACTGAAAGTTAAACCAGAAGACATTGACAAAACTGCTTTTCGAACGAGGTATGGACATTATGAATTTTTAGTTATGCCTTTCGGAGTTACCAATGCACCTGCTGCATTTATGGACCTCATGAACAGAATCTTTAAACCATACCTTGATGACTTTATAGTTGTATTCATTGATGACATACTGATTTATTCCAAAAGTATAGAAGAACATGAATATCATCTGAGACTTGCCCTGCAGACCCTAAGAGAACAGAAACTCTATGCTAAACTGTCTAAATGTGAATTTTGGCTTGATCATGTTATGTTTTTGGGGCATGTTGTTAGCAAAGATGGAATTTCTGTTGATCCGCAGAAAATTGAAGCTGTAGTAAACTGGCCTAGACCGACAAATGTGACAGAAGTCCGAAGCTTTTTGGGACTAGCTGGATATTACAGAAGATTTGTCAAAGATTTCTCCAAAATTGCCTTACCGTTGATACAATTGACTCAGAAGGGGATATCATTTGACTGGACTGACCAAAGAGAATCAGCATTCCAAGAGTTAAAAACTCGACTTGTGACTGCACCTGTTCTTACCCTACCTTCAGGTACGGATGGTTATACTGTTTTTAGTGATGCTTCTCATAAGGGTTTGGGGTGTGTTTTAATGTAGAATGGGAGAGTTATTGCTTATGCTTCCCAACAACTGAGACCGCATGAAAAGAACTACCCGACCCATGATCTGGAACTTGCTGCAGTGGTATTTGCCCTAAAAATCTGGCGTCACTACCTATATAGGGCAACATGTGAAGTATACACCGACCACAAGAGTCTGAAGTATATCTTCACTCAGAAAGAACTGAACATGAGACAGCGGAGATGGCTAGAACTGATTAAAGACTATGACTTATAGATTTTGTACCATCCAGGAAAAGCCAACACCGTTGCCGATGCATTAAGTCGAAAATCGATTGGAAACTTAGCCTGTTTACTCACCGGACAGAAAGAGCTACTTTGTGACCTTGAAAAATCTGAAATTGAAATCGTGTTACGGGAACAAGGTGGAACCTTAGCTGCTATTTCTGCTCAACCGGTATTGATTAAAGAAATTAAAGAGAAACAGCAACAGGATGACTTCTTGAAGAAGATCATCGAAGAAAGGGAATCTAAACCAAGACCGGGTTTCAAGTTTGAGAATAATGTACTGAAACTTCAAGAAAGGTTGTGTGTACCGAATGATACCGAACTGAAAAGAAGAGTTCTGCAAGAGGGCCACAATTCAAAATTTTCTATCCATCCGAGGAATACGAAAATGTATCAAGACTTGAAACTGAATTTTTGGTGGCCGGGAATGAAGAAAGAAATTGCTGATTTTGTATCAAAATGTCTTCATTGCCAACAAGTTAAAGCTGAACATCAACGACCCGCAGGCTTATTGCAGCCCTTACCAATACCGGAGTGGAAATTGGAACATATTACTATGGATTTTATTGTCGGATTGCCTCGCTCTAGTAAAGGTATGGACTCAATTTGGGTTATTGTTGATAGACTGACTAAAGCTGCTCACTTCCTACCTGTTAAGACAATTTATAATGCGGACAAATTGGCTATACTCTATATTGATGAAATTGTTAGACTGCATGAAGTGCCTGTGTCCATTGTTTCTGACAGGGATTCGAAGTTTACATCGAGATTTTGGCAAAGCTTACAGACTGCATTGGGTACTGAACTAAGACTGAGTAGTGCCTACCATCCTCAGACAGATGGACAGTCAGAAAGGACCATCCAAACTCTAGAGGATTTATTGAGAATGTGTGTCCTTGATTTTCAGGGAAACTGGGAAAACCATTTGTCATTGGCTGAATTCGCCTACAACAACAGCTATCATTTAAGTATTGGTATGGCGCCTTTCGAGGCATTGTATGGCAGAAAATGTAGATCTCCGATTTGCTGGGCAAAAGTTGGAGATGGGCCTTTGCTTGGGCCCGAGATTGTATATGAAACGATTGAGAAGGTGAAACTGATACAACAGAGATTGAAAACTGCACAAAGCAGACAGAAAAGTTATGCAGATGTCAGAAGACGGGACAAAGAGTATGAAGTGGGAGATCACGTTTTTGTGAAAGTGACACCAATGAAAGGCCAGACTCGTTTTGGAGTCAAAGGCAAGTTAGCGCCGAGATATGTCGGGCCGTATGAGATTATTGAGAAAATCAATCCGGTGGCGTATCAAGTTGCGCTTCCTCCTGAAATGGAGCATATGCATAACAACGTCTTCCACATTTCGATGTTGAGAGATTACCTCCGGGATCCTTTCCATGTGATTGAGCCTACTCGAGTAGTGTTGAGCGATGACTACACTTACGAGGAACGGCCTATACAGATTGTAAACAGACGGATCAAGAAACTGAGAAACAAAGAGATCCCGTTAGTGAAAGTTGACTGGCAAAAATCATGGTGGCGTAGATGCCACTTGGGAAAGGGAAGATGACATGGCTAAGAGATATCCTGAATTGTTTTCCACTGGATCCTGTTTTCTTCCAGAATGAAGGTAACTCGAGTTTAGAGGACTAAACTCTTTTTAAGGAGGGGAGACTGTAATAACCCTCACCACTGATTACCGATTTCCTACCGAATACTGATAAACTGAGACTGATTATGATAAGTAATGAATCAACTGACTGACTGGAATCTGGAACTGAATTGACTGAGTATATCTAACTAATTGCATATCTATCTGTTTGTCGTTTAATTATCTGTTTGTATTTTTACGTTTAAACTATTAATTGAAGGCCTTATTGGCGGCCGAACCCGAAATCGATTAGTGTTTTGTGATCATCATGATTTATGTGATTTTATGGTGTAATTATCTGAAAATTGATTTGGTACGATTAAATTAGATTAATTGTTGGTAATTTGCATCATTAGGCTTATTTACAATTATGCCCTTGTTAGTGGGCCATTATACCAACATAGAGGGACTTAGTCTTGCATTTGATCAACACTTTCTTCAACCTATTTTGAGTGTATAACCGACCTTAGAGAGAGAAAAACTTGAGGAGTTGATTTCATTTCAATTTTGCTTGTAAATTGCTTGGTAATTGAAGGAATTGGAACGTGGGTTGCAAATTAAGCTCCCTCACCTTGTAATTGAAGCTCTAGGTAAGGAATTTAACCTCTCATTGTTGTGTTTAAGCTTGTTCATGCCTAGTTCTTGTATCCTTAGTGATTTGAGCCTTGAATTGGCCCATATATGTCAAATTGGAGCCTAGCTCATGCATGCATGCCTTTAATTTGAAGTTTTGAAGTTGTCCTTCATGAAATGGTACATGCATGTTCATAATTTCGCAATGGTCCATGTTTTCAACTTGTTTTTGGAACAATTGGCTCACTAGAGCATCAAATGGAAGCTTTGAAATGATTTGAATTCATGCATGTTTGCATGTTCTCCATGTTCATGAAAATGGGTTGAAATTTGGTTTTAATTGATCTTCCCTTGGGCCTTGATTTTACAAATTGAGCCTTGAATCATGGTATTCTATGTATCTACAAGTGTTTTCCAAGAAATGGGCCCAAAGGAACTGATTTTGATGCATTTGTGTTTGATTTTGAACTTGGAGCTCGAATCTGGATTTTTCCAGATTTTGGTCTTCCGCTCGAGCGGGAAGGAAGGCGCTCGAGCGGGAAATTCGTGCTCCCAGTACTTTGCACTGTTTTACAATCCGTTCGAGCGGTGTAATTGGCGCTCGAGCGGGACCTTGTGTCTCACGCTCGAGCGGCCATCGAGCGCCCTATCGAGCGTGATTTTCACCCATCCAGTACTTTTAACTGTTTTGCAGACCACTCGAGCGGGGTAAGTGACGCTCGAGCGGGAAACCTTTGTCTGCATATCCGCTCGAGCGGAGTAACCTACGCTCGAGCGAGACCCCTGTTTTCAGCAAATTTTGTAAAGTGTTCAAAAGTGCATCTTTGCATCCTCTTTCCATCCTAGGCATTCCTAGGGCATGTTTAAGGCACCTTAAAGAGGATATAGATGTAGAACCACACTGAGGCAAATTTAGGGATTAGGTTATTATATTTCCCAACTGTGAAACTTAGTGTGTGTTCAATCTGTTAACTGTATAGGGTTGGCATTCCGAGGAGACGCTCTAGCTTACTATAGCCCAGAACTCTGTGAGTAACAATTGTGTAAAGATATGTTCAAAATGATTATCTTCTGAATACTGAACTGAACTGTTTACTGAACTGATATTGTTTACTGAATGAATGTATGTCCTATATTCTGAACTGTACTGTGGCATCCTTAGCACCTACTGTTACTGTTACTGTTACTGTTACAGAGATCTCTGTCGGTTCCCTCGTGGAACCACTACTGTTTACTGATTGATGGCCACCATTACTGTTCGGTCTTTAAGACCTACTGCTTACTGTACTGTTATGCTAATGGATGTACCACATATGACTGATTGACTGAAAGATTGAAGGACTGAAATACTGATTTAATGAACTGTTTTTATTACTGTAAGGACATTCATTCTAAACCTCTTTACGCATTACGTTATTCACTGGGCTTTAGCTCACTGCTCATATATATATGTAGGTGTACAGGCACCAGACCGGAGCTAGGAGCGTGGGGTAGATTCCCCTTTTTGTCAAGCCAACCATTGCGCCTCACTGCGAGGTTCCGAGCCTGCCAAGCCATGGCTTAGGGGTGTTTTAACTTCCCCCGTCTGTCTCCGTATCCGTTTTGTATAATTGTATAGACTGAATGTTTGGTACTGTACTGTTTAATAGGGATTAGGTCCCTGATCTGACTGATTGTAAGTATTGTACATACTGGTTGCACTGCTTATATGTATATATATGAAAAGTCCTTTTGCTCACAGATTGTCACAGCTCATTGGACACTGTTTATTTACTGTACTGGCTTCCGCCATGCCCCTGTACTCTGTTTTACTGTCTTACTGTTAAGCAGGCCTTCGGTAATCTCGGATTACTGGCCGGTTACGGTGCTAAACCCATAGGGGCGGGTTTGGGTCGTGACATTGCCTTTGCGTGATTCTGCAGGAATGTTTCATTTTCATGTTTTATGGTATCTCCAAGATTTATTGTCTCAAGGTGGATCTAAACATCAATAATCCAAGATAAATAATTATTTCCAGAAATGTCAAGAGCTAATTTTGAAAGATTTGACATGATTACTAAATTTAATAAAAACAATATATTTAGTATCATGTAAATATATTAAGGAAATATAAAATAAGCCTTAGAATTTCTTTGTACTTACTACAACCATCCAGTAACTTTATCTTCTCAACTGGCTAGAATCTTATACTGATAACGTGTTATAAAACTAAAAAAAATAAAGAAGGAAGAGCCACAATAAGAGATCACATATGTAATACATAATTTTTCTATATTTTCATTACACTACTAGAAAAGGGAGCTTTAGCCATGGAATCTTTTGCGACGGTTTGAAAATCATCGCAAATACCATGTTTTTGCGACAGCAAACGAAGTCATTGCAAAAGTAATTTTTTTGCGACGGAAAATGTAAGACCGTGGCAAAAAATAGTACCTTTTGCGACGATTTGTTACCCGTCGTTTTTTTTTTTTTTGCGATTGTTTTATTGTTTTTGCGACGCCTCTATGCCACTGTCGCAAAAGGTGTTTTTTTTTTTTTTTCTTCCCGTGCCCTACCTCTTTCCTTCTCTTCTACCCTTTCAGTATTCTCTTCCATTAGATCAAAGAAAAACCTAGTCGTCACTTTCTCTCTCTCGCTCCCAGTCGTCTATCTCGCAGCCCCAACAGTACCAGCATGGAAGAGTTCCAGGTTGCCCTTCTCTCCTCTCATTTTCTTTCTTCTCACTCGCACAAACCCTCACAATATCTCTCTCTTGCTTTCGCTCTCACTATCGCCAATTTTCTATTCCTCTCTCTCTCTCCCTCTCTCTAAAATGTCAACCGCGAACCCAAAATTTCAGTTTGCTTTGTTGGCGCTCTCTTCGTTCGCTATTCTTACAGACCAATTAGAAATGCAAGGAAAACCCTAACTTTCATTCCCTTCAATTCGATCTCACTCCAACAGTACAAATACATATACATGTCCCAGTCTTCTTTGTGAATTCCATATCTGTACGTATTGAAGTTTTCTTTTTCGAAAGGTGGTTCGTGCTCATACCTTTGGATCTCGAAGAACTGTTCTTGTTTATTCAGATTTTTCACCGTTAATTTGGAATCAGGGGTACGTAATAGTTATGTTAAATCAAATTTTAATTCTTTTCTCCACCAATTCGAGTTCGAAAAGGTTTGGGTGGTAGTTGATTGGTTTGAATAAGTTGTTTCATTGTGTGATACGTTGGTTTGTGGCTGGGCTAGGGTTTTGTTGCTTGAATGATATAGAGGGTGCTACTTAATTGTAGATTTGTTCAAATTCACTTTCAGTCTAGTTCAAATCCTAATTCAATCAGTATGCGGATGTGTGTGTATGTGCAATTTCAATCATATTTGGATTAGGGTTTTGTTTCTTAGTTTGATTTGGCAATTTGAATGCTGTTGTGGAGGAGTATTAAGTCTAGAACTGTTAATATCTTATAGATTTGAAAAAAAATAAAGGTGGTGTGTTTGGATGAGGCAAAAGGGAAGGTGAAGGGGAAGTCTTGGTGGGAGTGTTAGACAATGGAGGAATGGAAAAACGAGAATTGATCGAGAATTGAATCGAAGTGCGGTCATGAATGGTTAGGGGACGATACTGAAGTTGAGCCTTGCACAAAAAAGAAGGCAAATGATGCTTTAAGTGATACTGAATTGGAGTCTTGTGCTAACAATCATGAATTGGAGTCTAGTTGCACAAAGAAGCAAACAAAAGATGCTTTATCAGCTCACTTTAGATAAAGAGATTACCTTGAACTTGTAGCTTTCTTGTAGAGACAGTACCAACACATGGTGTTTTCATTTTAGAAGGCCCCTGTTAGGATGTGAAGAAGATGAGGTGATCAGGCTGCAAAGTATGTTGGGAGACGGGCCTTGTTTAGATTTGAATAAAAAGGATTTAATCAGATGGAAGGCACAACAGTTAGGGGTATTTCAGGTTGGTGGGGTGTATAACTAGTGCAAACAAAGCTCTGGTTCTGTTCATAGCTCACCTGAATTGATTTGGTATAACTTTGCCCCTCCTAAGGCAAAATTCATTACTTGGCTTGCATGGAGGGGTAAGCTGAAAACCTCTTCATTCCTTAGTAGAATTGGAGTTTTGATAGGTCCTGATCTGTTGACTTGTGTGTTGTGCAAAGCTGATGTGGAATCCTGTACTCACCTTTTTTTGCACTGTTCTTTTGTGTGGAAAGTTTGGTCAAATATCATGGACTGGTGGGGAGTGAAATGGGTGATACCAGGTACTTTCGAGGTGTTGATGCAATGGTGGTTGGGGTGGAAGTTTAGGAAGAAGAAAAAGCAATTTTGGAGAGTTGTCTTTATTTCTGTTGTTTGGTCTATGTGGAAATACAAAAATGACTGTATCTTTAATAATTCTCATCTTGCTACTGATGAATTGTGTGAGTTAATAAAAGTTAGAGTGGCAATGTGGTTGAAGTCTTATGATATGGGGTGTTTCTACTCCATTCATGAGATTGTCTCAAATATAAAATGGGTGAGTCAAAATCTCTAAGGTTTGGAAGTGGTTGGTGATTGTTCAAGCTTGTTTGGAGGTTACATTTGTTGCCATGATGTTGTTTTGCTATGAATCTGTTGCTGATTTGCTCTGTTCTGAATGCTCTGCCTCTGATGCTGGGATTCTGTTTTGATGCAATCTGTTTAGTTCTGGTTTGCTGATCTGCTTGGGGTATTGCTAAGTTGAATTGGTTTTCTGAATTGGTGCTGATCTGTATGGAATCTGTTTGCTAATCTGCTTGGGTTGTTGATGTTCTACTGTGATGTTGATGTTGTAGCTTTGTGATAGATCAGTATGGTTGTTGTTCTAATATATAGCTCAGTATTAGAATTGGGATTCTGCTATTCATGTTCTGAGATGCTGCTGTGATGTTGTTGCTGTTGCTTTGTGATTTGCTGCTGCAATGCTGAGATGTTGCTGTAACAGATCAGTTTGGTTTCTGTTCTGATGAATATCTCCTTCTGCTGATGTTGTAATTCTTGGTGTTGTTTGATGCTACGTTGGGGTGTTTTGCTGGTGTAGTGGTTCTAAGCTGCTGGGGGATTTTGCTGGGGGTGGAGTTGGTAGTTTGGAAGGTTGCCTTGTTGTATGGTTGGGTGGGTTGTTTTCCTGGTTTTTGTTTTGTTCCTTTGTTTTGGATTGGCTTCTCGCCAATCTGTTGGGTTAGTGCTAGCAGATGATTGTGCTTCCTCCTTAGTGCCAACCTAGTTGGGATTATGGAGCGATAGCTTTGATGTGATTTGCATTTCCCTCATTTATTGATGTAATATTGCTTGTTTTGCTCTTATCATCAATACAGTTTCCCTTTTCTTTGCTGATCAAAAAAAGTGATAGCCTTCCTTTGCTTTCCCCTGCTCTTCTCTGTCTTTCTATCGTTTATTTCTCCCTGCTCATCAATTCAAGAATTTGTTGGTGTAAAATCTTGTTATTAAGTAACAGGTATATTGATTTCAGAGTGTAAAATCTTGGTATTTTTTTTCTTGGGCAGTCTGCTTTCGGCATGTTCATACCAAATGCTTGTGTGGATAAAATTTATTGTTTCTTGCCTTGTATTTTTATTTTTTTATTTCTTTGGGGCTGGTTGAAGGTCCACTCCAAGACTCGGTGAGATACAAGTGCAGAACTTACAGATTAAGAGGTTGAACTTGGCTGAGCAGATCCTCCAGATGTTGAACATGGATACGAATAAGGTTTTTTTTGTTGTTAAATGATAATACCTTTTTCTAAAACTCTAGATTGGCAACTCCATGCTTCTATCCTGTCAAGAGTTTATTCAAATATCTTATTATTCGTTACTTCTCTATTGCATTAATATCTACATTGATCATGCCAAAAGGAATGTGATGAACGCATGTTGTT
This sequence comes from Camellia granthamiana, assembly GCA_036172215.1. Taxonomy (NCBI): domain Eukaryota; kingdom Viridiplantae; phylum Streptophyta; class Magnoliopsida; order Ericales; family Theaceae; genus Camellia; species Camellia granthamiana. The sequence continues at coordinate 39,513,321 of CM069911.1, read as the reverse complement.
TCAGTTTCTCCTAGTTCTTAGTTGATCAAGAAGCTGTACTCTATTTTTTTTTTGTCACGTGAGAATTACTCTATTGATCTGTATGAATACTAAATAGTGTGTTCTGGCTAGGCACCAGTAACATTTAGCTTTATATTTACGTATTTTCTTATATCAAAGGTTCTATCACATCTGTGCAGTATGTTTTCTGCTGTGTGTGTTGAAGCTTTGCCTCTGTTTTCTGCAGTTAGAATGTGTTTGATCTTAGTTCTGCAGTGTAGTTTCTAAGTTCTAGTGTTGGTTGGGTTGATGAAAGTTTGCTTTGTGCTCCGCTTATTATATAGGCACTTTAAAGTTGAATTCAAATATAGTAACCAATGTTACATATTGATCTGTAGAAAAATTCCTCTGCTGTTTAGGTGGCTCTCAGAGTGTTCTGCTGATAGACCTGTTGATTCATCTCAGTGAAGTTCTGTGGTGTTCTACGAATAGACCACTCAGTTGCATTTTCAATGGTCTGTTTGCTGATTTAGTTTGGCTTTAATAACTAAGCTGAAAAAGACGCTAATTGCATGCAGGACAAATCGCATAGAGGTTTGCTAATTAGACCTAGTTGAGTTTATTATGTAAAGCTCAAATGCATGCTGTTTTTTCTTTTTCATTCTCATTTATATATGCAATTCGTTGGTAGACTGAAACAAGAAAAGCAGAGCTTGAGACTAATCTATCAACAAACTTGTGAGGCGAAAACAAGAACTTGAGGTAGTAAAATTGTCTGGAGAGAGTGACATGTTACTCACTGAAGTTGAAGTAAAGAGGCAGGAACTAAGAGATGCCAGACTACTTGTTGAAGATATGACACAGCAGCTTAAAAGTGAGAACTTTGGATTGGACTGCTTCCATGCAATTTCCAATATCAATGTTCTTCATATTGTCTTTTGACTAAACTTTTTTAGTGTAGGAGTTTCCAAAAGTATTGAGGAGCGCACAAGGGAACTCAAGAAGATCAAAGATGAAAAGATTAAGTTAAAGGTGTTCTCTCTTTTTATGTTTAAGCTTCTGATTCTTAGCTTTTGTTGTTGCTGCTAAGATAATTTGTCACGAATGCAGACTTTGGAAGAAAACTACCAGAGGACACTTCAGGATGAAGCTAAAGAGCTGGAGCAATTGTTAAGTAAAAGAAATATTCTTCTTGCTAAACAAGAAGAGTACTCAAAGAAAATTAGGGAATTGGGCCCATTATCATCTGATGCCTTTGAAACGTATTTCTCTTTTCTGAAATATATTTCTTTTATTATGATTAATGAAGTGGATACAGACCATGGTTTTCATATATTTATGTTGGCTGATAAGGAAATATAAAATTTGGACATGATAAATCATATATTAAGTTTGGGTCTTGTCTAATTTTTTTATATTTTTTTTAAAGCTTTTTTTGCACTTGTATGATACTGGCCATAGCTGTTGCTGAAGTAGTAAACCCTGCTTCCAGGGCAATGTACAACACACCAAAGCAGTTAGAGTGCTGTGAACAATATACCTTACCCTGTAAAGGGAGAAAGGTTGCCTTGGAAACACTCTGTATGTTGTGTGTGTGTTTTTGTGCGTCCAAGGACCTTTCGTTTGTTGTGTGGCCTATTTTGGCAATTAAATCTTTGAAATGTTATAATCTGTACTTAATTCAAGAAATCAAGTGGGTAGGTGAAAAAACAAAGGAAATACTGTCGAACCAAGGAGGACAAGCCACCTGTCTAGGATGAGCCGCCCCTGCATGGTTTTTCTCTCCTATAAAAAGGTGATCAACCCGATGCACAAATGACAAAAGAAAGCCTCAGCCCTCAGTCTAGCTCAAGTTCTCGCTCATGGCTCCACCATCTGTTTACAACTGCCTTGCCTCTCTCCTCTACCTCTTGTGATCTCCAACCATATTTTACCATTTTCCCTTGCAGGCCGACCTCACTTAATAATATTCTTCATTTGTGTGTTTAAAGAAATGGAATAAAGGAAAATATTCATGGTGTAGTGTTGTTTGAGCATAAGAAATTGCAAGAGGAAGGATGTGCCTTTGAGCCTATATGGGCTTCTGAATTCATCATTCTATGATGGACTAAAAATTTCCTATCTACTTTTGTTGCTTGATATACCAGATAGATGGTAGCCTGTAATTGATTAGTAAAAATCTAAAAACTATTATCTAATGCCAATGATCAAGGAGCTGTGCTAAACCCTGAGCATGCGGTTCACTTGCATTAATTTTATGAATAGTAATTTGTTTCCAGGGCCTCCATTGTTTCTTTACACTTCTAACAGCTTTGAATATATCTAAATTAAATTGAGTCAGGATAGAAAAAACCTTATATGATTCTTTGCAGAAGTCCATATAGAAGTTGGTTTGTTTGACAATATCTGAATATGGTGTTTCTGTTGTTGGCCCTTTAGTAGTTTACATAGAGGTGATTGACCCATATTTGCATGCTATCACTTACACTTTTATGAATATATTTGTTTTCTCTCTCTGTGAACTACAGGTACAAAAGGAGGAGCATAAAAGAATTGCATAAAATGCTTCATCGGTGCAATGAGCAGCTACAGCAGTTCAGCCATGTAAACAAGAAAGCACTTGATCTATATGTGAACTTCACGGAACAGCGAGAAGAGCTCCAGAAAAGGCAAGCTGAATTGGATGCAGGCGATGAGGTACTTGAATTGAATTCTAATCATTCAGATATCTTATTTTGAAGTTATAGTTAGTGGTACAAGCTTAAGCCAGTTTTGATATGTTCAGCTTGATTGGGTATTGATTTTGGTAGAAAATTAGAGAACTTATATCTGTTTTGGATCTACGGAAGGATGAGTCCATAGAACGTACGTTCAAAGGCGTGGCTAAGCATTTTCGAGAAGTATATCTGTTTTTGCATCAGGTTTTTTTTTTCTCTAGGAGACATTTTTTCGGTTTACCAATTTTGGAAGATCAAAAAATGTGAATGCCTTTCGCTATACTATATGACCCAGACATACTGCTCAAGCTTAGATCGATCCTAACTTATGATCATTGTGTGAAATAAGAAGCTGAAAAAAATGAAATTGTGTACCATAAATTTATGAGCTGAACTGGTTGACTCTTTTTTGATGTACTATGACGGGCCTATTTTTTTTTTGACAATTTTTAGCTTGGGAAGTTTGAGTAACTTGTTGAGTTAAATGACATCTTGATGATCTACCCTATTGTGCTATATTGATTCATTCTTGCTTCTTGTTTTAGTGTTTTTCAATTAGACTATATTTTGGAATATGAATCGAATGAACTATAATACATGAGATGGTTGCAAGTGTACATTATTTTGTAGGGGATTGGGATCCCTCTCCATTACATGATGTCATTTATGTGTTATTATTATAATTAAGTTTGGATAGTTAGGGGGTTATTTGATGTTGGTAAGCTATCAAGTACAGATAAGTTTAGAAGGGATTCCTTCATGTATTTGATACTTGATGTCAATTTTGGAAAGTATCATATACTATGTATACTTTAGGTCACATATGAAAACTTGTTACTTAATAACTCTAAACCGGTTGACACACTAAAATGCTCAAACGGGTTCGGATGTCAACGAAACTTGACACGCGCAACATACTTGGCACACATGACTTGTAGGAGAAGACGGAACTCGATGAAAACCTCTTCTTTACAAACTCTTTTTGTGTTTATTCGACTATTGTTATAGATTATAGCTCAATGTGTATAATCATTGCCTATTTTTAATGGTATTATCATCATTGTAGGATGTAATTAAAGTTTCTTTTGAGAGTTCTGTAATACCAAGAGTCCAATTGGCGGAGGGACTTCTTATTAGTGTCGATCTGTTGTGTGAAATTGATGGAGTTCCAATTGGCCCTGAATTTTGCAAAGTTTTTGTTTTAAAAGCGAACAAGCCGAACGCTGTTTTGGAAACAACATCCCGATGTCTAAGAACAGTTAGAGAAGTTGTGGAAAGATACATTGTGTGGCGCTCGATTCATGTATATGTTACAATCTTATTTATTTATTTATTTATTGAAATAAATATCAAATGTTTTACATTTTCTGTAAGCTTGAAATTAATTATATTGTAAATGATTTTTTTTTTTTTGATTTTTTTTTGCAGGTGTAACCCTTTTGAGTACGTGATGATATCTTCGCATATCGATATTAGAGTTTACAATCTTGTTTATTTATTTATTTTTTGAAAAAAAATCAAATGTTTTACATTTTCTATAAGCTTGAAAATAATTATGTTGTAAATGATGATTTTGTTTTTTTCTTTTTTGTTTCTTTTTGCAGATGCAAACCTTTTGAGTACGTGATATCTTCGCATGTCGATATGGGAGCTTACTATTGATATCAAAACAAGCTACATTATATCTGTTTTTATTTTTTTATTTTTTTATCTTTTTATTTCTATTGTCGATACTAAAAATTTGAGTTCTTGAATTTCAAAAATTATTAGTATTGTTAGGTTATTTTATATATTTTTGTAAATAATATTTGATTGACAACTGTTACAAAGTACATATATTATTCTTGGTATATGATTTTTTGAATGTGAATTTGGATGTGAATGTGGATGTGGATGTATTTTTAAAAATATTAATAATTTGTATAGGAAATATTTAATAAAATATGATTTTATAAAAAATAATTTTATTGCGACAATAATAAACCGTCACTAATGTAATTCTCATTTCCTTATATTTTATTAGCGACGGGTTAACCTGTCGCATATACATATTAGTTCCAATCTTTTGCGACGGTTGCAACTGTCGCAAATAAATCTTTTGTGACGGTTTAAACTGTTGCCAATGCGGTGTTAACTTAATACTACTTTTTTGGCAACGTTTTAGACCGTCGCTAATAATACTTTTTGCGACGGCAAATACTGTGGCTAAAAAAGGTTTTTGCGACGGCAATCAACATCGTCACTAAAAATGTCATTTTTTCCCCTTTTTTTGTGTCAGGTGAAATCGTCGCAAAAACTATTGATTAGCCGTCGCTACAAGAATGCGACGGTTTGTAATCGTCGCAAATACTTTTTGTCACGCCCCTTTTCGCCACCCCCCATTTTCCGTCGCTGCTCCGTCGCAAAAAGTCTTTTGCGACGATATATGGACCTTTTGCGACGTTTGAGACCGTGGCAAAAAGTCCGATTTTTAGTAGTGACCATGTAAACTCACCTATTTATAGGTGATAAAACCTTCATTATACATCACTATTCATCACACCATGTGGTTTACCACATGACATACCACACTTCCCACATAGTAAGACTTTTCTTTATTTTCACTTTGGCCCAGAACTCATTAAAATTTCAATTACATTTCTTTTAATAGTTATCCAAATATTTCACAACAAATCAAGTATAAATTAGGCCTCATTACATTTTTATTATGTATATAGGTCCTCCCGATTTTTAAATTGATTTGCTCCTATTTTAAACGGTGAGCCTATTACTCCATTATCATATTATTTTTATGATTTAAAACTTTTAAATATTAAAATTTTTATTTTACATATAACATCATTTATAAAATTTATATTTTAAAAATCTACTCAAAATATATATATATATATATATCAAATAAAAATCATATTGGAACTAAATTTTCTTTCTAAGAAAAAATTTTAGAATATGACTAAAAGAAGTAAAAGTGACTTGTAATTGAAAATTATCTGAATCGTTCATCTTATAGTACTTATCGAGTAGACCTTTTTATGAGAAAAATTATATTAGAAATTATATGATTGGATTATATTTTCAAAAATTAGACAACAAGATGATTTCAACAATAGACCATCCATCTTTCTTTAAAACAAATGTGATCTAGTAATGTGATTACTAATTTTTGATCAATTTGATTTCTTACATGAGTTGAGAAATAATTTGACTTGAAATGATTAAGAGGAAAGTGAGCAGCTGCCACTAATTCAACCTTATTTATTTGTATATTTGGAATTTGGATGTAAGACTACCACTATTAGAAACTAGACTTTCAAGTTTTGAATTTAGACTCAACAATTACCCAAAACCGAGTTCGGATGAAAAAGATATGATTATTTGAAGTTAGACTATGAAATTTGTCGCGTTAGCGACTACACATACGGCCAACACCTCTGCACGTGCGGCCAACAAAACATTTCGACTGTTTTGCTTCCTCTCAGTAGATTTTACAACATAAACTATACAGATCGTTGAGGTGGGCTTAGAATAAGGCCACAATCTATTCAGCTAGATTCTTGAATGCAATAAATAGATTGGAGAAAAACCTTTTCCTTTTTTAATATATCTCTACAATAATATTGTATACTAGAGAAAATTCCTAAAATTTTTACGACCAACTAATCTAGAAAGATTAATTTAAAGTAAAACAAACTAAATGATAAGAGATTCTAGTTATAATTTTTTTATTTTTTTTATTTTAGATGGAAAAACGTGAAATTTAATACTTTGCACATCTAATAATAAGTCATCAAATAAAGTACATCAAAGTACAAAATAGATAAAGATAATCTCCACACAGGGAAAATACCAGTCTCCACATAGGAAAAAAACAAATCTCCACACAAAACCTCCAGGAAAAGAGGAAACATTTACATAGAGAGACATTATTGCAATAAAGAAAAAAAAAAACCAATATCAAAACAGTTATCACCAAACAAATATTATCAATTACTTTCACAATCCATTTTCATTATTACTACCGGTAGTTGTGATACTTTAATCCATACCTCTATATTATAGAAAAAACATTATGGATCTGAGATGGTTGCTTAGCATATAAAAACGAGTTTAGTAGTGTCGGATCTTGGTCAAGAATTATATCTAAAAGCTTTTTTGATGACAAGTTAAAAGATACAAGCTGTAGTAATTAACATGGTGATTGTTAGAATGGTTGAATGAAATATGAAAAATGTGTATCTGTATTATATGAAATGAATTGAATACAATAGGAGAGCCTGTATTTATAGGCTGTCTACAAACCTAGATAAGTATAGAAGGAGATAGAGATACAAGGAGAGAGAGAGATAGAGATAAACTATATATACAATACAATGAGATAAATATAAATCTAAATCTAATATACACATTAACAGCCCCCCTCAAACTTAATATGGGTAAGCATTAACCAACTTGAGTTTGGAAACTAAATCAAAGAAACGACTAGGAAGATGAGCCTTGGTGAAAATATCAGCAGGTTGATCAATAGAAGAAATAGGAATAAGATGAACAGTGCCACGTGTAACATATTGTCGAATGAAATGACAATCAATCTTAATATGTTTGGTGCGATCGTGGAAGACATCATTGTGAGCAATCTGAATGGCACTCTGATTGTCACAATAGAGAGAGATGGCACAAGGGAAAGAAACACCCATATCAGCAAGGAGCCAACGAAGCCATAAAAGTTCCTGAGTAGTGTAAGCAAGAACGTGATATTCAACTTCAGTACTAGAGCAAGCGGTGATGGACTGTTTCTTGCTGCGCCAAGTAAGAAAAGAATCTGCTAAGAAGAAACAGAAACCTGTGGTGGAGTGTCGATCAGTAGAATCCCTAGCCTAATTAGCATCAAAAAAGGTACGAAGCTCGAGAGAAGAGTGAATAGAGTAGTGGAGTCCATGGAACATAGTTCCTTTAAGGTAGCAAAATATGCGAAGTAGAGTAGTGTAATGCGGAGTGGGGGGAGCCGACATGTACTGACTAACAAGATGGACAACATAGGCAATGTCAGGACGAGTCACAGTGAAATAGACAACACTACTGACCAGCTGGCGATAAAGAGTAGCATCAGAGAGAAAATCCCCGTCTAGAGGAGTGAGACGAGTCTGAGGATCAACGAGAGTAGAGGTAGTCTTGCAATCGGTAAGACTAACACGTGCCAGAAGATCAGATGCATATTTGGCTTGTTAAAAATAATAACCATTGGAATCATGAGAGATTTCAAGCCCTAAGAAATAATTAAGAGTACCAAGGTCCTTCATCTCAAACTGACGATTGAGAAATTGTTTGAGGTTAATGATACCAGCCATATCATCACTGGTGATAATCATATCATCCACATAAAAAAGAAAAAGAGTGGTGCCATGAGGAGTGGTCTGAACAAATAGAGTGGAGTCGTATGAGCTGGAGGTGAAGTCGAAGTCATGGATGGTGGAACTGAATTTTGCAAACCAAGCTTGTGGGGCCTGTTTTGAGACCATAGAGAGCACGTTGTAGTTTGCAAACCTTATAAGCCGGATAAATAGACCCAGAAGGAGGTTGCATGTAGACTTCCTAAAAAAGATCACCATTAAGGAAGGCATTTTTGAAATCCATCTGAAAGAGATCCTAGTGGCGAGTAGCGTCAACAGTAAGTAAGATACGCATAGAAGTAAGCCAAGCAACCGGAGCGAAAGTCTCCTCATAATCAATGCCATATTCTTGGGTGAAGCCCTTTCAACAAGACGGGCTTTGTAGCGCTCAATAGAGCCATCCGAATGTGTCTTGATTTTGTATACCCATCTGCAGCCAATCACAGTCTTTCTAGGAGGAAGATCAATAACATTCCAGGTATGAGTTTTGTCTAAAGCCTGTAATTCATCAGTCATAGCTTGCTGCTAAAGAGGATTAGTACAAGCCTCACAATAGGAGGTAGGTTCATAAGTAGAAAAGACAGTAGACCCGACAATATAATCACGAAGATGAACAGGTGGTTGAGTTACCCGATGTGGACGACCGGTGGGAGAAGGATCTGGTAGGGTGATAGGAGACTCAACGGGACCATCAGCGGGAGCAATCGGGATAGGATCAAGTGTAGGCAAAGGCGTCTCTAGAGAGGAGGAACCTACATCAAAGGCATTAGAGAAGAAATCGATAGAAGGATTAGTAAACAAAATGAAAGTAGAAGATGATGATAAGTGGAACGAGGATAAGGATGAAAACATTTTATGCTCCTAGAAAACCACATGACGAGAGACACGAAGACGTTTAGAGATAGGATCCCTAGCCTTTATGTTTAATACCATACCCAAGAAAGCAACAAAGACGAGAACAGGGTTCAAGTTTGATGTGTTCATGAGGTTGGAGGAGAACAAAGCATCCAGACCCAAAAATCTGAAGATTTGTGTATGGAAGACTAATGCCATGTAAACGTGCATAAGGAGTTTGGTTATGGATAGTAGAAGTGGGAACACAATTGATAGTGTAGACAGTAGTAAGAGCAACTTCCCTCCAAAAATATTCAGGACAAGAGGAAGAGATAAGAAGGGCTCGAGTAGTGTCAAGAATATGCTTATGTTTCTGTTCAGCACAACCATTTTGTTGGGATGTGCCAGCACAGGAACGATGAGGCTGAGTACTGTGACGCTGAAGGAATGAGAGAAAATGAAAATCTCTATATTCCATAGCATTATCAGATCGAAATTTTTTAATGGTTTTAAAAATTTGGGTTTGGACCATGCTTGCAAAATTGTAATAAAGTTGTTTGAGTTCTGATCAACTTTTCATGAGAAACAACCATGTAAAACGGAAAAAATCAACAATAAAGTAACATGATCCCCCCATAGTCGTAGTATGTGATGGTCCCTAAATATCAGAATGTATAAAATCAAATGCTGCATGAGAAACATAAGTACTTGCATTAAATGACAAAGCAGATTATTTTGCAAGTTGACAAGATAAACAATCCAAAGTATAGGGAATGACATAACCTAACTGACCAGTAGAAACTAAAGATTTTAATCGACTCATAGAAATATGTCCTAAACGACAATGCCAAATATTAAAAGGAGACACGCTGGAAGCAGATGTAGAAGTCGCTATTGGGGTGCTGGAAGCAGATGTAGAAGTCGCTATTGGGGTGGAGTCTGGAACATGAAGGTGAATGAGCTTATAGAGATGTCCATGTTTACGGCCGATCCCAAAAGTCTGTCCCGTCTGAGGGTTCTGTACCAAACAACCATTAGTAGAAAATGTAACAGTTAGACCAAGCTCACATAATTAACTAATAGAAATAAGATTGAGAGTGAGAGTATGAATAAGATAAACATTTGATAAGGATAGATGAGAGGTGGAAACAGAACCAATATGACTTACAGACATAAGAGAACCATTAGCAGTATGAATGGAGGGAATATAAGGAGAGGAAGACATAGAAGAAAATATGGTAGAAATAGAAGTCATATGATTGCAACACGCTGACTCAAAATACCAGGGAGATATACCTGAAGTCACAGACAGAGCAGTAGAAGGAGGTGTGCCAAAGGTGGTGAGAAACTGTTTGAACATAGCTTCAACATCAGTTTGGGAAAAGACAGGAGCGGCTGGATCTAAAGGCTCAGAAAATGCCTCAGAGGCAGCAGCAGCAGTGTGATAAGCAGGTAGGGATCTAGGCTGATTCCCGGGACGTTGTAAACGACCTCTGGAGAAAGTCCCACGAGTAGTAGATGAGAGGTCTGGATTGCGAAAACAATCTTGTTGCAGATGACCACGACTAATCTTGTTGCAGTACCGATAGGATCTGACTGGATAATATAGCAGAAAATGAGTAGAAGGAAGGCCCCGATTCTGACAATAATTACAAGTAGTGGGCCGCTAGGTGGTTGGTGCAAAAGAACTCAGTGATTAAAGAGTGGCAAGAACTGTATCCACATGATGAGTCTTCAGAGGGCCAAGACGAGTCTCCTCAGATAATAACTCAGAAATAGCCTGCTCAAGAGTGGGCAATGGAGTATGATAAAGCAAAGATGCACGCACGGGCTCAAACTGAGTAGTGAGAGCCATGAGAAACTGAACCAATCGTTGGTGATTACGATACTGAGTGAATAAAGTAGCATCTTCAATATAAGACCATGCAGGTTCAAAGAGAGCAAGTTGGTCCCAGATAGAATATATCTGAGGGAGGAAATCATTAACAGACTGACCAGGCTCTTGAAGCAAGTAATGAAGCTGACTTTAAAGCTGCTACTGATGAGCAAGACTGGTCGTCTGGTATCGTTCTTTTAAAAAATTCCAAATGTCTTTAGTATGAGTGGTAATTGAGTCAAGTTGAAAACGTCGAAACTGAAGACTAATAGAAGTAACAGAGGTATTCCGAAGCCAAGTAATGATCTGGTAGTTCTTACTATCCCAATCTTCTAATCGATCTTCATACTTAGCAGCAGTTTCAGCAACCTCTTGCACCGGTTTGGTCACATCCCCGGTGATAATACACTAGAGTTTCCTACCTTTTAGAAAGGAAGACATGGCTTGGGCCCACAGAACATAATTGGAGGCATCAAGAATAATAGAAATTGGATGAGAGGCATTATAGCGATCCATAATAATATTGTGGTAGGACTAAATAAAGAGAAACAGAACTGTAGGACCAAAATTAGGTAAAACAGATAGTACCAGCGAGTCTGGAAGACCGAAAATAATAGGAAAATGGCGAAATGGTGTAGAGATGACGTCAGCAAGAGGTTAGATAAAGTCAGTAGAGGTACGGTGCACAATAGTAGAGGGAGGTGCGACTCACAAAAGCAACAAGAGGAGCGCGGCGCACATTAGCAGAAATGGCGCATGCGGGTGCACAATAACTGAAACGACGCACATGGGTGCACGGTAGCAGAAGCGGCGCACGTGGATGCACAGTAGCAGGAGTGGCGCACGCGGGTGCACGATAGCGGGAATGGTGCACGCTGGTGCACGGTAGTAGGAACGGCGCACGCGGGTGTACGGTTATGGCGCATGTATGCATATGTGAGAGTGAAGGCGGAAGGCGGAAGGCGGAAGGCTGAACGCGCGAAAGAGAAAAGTGGCGTGTAAGAGTGCATGCAGAGGTTTCCGGCGACAATCTTGGTGGCGTTGGAACCAGGGAACAATTTCGAGCACTTTGGGGCAAAATTTTAAACATTTTGGTCAATGATAATAACGGAACAGTGACGAAGCAATGTTGTGAAACAAAAAAAAAATAGTGTATTGATGAAAAAGAAGCGAAATGCTATAATGCTACTGTATACGAGCAATAAGCAAGAGAAAAGATGAGCTAGGATTCAATACCTATGCTCTGATATACCATGTTAGAATGATTGAATGAAATATGGAAAATGTGTATCTGTATTATATGGAATGAATTGAATACAATAGGAGAGCCTATATTTACAGGCTGTCTACAAACCTAGATAAGTATAGAAGGGGATAGAGATAGAAAGAGAGAAAGATAGAGATAGAGATAGAGAGAAAGAGAGAGAGAGAGACAAAGATAAACTATATCTACAATACAATGAGATAAATATAAATCTAAATCTAATATAAACATTAACAGTGATGAATAAGAAAGAAGAAAGAACACGTACGATAATAAATGAAAAGAGAAAAGACGGCTAGAAACATCACTCTCTATCTTCTAAGAAGTAGAGAAAAAGGAAGAGAGGCTAGAGTTTCTTAGAGAGACAGAGAGAGCGGCTACGGTTTCATGAAGGCTTAAGTTTTTTTTCTATATTTGGTGCAAGTCTTTCTTGTGTGTAAGACTTACCAAAAAAAAAAAAAAAAAAAAATCCTAGTTATAATTTTGTTATTGTTTGAAAAGATGGATAAATTTAAAATTCAAATTATAATTTTTAAATCAATATAATAATTTGGAGAGAGTAACCAAACAGCATTTTCAATAGTAGCTCTACCACCCTTTCAAAGCATAACTAACATTTTTTTTTCCCCAGTAATCAAAACTAGGTTGGACTATAACTTATAAATAGTACACACATTTTTAAAAATATATATTATAAAATTTGTCTAGCTTTTTAAATTTAGATTTTCCAACAATTCTCTCAACCCCATTTATTTATTTATTTTTCTATTTTGGAGAGTTTCACTTCAAAAATCATGCCCCATTAACTTCCTCAAATGGCAAACTATTTAAAAAAATTTCTCCAATAGCTCTTCAAATAAGGAATGACTCATCTCTATATATATTATTCTTTGCATTTTTTTCATATTTTATTTTGTATGCCCCACTTTAGACCCATAACGATAATCTAACCTGCTCATTTTGTAAATCTCACAATGAAAATGATCTATGAAGAAAATCAGTTCATAAAACACCGATGAATAGATGAACAAATCGCATTTTACTTTATATAATGGACAATTTTAATTTAAATTCATAGTTGCAGTCTATTTTAAAAAATAAAATATAATTTATTCATATGTCTAGTGATATTCCATGAAACTATTCTTTTATACAACTCATCTTTACTGTTAAGCCTACGATATGAACAGTTAGAATTATTATTAACAGCCACATCTCACAAAATAAAATATGAAGGGATAAGAATGTGAGTAGTATGAAGGAAGTCATTTCCCTTTTGATATGGCTAGCTACTTAAGACACAACAAGAGTATAAAAATGCCTTTAATTGCCATTTCTTACCAAATAATAAGATCATCAAATTTTAAATAAATAACATTTAAAAATAATTGAAAAATAATAGAAATAGAGAGTATTGTTAAAGAATTAGTTCTAAAGTAGAGAACTCAATTTTCACATAAAATCTATATTAAAAATAAAAAATATTGTTAAAGTTGCTTAGTAGAAGGCACATAAATAGATTAAAGTTTTTAATTTTTTTATTTTATTTTAAACCAACATGAAATTATTTTTATATATGATGAGAATAAAGACAATTCAAAGTGAGAAAATAAATTTAATATAACAAAATCTTCATAACGGGATATAAATAATTTCATTTGTTTGATTTTAAGTTTTCAAATACAGGCTTTTAGATTTTGAATTTTTTTTTCTGTATTTTGTGTCTTTAGTAAACTTTTTTTTAATAATTTGAACAATTTTTTTTTTTTTTTTACTTTTTAAATGCACATGACTTAGAAAAGTAAAACATTTGTAATTTTTTTTAAATTCATTAAATTCAAAAAGATTTTTTAAAAAAAGTACTTTTTTTAATATCTTTTTGTATTTATTATTTTTTTTTTATAAAATTTCTTCACAAATATTTTACATCTACTTTTTAAATGTATCTAAATTGAATATATCTAAAAATTAACTAAAATTTAAAAAAAAAAAAAAAAAACTTAGAGAGTGATTGGAATAATCTAAATAAGTATATTTTTTAACTTTTTATAAAAAAAAATGTACAAAAAAAATAGAGAAATAATATAATTAAAAAAATGTATTAAAATAGGAGATGTCAAATCGTACCTTACTAAACATTCAAAGCTGACAATGATTGATTCTCCAAAACTCACAATTCAAATTATATATTAAAAAAAAAAATCAATTAAATTACCACAATTGGTTGGGTTAAAACGGTTGTAAGGTTTTCATCTATCTCATGAAGAAGAATAAAAAGAGAGTGAGGGGTACATCATCACATGGTAGGACTATATGTAGTACGTCTAATTGCATGATAGACGGCATTGATTAATGGGGTTGCTTGTTGGATGGACTCCACTTTTCCTTACAATTGATTTAAAACGACTTCTTGAAATGGCTTGGGGTGGTGTTTGGCACAATTTTTAAATTTTTTTATTTTTTATTTTAGCAAGTGTATTAAAATTATGTCCAAATTTTTAAAAAAGTAAAATATTCAAAAAACCACCTATTTGTCAACGACACCTATTTATTCATTGACCACTTATTTGTCTACATTACTTATCAATTCAAGTATCCATGTATTATGTTACGTATCTATTTACCTAAACTAATTATCTATGTCCAATATTACCACCACCACTGTTGTAGTCAACCACCGCTTATCGCTGCCAACCATTTTTGACAACTTTTTCCAACAATGATGAAATTTTAGATGATTGGCCAACGACAGTCTAGCAGTAGTATATCAACAGTGGGGTAACATTGAAAAATAATTTTTTAAAATAATAATTCATCAATTTACCAAATAATTTCATTAAATATTTTTTTATCATAGAAAAGATTAAGCCCTTGTTTGGTTTATTTTTTAGAAGAAAAAAAACACAGAATTCAAAAAAAAAAATGTAAACTAGTTTGGTAAAATCATATTAAAAAATATCTTTAAATTTTTAAAAATTATTTCTGATCTCTCAAAAATAAAATTATATAAAAATGATAGTATTTTTTTATTTTATTTATTTTTTTCACCAAATTGATTTTTAGAGTTTTAGGGGGGGAAAATTGAAACAAATTTGTGAAAATTAAACTAAACATGGTCTAAATTTTGGATCAAATAACATATGGCACCGTAGGTATAGACTTTTTACTAATTAAAAAAAAAATTGACTTTTTTTTTTTTTTTTTTTGGCATTTTGAACTTCTTTTCTATTTTTATATGTTTTCAATTTTAATAATTAAGTAGAACTTAAAAGTACAAATTTTTTTTTAAAATTGAAAAAAAAAATCTAAAAAAAAAAAAGGAGAAGGGAAAAGTCAACCCAAACCCCTCCGTGCCCAACCCCACAAATTCTCCACCACAAGTTTTTTGTACTGCCTGCTTAATAATTTTTACTATAGATTGGTACACGTTTCACTGTGTAAAATTTGACCCACGAAAGTTTTGGGCCATGTGAAAATTGTACAAACGTTTTTACCACCACGTTACTGAAGTGGTTGATCAGTCACTAACAATTGACTCTTTTTTCTCCGAGGCTAGTGAGTTTGGAGACAACTAATGGCATCTTGAACGGATCAGCCTCCTCTCCTCACCTCTTGCCTCCGGTCCGTTTTTGCACTTTTCATAAGATTGAGACACGTGAAATTTAACAAATTCAATCATTCCAAACTAAAACACGTAGTGCACACCTCATTTGACAGGAAAAAAAAAATGTCATTTGGGTGAGACACTTAATAAATATATATTCGTATTTTTTATAATAAAATAATAAATAAGTACATGTTTATGCATAATTATTAAAAAATTAAAATTCGATAAAATTTAATATTTATATTTAAAATTATTTGAGATTTTTATTTGTGCTAGACATTAAAAATGACAAAATTTAATTGATTCAACATTTATTTGAACTTGGTCATAACCATATTATTAGCGAATTGTCTTATTCTATGCCTAAGTATGATTTAGGCCTTGTTTGGGAAGACTAAATAAGTGCACTTTTTGTCTTTTCGGACAAAAAAATTAAGATTGAAAATATGGATGTTTGGGTTAACTTTTTGACTTTTTATGGAAAAATGTGTAATAAAAAATTGTGAAAATTAGTTTTTAGAGGAAAATTTGAATTGGGAGTTGTGCAGCCGTAATTGTTGACTTTTGGTGAATAGTGTTAACTTTTTAACTTTTTGAGTAACTTTTTGGCTTTTTGGATTATTTGGCTTTACCCAAACTTGGCCTTAATTTACTTATTAAATTAGTGAATAAATATATGTTCGTATTTTTTGTAATAAAATATAGAAAAATGATTTGTGGCACTAAACCTGTTGGCACTAATGGCACTAATTTCCTATTTTGGTAACTTTGTTTTTTTTTTTTTTTTTTTCTTTACCTGATATAGAAATTAGTGCCATTAGTGCTCAACAAATTAGTGCCACAAATCAAAGCCCTAAAATATATAAGAGTTGAGTTAAGCATTTATAGTTGTAGTAGACACTAAAAGTGACATAATCTAATTGACTCAACATTTATCTTAATTTGGCCATGACCTAATCATTAGAGAATTGTCTTAGTCTATGCCTAAACATAAGCAACTTAACTCATTTATTTATTAAATTGATAAATAAATATATACTAGTATTTTTTATAATAAAATATATAAGAGTCGGCTTGAGAAATTATAGTTGTCTTACACACTAAAAGTGACATAATCTAATTGACTCAACATTTATCTCAACTTGACCATGACCTAATCATTAGAGAATTGTCTTAGTTTATGCCTAAACATAAACCACTTAACTCATTTATTTATTAAATTGGTGAATAAATATATATTCATATTTTTATAATAAAATAATAAATATGAACATGTTTATGCATAGTTATTAAAAAAATTAAAATTTGGATAAAATTTTATATTTATATTTTAAATTATTGAGAATTTATAGTTATGTTAGACACTAAAAGTGACATAATCTAATTAAATCAACATTTATGTTAATTTGGCCATGACCTAATAATTAGATAATTGTCTTAGTCTATGCCTAAGCATGAACCACTTAACTCGTTTATTTATTAAATTGATAATTAAATATATGTTAGTATTTTTTATAATAAAATATATAAGAGTCAGTTTGAGGAATTATAGTTGTGTTAGACACTATAATCTAATTGACACAACATTTATCTCAACTTGACTATGACCTAATCATTAAAGAATTGTCTTAATCTAAGCCTAAACATAAACCACTTAACTCATTTATTTATTAAATTGGTGACTAAATATATTTTTGCATTTTTATAATAAAATAATAAATATGAACATGTTTATACATAGTTATTAAAAAAATTAAAATTTGGATAAAATTTTATATTTATATTTAAAATTATTGAGAATTTATAGTTATGTCAGACACTAAAAATGACATAATCTAATTAAATCAACGTTTATGTCAACTTGTCCATGACCAAATAATTAGAGAATTGTCTTAGTTTATGCCTAAGTATGAACCACTTAACTCGTTTATTTATTAAATTGATAATTAAATAAATGTTAGTATTTTTTATAATAAAATATATAAGAGTCAGCTTGAGGAATTATAGTTGGGTTAGACACTAAAAGTTACATAATCTAATTGACTCAACATTTATCTCAACTTGACCATGACCTAATTATTAGAGAATTGTCTTAGTTTATGCCTAAACATAAACCACTTAACTCATTTATTTATTAAATTGGTGAATAAATATAGTTTTGTATTTTTATAATAAAATAATAAATATGAACATGTTTATGCATAGTTATTAAAAAAATTAAAATTTGGATAAAATTTTATATTTATATTTAAAATTATTGAGAATTTATAGTTATATTAGGCACTAAAAATGACATAATTTAATTAAATCAACGTTTATGTCAATTTGTCCATGACCTAATAATTAGAGAATTGTCTTAGTCTATGCCCAAGCATGAACCACTTAACTCGTTTATTTATTAAATCGATAATTAAATATATGTTAGTATTTTTTATAGTAAAATATATAAGAGTCAGCTTGAGGAATTATAATTGTGTTAGACACTAAAAGTTACATAATTTAATTGACTCAACATTTATCTCAACTTGACCATGACCTAATCATTAGAGAATTGTCTTAGTCTATGCCTAAACGTAAACCACTTAACTCATTTATTTATTAAATTGGTGAATAAATATATATTTTTTATTTTAATAATAAAATAATAAATATGAACATGTTTATGCATAGTTATTAAAAAAATTAAAATTTGGATAAAATTTTATATTTATATTTAAAATTATTGAGAATTTATAGTTATGTTAGACACTAAAAATGACATAATCTAATTAAATCAACGTTTATGTCAATTTGTCCATGACCTAATAATTACAGAATTGTCTTAGTCTATGCCTAAGCATGAACCACTTAACTTGTTTATTTATTAAATTGATAATTAAATATATGTAAGTATTTTTTATAATAAAATATATAAGAGTCAGCTTGAGGAATTATAGTTGTGTTAGACACGAAAAGTTACATAATCTAATTGACTCAACATTTATCTCAACTTGACCATGACCTAACCATTAGAGAATTGTCTTAATCTACGCCTAAACATAAACTACTTAACTCATTTATTTATTAAATTGGTGAATAAATATATTTTTGTATTTTTATAATAAAATAATAAATATGAACATGTTTAATCATAGTTATTAAAAAATATATTTTAGATTATGTCTATACCTAAGTATGAACCACTTAACTCATTTATTTATTAAATTGATAATTATATATATGTTAGTATTTTTTATAATAAAATATATAAGAGTCAGCTTGAGAAATTATAGTTGTGTTAGACACTAAAAGTTACATAATCTAATTGACTCAACATTTATGTCAACTTGACCATGACCTAATCATTAGAGAATTGTCTTAGTCTATTCCTAAACATAAACCACTTAACTCATTTATTTATTAAATTGGTGAATAAATATATTTTTTTATTTTAATAATAAAATAATAAATATGAACATGTTTATGCGTAGTTATTAAAAAAATTAAAATTTGGATAAAATTTTATATTTATATTTAAAATTATTGAGAATTTATAGTTATGTTAGACACTAAAAATGACATAATCTAATTAAATCAACGTTTATGTCAATTTGTCTATGACCTAATAATTAGAGAATTGTTTTAGTCTATGCCTAAGCATGAACCACTTAACTCGTTTATTTATTAAATTGATAATTAAATATATGTTAGTATTTTTTATAATAAAATATATAAGAGTCAGCTTGAGGAATTATAGTTGTGTTAGACACTAAAAGTTACATAATTTAATTGACTCAACATTTATCTCAACTTGACCATGACCTAATCATTAGAGAATTGTCTTAGTCTATGCCTAAACGTAAACCACTTAACTCATTTATTTATTAAATTGGTGACTAAATATATTTTTGTATTTTTATAATAAAATAATAAATATGAAAATGTTTATGCATAGTTATTAAAAAAATTAAATTTTGGATAAAATTTTATATTTATATTTAAAATGATTGAGAATTTATAGTTATGTTAGACATTAAAAATGACATAATCTAATTAAATCAAAGTTTATGTCAATTTGCCCATGACCTAATAATTAGAGAATTGTCTTAGTCTATGCCTAAGCATGAACCACTTAACTTGTTTATTTATTAAATTGATAATTAAATATATTTAAGTATTTTTTATAATAAAATATATAAGAGTCAGCTTGAGGAATTATAGTTGTGTTAGACACGAAAAGTTACATAATCTAATTGACTCAATATTTATCTCAACTCGACCATGACCTAATCATTAGAGAATTGTCTTAGTCTATGCCTAAACATAAACCACTTAACTCATTTATTTATTAAATTGGTGAATAAATATATTTTTGTATTTTTATAATAAAATAATAAATATGAACATGTTTATGCATAGTTATTAAAAAATATATTTTAGATTATGTTTATGCCTAAGTATGAACCACTTAACTCATTTATTTATTAAATTGATAATTAAATATACGTTAGTATTTTTTACAATAAAATATATAAGAGTCAGCTTGAGGAATTATAATTGTGTTAGACATTAAAAGTTACATAATCTAATTGACTCAACATTTATCTCAACTTGACCATGACCTAATTATTAGAGAATTGTCTTAGTCTATGTCTAAACATAAACCACTTAACTCATTTATTTATTAAATTGGTGAATAAATATATTTTTTTTATTTTAATAATAAAATAATAAATATGAACATGTTTATGCATAGTTATTAAAAAAATTAAACTTTGGATAAAATTTTATATTTATATTTAAAATTATTGAAAATTTATAGTTATGTTAGACACTAAAAATGACATAATCTAATTAAATCAACGTGTATGTCAATTTGTCCATGACCTAATAATTAGAGAATTGTCTTAGTCTATGTCTAAGCATGAGCCACTTAACTCGTTTATTTATTAAATTGATAATTAAATATATGTTAGTATTTTTATAATAAAATATGTAAGAGTCAATTTGAGGAATTATAATTGTGTTAGACACTAAAAGTGACATAATCTAATTGACTTAACATTTATCTCAACTTAACCATGACCTAATCATTAGAGAAATGTCTTAGTCTATGCCTAAACATAAACCACTTAACTCATTTATTTATTAAATTGTTAAAATAAATATATTTAAGTATTTTTATAATAAAATAATATATATGAACATGTTTATGCGTAGTTAATAAAAAAAATAAAAATTATTTTTTGAAAGTGATGAGGTGTGAGAAATTGTACCCCAAACCACATCGTTTTTTCCTGTCAAGGCGGTGTGCACTACGTGTTTTATTTTAGAATGGTTGAATCTATTAGTGTCTCAATCTTATGTAGTGCAGGAAAGGGCCGGAGGCAAGAGTCCAGGAGAGGACGCTGATCCATCTTGGACGGTGTATTAAATTTTTTATTAAATTTAAGTAATTTTTTTTTTTAATACCGAGTGTTTTAACATGAGATTTTGAAACTTTATTAGAATATCGGTCAATTAGGCGGATGTTCGACTAGTGTATTTTTTTTCCCTTGAGGTGGTCAATCGGTTAATATAATTTTTTTCATAAATTTTTGTCTTGAGGTAGTTATCCAGAAAGATATACGGAGACATTTAATAGTGAAAATCAAACGGCTATGAACAATGATTTGATGAAGACACATTTGTCCTCAATTTGATGAAAGAAAAGTGAAATCTTAAATTCGATACCTATTTGATAAAACTGTTGGAGCAAAAAAAAGACGCAATTTTTCATCAAATTCAAATTTGATGAAAGGTTTGAATAATCGTTGGAGATGCTCTAATAAAATCTTTTTCTTTTTATTTTTTTAAAAAAATATAGTTAATTTTTAAAAAAATTATGTCATTTTTTACACTTTTTAAGTCTGTCTAATGAAAAAGATTTTTTTTTTTAAATTAAAATTATATTTACTAGTTTATATTCGTTTGGCATTGGCGTTTTAGGCTAAATTAGTCACACTGAATAAAGTATTTTTCTTTTTATTTTTTTTTTAAATTTAGTTAATTTTTCAAAAAAATTATGTCATTTTTTACACTTTTTAAGTTTGTCTAATGAAAAATAATTTTTTTTAAAAAAATAAAATTATATTTACTAGTTTATTTTTGTTTGGCATTGGCTTTTTAGGTTAAATTAGTCATAAAAAGACAAAATAGACTAGACAAACTAGACTAAAAAGTCAATAAAATAAAATATCATATTCAAATTATAATCATTTCATTTTTTCTCTTACAAAAGTCATAAAAATCCAAAAAAAAAAAAAAACCCAAACGAACTTTTTTAGCCAAAGTTAAAATAGCTAAACAGTTACAAAAAACAAACTTAAAAAGTCACATACCAAATGGCAGCTTAGTCGAGTAAAACATAGTAGTGTAGAGGTTTTTTTAAACTATTTGTAAAAATATTAAAAACACAATAAAAAAAAATGCCACAAAAAAAACCAATTCTTAAATGATTTTAGAAATTATGTGATATTATTTATGTTGTATAACAAAAAATTTTAGGGAAAAACACTAATAAATCCCAAGTTTAGATAGTTTGAACCATATAGTCTTGCAATTTATTTTGTAAACTGAAAGGTCCCAAGTCAATGTTATTTACACTTAAGCCTACGAATGTAACGCCTGGGTTGGTTGTTTTGAGGGATAAATTCGGTGTTTAGGTGAAGTTATAGTTACCAAAACGCCTAAAAGCATACTAAAGCAATTTTTTCATTTTCTCTCCATTGCGAACAAAACGGAAGCTCAAAAATTGGAACTTCAATGTTTTCTTGTAGATGTTATAATGTTGATTCTCATTTTATGTGAGTTGAACGCTGGATTTGGCAACGTTGCACCTAGTATTCTTTATTCCCCTAGCAAATTTACAGAGGTGAAGTGGCATGGGCACTAGGACATCTAGGAGTGCCATTAACGTTGTCGACGTAACATCAGTGATTTCACATCAATCCGTAGGCAGCAACATTGATCGTGTATTGGTGCGATGACAACATGTATGAGTGTCTTTGATGTTACTTTGATTGTTTGTGGAACAATACGACATTAAGGTCAATGCTCGAAATGGGATGTTGTTTAAATGGTGCATAATGTGGGGTTTTAGGTGATGTCATTAACATCGCAGTTTTGGGTGTTACTAGTGCCACTAAATGTGATGTTGTGCATGTACGTAATGAGACAGACACATGATGTTTTAGTTAATGTTTGTATGATTAGTTGGGTCTCGGGTAATGTTATTATTTTCACGACTGTGAGGGTTACTAGTGATTGCAAATGTGATGTTGTACATGCATATAATGTAACCAACACATTGTTTTCATTTAATGTTGTTATGATTGTTTGGATCTCTTGCAATGTTAGTATTGGTGGGGGCTAATGGCAGGATAACATCAATAATGTAACACCAAGTAGATAGTATCAACAATCCCCACAATCACTTCACGAAATCTCTAAAAAAATGGAAATGTTAAATCATACTTTACCTTACCCACATACACCCAAATCCCAAAAAAACATTAAAATCAAATCTCAAATAAGGGCAAACAAGTAAACTCTAATATTACTAAATCAAATCAATAATACATATTACAAATAAAAAGACTAATTGGTTTTAAAAAAAACATGTAGGACTAAATGGACCAACATTTTCCCAAATGGGATTTATGAGTAATTTTTTCAAAATTTTATGGGTGTGGCGTGTTAACTTACCTTTGTTAAGTAATTACAAGACAAATGATAATTTACAATCAAAATTTGATAACCAACTTAGGATTGTGATGAAAATTTGATAATCAAAATGAATTGAACTTTGGGTTGATTTGGGATGTGGGTTGGCTTTTTGACTTTTTTTAGCTTGGGGTTAAAAAGTCTTGTTTGGGATGGGCTTTTTAGCTTTTTTGACTTTTGTGAGAGAAAAAATGTAATGATTATGATTTAGATGTGACATTTTGTTTTATTGACTTTTTAGTCTATTTTATTTTTTTGTAACTATTTTAACCAAAAAATCCCAAACTTTGTCTTCCCAAACGAGGGCTTTATATAGTTCGTTTGAATCAATTTTTCAAAATTCAAAATCTAAAACTTGTTTGATTTAGGATTTTTAAAAACTCATTCCAAAACTCAAAACTTGTTTGGTTTAGGGTTTATGAAAACTCATTCTAAAACCCCAAACTTGTTTGGTTTAGGGTTTTCACAAAATCAATTTTGTTTGGTTTTCATAAATTGGTCAAATAATTTTTTTATGTTTTAGATGTATATTATCTAGATAGACTTAAAAAGTAAACAAAAATATAAAGAATGCAAAAATAAATTTAATAAATACATAAAACATTAAAATTGTATTAATTTTTAAACTGTGTCATTTTCTTTTTTTGTGTATATTTCTCATTATCTAGTAATTTTATAAAAAGTTATATTTAAATCTGATACATTTATGTAGATTGAGTGGATATAAAAATTGAAGTGTTCAATTTTTTAAAATGTTCATAAAAAAATATATATATAGAGCAAAACTTTGCTCTATAAATTAGATTAGATGCATCGAAAAAGTAAATTTAGATTAGGTATATGAAAGAAGTAAACAAATTTGATTATAATATTGCAAAAAAAAATTGACTCCAAGACAAAAAACACAAGATCCGAAAACTCTCAAAAAATTAGTTTTGAAAACTCATAATCAAATAAGTTTTTAATTTTCAATTTTCAAAACTCTTTTAAAAAACTAAAAAATTAATTTTAAAACTAAACCAAACGCAGCCATTGGACCAATTAATTTTGAGAATCAATCCTATCGTCTACTTGCAGGGATCTCAATTAAAGTCAGAGTAAAAGTCCTGTATGGACTAATCTTAAAAAATCAATTGCACCTAAAAAATTTCGAATTTTATATTTTAAATGGAGCACACTCCCAAATTCCAAGACTTTAATTAAATTTTGTTAATATATTGTTTCAGTTCTGAGTCTAAAAATAACGAATCCAACCAACAGTTCAATTTTTGGGTTAAGCTTGAACCAACACAAGATCTAATATGGGGCACTTACCAATAAGTCTCATACACAAAATTCAAAATTCATGTAATCCCAAAACAAAATACTTGCACCAATTAGTCCTACATATTTTTAATTATTACCAATTTTTTTTTTTTTTTTTTATCACTTTAAAAATGCTGCTACATCCAACGACTTCCGTTAGACTCACCGAAAACTTGCCAGAACATTCAACATCACCGGAAAGTCGCAAGAGCATTGCCGGAGTGTTTTGAGCATCGCTGGAAGTTCGCCAGAGTGTTCTGAACGTCACTGGAAAATGTCAAGAATATCGTTGGAGACTCACGGGAATATTCAGAATATTGCCCGAAAAAAAAAAGGAATAAATAGAGAAATTATAGTTAAAAAACATAACAACAACAAACAACTAAGCAAATAATTTGTAATATTGATCAAACTGAAAAGTAAGTTTTGAAACTGTAAAATGTTACCGTTTAAAAATATTATTCTATTAAGCTTGAAAACATGTTCTGCAAAATTTTACAGTTCTAAAGAATGCTATGAACTGCAAAATTTTGCAGTTTTAAAGCATTCAGCACCAAAAAAGCTGAAACTGTAAAATTTTACAGTTTTCACCGCCTATAACTAAAACTTAAAAATAACTTATTCAGAATTTGAAATTTTTCTCCATTAAAATAGAAAAATAGACGTGTGTAACAAAGAAAAGGTAGAAAAATTGAGAAATCAAAGGAAAGAATAGATGTAAAAAGAATATTGTACTTCAGCAACTATTTTTGGTTGAGATCTAGTCGGATCTCATATAGATCTACTCGGATCTAATGTAGATCTGAGTAGAGCTATTGATGTAGATCTGCTCATCTTCTTCGTCGTCGGTGAAGATGAAGTAACAAGTTGATGTCGGTGGTTGGTGGTTGCTGGTGAATCTTAATCAATGGTGGTCGTTAGTCACCGGTGACTATATATTAAAAAGAGAAAGAGAATAAGGAATGTGTGATCACCGGTTGTCGGACATGACAAAAAGAAGGAGAGGAAAACGTAGAAAAAAAGAGAGAGAGGAAAACGTAAAGAATGAGAGAAAACGCAGAGAGAGAGAGAGAGGGGAAAAGTGTAGGATTTTTAGGTCTACTCAAAAAGTTATTGGATTAAATAGTGTATACATATTTCAAATAGGACCTACGGGTAATTTTCCCATCTAATATGTATATACATCAGTGGACCAATCTTGTCGTGTACAGCAGGGCCCAATTTGTCACGCCCTGGAAAAAACACACCATTACATCTACCAATACCATATACACAAATGCCCACCAGATCATCTTTCTCATTGAACAAAGAGTTAAATGTTTACATTACATTCATTACATTCCCAAGATGTTCAAGCAATTTCTCTCAGTTCAGAGAACTTGACCACTTACAAAATTAGGGCCCCATGGCATTTATGATTACAAAATAAAAGTAGTTCTATTACAAAAGCATCATAATAAGCACATGACAAATAGAGTCCTTGTCTTCAATTAATTCCCCCAAAGTTGATAAAGTTAATACTTGGACCAGTCTTTATTGAGGCTGCCCTTCATTAATTCTTGAAAAATTAGATTAGGGTTGAGCTAGATGCCCAGTAGAAACACATTTACCCATGTATCTAGTCATTTGAATAAGACAATGGCATTCATGAGATAAAGTGCTTTAATAAGATTTATTTTCACAAGAAAAGATCAACAGCTTATAAGAAAGTATTTTGTGACAAAATGATAAATACAACTCAAGTCAATCATAGACTACAGTCAAACATCCACAAACATGCACAAGAGACTATATTTCTCTCTACATAACCTCAACCAAGAGCATCATTTACTTTGTAAAGTCAACCCCCACATTCGCCGGCTACTATACGGTGGGAGGTGGGCACCCTAAGAAAATCATCCGTTTTTTCACTTTTGCCGGCTACTATACGGCGGGATTGTGTGGACACCCAAAAATATTTTTCCTACATTCGTCCAGCAATAAGCCTAGATAGGAAAATTGGGCACCTTTTTAAACTCCCCGCGCGGGTACCAACACAACACCACCTCTATTCTTTACCGACATACACAAGGACTCATGCAAGTCAACAATTTAAATCACATTTCAATTCCACATTTGAGCAACAAGCATAGTCATAGATAAACAACACATAAAGGCTCAATGAATCATAGCATTCAAATTACCATCTCTCTAATCACAACAAATGCCACATTTCATTTCTCCTTTACTCATCCATGTCTATGATTTCAAGAGAAACTTTCATTACACTAAGTAATTTTAGTTAAATTAGACACTTAGGGTTTTACCAAATTTGGGGTTTCTCTTTCCTCGTCATTAAACCAACTTGTCAATCACATTTCTAGTCATTTTTTAAAGAAAAAGATGAGAGATTCCTAACCTTTGATAAATAAAAGAAAAGAAATAAAAAAAGAAAGAAATATACATATATATATATATATATTGATTCAATATCACCAAACCTACAATAATTCACAAATCACATTGATTACCATAAATCTCTTCAATAATGAAAATATACAAGGGTAAAAGTATCCCTACCTCAACTCTAGAGCCAAATGTCCAAGCCCCTCCACGAATCTACCACAAACCCACAATCAAATCGGATGAGAATGACCCTCTTCAAGTACTCTCCGCCCCTAGCAAACGATTTTTGGGTGAATCACAAGTGTATGAGAGGTATTTGATGGTAGAAGGTTAGGGTTTCAAAGAGGGAGAGAAAAGGAATGAAGAGTAGAAAAGTGTTGTGTTCAAAATGATCTAAAATCGTTATGTTTAAAAAAACTGAAATCGCGATCCTCGCTCGAGAGAAGGACTTGTCGTTCGAGCGACCAGAAACAGCTAGGGTGCCTTGCTCGAGCGTAAGAAGCTTCGCTCGAGCGCACAATTCAAAGCTTCAAGTCTGCCACAGAAGCAGACGCTCGAGCGAAGGAAAGAATACACAAGCCTTGCTCGAGCGCCAAAAGGCTCTCTCGAGCGGAAACTACGTCTAAGAAAAACCTGAAGACCCTCAAAACTCGCTCGAGCGAAGAAGCAGATTTCACAAAGCTCGCTCGAGCGTAGGAAGCTTCGCTCAAGTGAAGAAGCCAAAAATCTGGGAAAGAAATATTTGAATCAACAAATAGCCAACAAGTCCCAAACATGCCAAACACAAATAAAAACTCAAATTCAAGAGGCAAAGGAGGAAAACGGGACACAGATACAATATTACGTTGCAAGCCCAAGTCCGGAATACGATGAAGGTCGGGTCCAAAACCCGGATCGTTATACAATTAAAGTCTTAATAAATTTCTGTATAAATTGGTTCTAAAATATTATCTACACATAGTTTTTGTTTAGGATGTGGGTTGGCTTTTTAATTTTTTAACTTTTTTACTATTTTACTTTGGGGCTAAAGAGCCTCGTTTGAGATAGATTTTTTTGACTTTTTTGAAAGAAAAAATGAAATGATTATGGTTTGGATGTCACATTTTGTGTTATTGACTTTTTAGCCTATTTTATCTTTTTTGTGACTATTTTAACCCAAATAACCCACGCCAAACATAGCCATAATAAATTTCAAACTTGAGATTATGGAAGAAACACCCCCAAATCTCAAATCTTGACCCACGAGGTCAAGCCCTTGAAATTCATTTAGAGGTCATGTCGGGTAAATAAGGGAAAAGCGTGGGAGCTCGAGGGGGTTCCCCCGAAAGCCCCGAAAATGCCATTTTTGGCAAAAAAAAAAAAAATGCAAGGCAAGTGAAAAAAAAAAAAAAAAAAACAGTTTACTTGAAATGGCAATTGTGGGGATTTGGGGGCTGTGAATTCGGGGGATGAATCACAGCCCGGTAAATAAATTGAAAGAAGTAAGAATGAGTTATTTTAATTAATATTTTTATGTATGTTTTTTCGTTAGAGTATTTATGCATGCATTTGCTTGTTTAAGTACTTTGACAATGCATTTTCCATACATAGAACTATAATTTAGAAATACATATTTGTTTCTAATTAATTTTAGGCCTCCACTGTATCTATTATGAATTACTCATCTCTCAAAATTAAAGTAATGTTTTTGTTCTTTTCATGTTTTTAAAAATTGCAATTTTAATTTGAACCAACACAAGTTGCATCAAATCGATTTGATCGGTCATAGTGCCTACGACAGAACCGATGTTATAATTTAAACTAACTCAAGTTACATTGAGTTGGTTTAATTCATTTCCATAAAAATGATTAATTCTATTACAGATTTAAAAATCATCAATCAAGATTAATTTCATATGAATTTAGTACTAACTCGAAATGAGCTACACATTCGTCTAAACCTTTATAAATATACATATATATTTTTTGTTTTATTAACGTAGTTGGAGAATTTATTTATTTATTTTTTAGATAGAAGGAAAACAGATGGAAGTAATATTTTTTTAATATTTTATTTATTTATTTCGTTATTAAAAATATTTAAGATTGAAGTTACAGAAAATTATTTCAAAATAAAAAGTATGCAACAATATATAGGTAAAATTAGTGGGAAAAAATAGTAACATATAACTTTGACATTATACTAATTTTCATTTGTCTTATCAAATGAAATTTGATTTAGTTGTGTTGTAATAAATCTCCATAAGATTTCGATTCAATAATGTTGTCTCTCCTCAATCAAAATCGTTTTGCTTAATTGCAATTTTTATAGACTAACTTTGAGATTTTTGGCCCATTTGGGCAACCAAAAAAAAAAAAAGCCACATCTTTTTTCGAATTTTTTTTTATAAAATTTTTCATGATTTTGTTTTTAAAAATTATGTCAATTTTTTTTATTTTTCTGGTCTGTCTTGTTGAGGCGAATCTAAAAAGTATATATTTTTTTGAAAAATTCCAAAAAAAAAAAAAAAAATCACTAAAGCCAAAAATAAGCTAAAAAAGATTACTTATTTTGGCTTATTTTTATCTTTTCTGGATTTTTTTTGATCTTTTTTTTTAAAATTATAATTTTCTTGTTCATCTCATTGAGCTGAATTTAGAAACCTAAAACTTTTCGCAAATTTAAGAAAAAAAGTTCACTAAAGACGAAAATAAGCCCCCAAAAAAAAGGCCAGTCCCAAATATGGTTGGAAAACTTGCCCCTTTTTTTGGAAAACAATTTTCATTGTTTATTAAAGAAAGAAAAAAGACAGAAATAAATATAAAAAAAATAGTAAACGTGATAAAAATAAATAAATAAATAAAGATCATTTCACAGCCCATAGTGGTATTGGATCTGATTAGTTGGGCTAAGCCCAGGCCTTTATCCATTCTATTTGTGAGCCTTTTTGAACCCAGCATTCATCGGATTGCATTGCATGGAAGTTGTACGAAACGGCTTTTAGTAACTGTTTGGAATAGTTGTCAAAATGGGCCCAAAAAAACCTAGAAAAGAGAGGCTAGGGGTCGTTTGGTAATATTTACAATTTATTATTTTTTGTTGGCAAATACTAACAAGTGTCCCTTAAACATTGTTTAATATTAAAAAATGTGTTAAAAGTGTCTTAAAAATATGTGAAAATGTCAAAAAAAAAATGCATTGATTTTAATAAAAGTACATTGAATTTAGTGAAAAAGTATCTTTTATTTTTTAATTTTTTTTTTAATCTTTTACTTGTACTCTATGGCACTTGTTAACAAGACCTTTTTTCGTTTATAAAATTATTAGATTTTTTTATGTTTATTTTTAGGCAAAATGAAAAAAAAAAAAAAAAAACTTGATTAGCGTACACATCTCAAAAACTTGTTTGAAAGTGGTTGTGGGTGAGATAATTCTTGACTAAGAGGTAGTGGCCAAAGATGATTGTCAATTGCTGGGGGGTGATGGCTAGATATAATTGTCAAAGAAGATTGTTGAAAAGAAATATAAGTATCATAGTAAAACAAAACTCCTTTAGCCTCCGTTTGGAAAGTGGGCTGGCTCTTTGGCTTTTTGACTTTTTTGGCTATATGAGCCTGGGCTCAAAAGCTTGGTTTGGGAAGGGCTCTTGGCTTTTTGGCTTTTTTGGCTTTTTTTGTGAGAGAAGAGTGTAATGATTATGGGGTTAGATGTGATATTTTGTTTGTTGTGGCTCATGAGCCTATTTTGTCTTTTGTGGCTCATGAGCCCAATGAGCCCTTAGAAACTTTAAAATTTCTTAAATAATAAAATTAGTAAGCGTAGTATCTCATGCATAAAAATATGGTATAATACCAAGGAGGCTAAAGTGTGACTCTCTCGAGGGTTGATCTCCAATTGAGAGTATGAGGAGTATCATCCTTCGGGCATTTTAATATGGTCTCAACAAAAGCCACTTTAAGATATTCTAAGATTTATAAATTGGTGAATAGAGTAAGAAATTGTCGAGGTGTTAGTAAACGTCTCATTCTTAATACCAAGGGAGATTGTGTTGCATTTCTCTCGATCAGACAATTAGAGAAAGAAATATTTTTACAAAACCCTTGAGACACATTATACCACTATATTAATTATTAAGTTTTGTAAATGAGCGCCTTTGGACACTTGATAAGAAATTTAAAATATTTATATATAATGAATAAGAGTGCGTACGATATACAATGAATAATCAATTTAAACAATATCAACCAATATCGTTAGGACACTTGTTAATCAAATGTTTAATTATTTGATATCAAAGTGAGTCAATGCCGCCCATAAATAGGGCACTTCACCCATTACTCAATAACGAGTGAACTTTGGGAGTCAAGGAAAGAGACTCATTCTCATTTTCAATATTGTCATTCATTCTCCTCTTTTACACGGCAAATCATCGAAAATGAATTTGTTTATATATATTTTTCTAGTATGTGAATAACATTCTATAATTAATTTAAATATATGAATTTTATATTTAAAAAGTATACGGGTGATTTGGGAAGTTAGTTAAAAACTGATTTTTTGACTTTTTTGATTTTTTTTTTTTTTTGTCTTTTTGTGTATAAAAAATATGAAAGGTAATATGATCCAAAATGAATTAAAAGCTAAAAGTTAGCTTTTAATTATCTTTCCAAATTATAATAACTCCCTCCAAAATAATATGTCCTAGTATTTTATATCAATCAAAATGTATATATTGTTCTAAAAAAGTATTTGAACAAGATTTGCAAGTCATCTCCTGTCAATTTATTGTCTTTAATTTCACCTTTTTAATATACTATTCATTCAATGCTTCGATTGGGACCGTGTTCACTCCTCTTAGTTGACTAAAATGAATATTTGGATGATAATAAATTCACAAAATTCTTCATAGAATTTTTTTCTCTCAAAATTGTGATTTTATTAAACATAAATGTAAAGAAAGAACAATATGAAAATAATTAGAACTTTTAACTTTTCAAACTGAACATATAAGAGTCATCAAGTGCCTCATGAGCAGAAAATATGATACTATTCAGTCTGCCCCACTCGTTTGATGGCTCAACCCGATCCACTTCAGTACCCAGTTTATCCCAACCCCTAAAAAATTGTTAGGGCTTTGGTCAAGGGTTTGTAATCCAAGCCCGCCCATAAACCTGGCCTATAAAAAACAGCACAAGCAAACCCAACCCGACCATCCTATTAGCCCGTAACCTAAATTGTTCACTGAATAATTACTGTGTACAAGCTCAACACAGTTACTTATTGCTAAATTTTGAGTATATGCTCATTTGAGTCCATTATTATGAAATTAGATGTTGAGAATGTAAAACGTACAGACGATAATAATATAAGCTCAATGGTCTATAGTGTTAACCTAGCTCAGCTTGAATTGATTTTGGCCTATAAGACTAAAGCTTATAAGTAGGATGTGATTTCAATTTTCTGAATAAGCCCAGCTTGATCCGTTGACTGATCAAAGTTCAAAAGGCCCAGTCCATGTATAGGACTTGAGCACGTTAGTCACGAGTTGAGAAGGCCCGACTCAACTCGTTGATAACCCTTGTGAATTATAATTTCTAATATGACATATGAAAAGAAAGAAAAGTCTAAGAATAAAAGAGGGCACTTTTGGATGTCAAACTCAAATTGTATTTAAATTATGGATTTAAGTAAAAAATTGTAAAGAAAATAGAAGATGAATAAAATGTGAAAAATATTAACTTATATTTTATTTATATTTTTCTCTCATCTTCTTTTTCCTCCACAAATGCCCACTTAGATCCACAACTCAAATGCAGTAAAATAAGTAAAATCAAAAGAAAGAAAATAAAAATTATGTAAAAGGGACTTGTTTTGTCGGAACATTTAGCTGACGTTTTCATTTGCTTTATTTATTTAATTTTTTTGGATAGTGGCATTATTTCCCAAAGGACTCGTTTTGGAAGTTGATTATTTTAGTTGGTTTTATAATTTTTAATTGTTTTAGTTTGACTAAAAAAAAGTTATATTTGAAAAGCTATTTGATTTTTTTTGGTAGTTGATTTGTGGTTATGATTAAAAAAATGAAATAATTATGGTTTAAATGTGACATTTTATCTTATTAATTATTTTAACCTATCATTGACTATTCTAACCAAAAAAAAAAAAAAAGAAGAAGAGACAAAAAAAAATGAAAAAAAAAGAAGCAACTTGTCAAACACCTCCTAGTTAAAAAGTTCGGCTAGATTTGGGTTGTGTAAATTTTACTATAAAAAAATCAGTTAGGTCTAACATATTTGGGTTAGGAAAATTAATTTAATTATTCTACATCAATGGTAAAAAAATATTTAAAAAATTAAAAATACGAAAAATAATTAGAAACTTTGATTAAGTCATTTACCGAGTAAAAAACTTTATTATATTGCATTTGAGTATGGTCTAATCTAACCAGGGAAAATGATCAATATTATATATATTTCATGTTTATTATATACCATCTATCAAAAATACTATGAAATTTTCAATGGTGAAGCGCCAATAAGTCCCAAAATATGATCTTATAAATTGTTTACTCATTCCTTTTTTCTTATAAACCCAAAAGTTTCATTAAGGTGGAAATTACATAAAAGGATACTCACTTAGATGTTTGGGTTTAATTTTTTAGGAATAAAAGTGGGTTTTTCAAAATGTAAAATTACACATTTAGGTAATTTCCACTATAAAAGTTTTGAATTTTCCCTCATTCTAGAACAAATCTCATATTATGAATAAAAACTTAACATTCTAATGTAACACTTTAATAACGTAACACTTCAATAACACACTAAAAAACTCATTGGTGTACTTTCCTTAAACGTAACAACGTAAAACTCAAAAAAAAAAAAAAATTTTTTGGTGTACTTTTTTCAAATATAACACTCCAATGTAATACAAAAAAAAAAAAAAAATTTCTTAGTGTACTTTTTCCAAACGTAACACTCTAATCAGTGTAATCCCAAACGTAACACTTCAATGTAACATACTCCAATATAACACACAAAAATACCAAAAAAATTTCTTAGTGTACTTTTTCCAAACGTAATACTCACAGTTTGAAATTATACATTTGCCTAAAACTTACTAAGGAATATTTGTACTTATTTTGGAATAGTTTGAAAAATCTCACATTTTTTTTTAATGTTATATTGGAGTGTTACGTTTAGAAAAAGTACACTCAGATTTTTTTTTTTTGTTACATTGGAGCGTTACGTTTGGAAAAAGTATACTAAAGAGTTTTTTTTATGTGTGTTACATTAAGAAATTATTTTAGAGTGTTATATTGAAGTGTTACATTTGAAAAAAGTATACTAAAAAATTTTTTTGTGTGTTACATTAGAATGTTACACTAAAGAGTTTTTGTGTGTTACATTAAGGAGTTTTTTTAGAATATTATATTAGAGTGTTACATTTAGAAAAAGTAACTAAGGAGTTTTTTTTTTTTTTTTTTTTTTTTTTTTTTTTTTTTTTTTTTGCATTACATTAGAGTGTTACACTAAGAAGGTTTTTAGAGTGTTATATTAGAGTGTTACGTTTGAAAAAAATACACTAAGAATTTTTTTTGTGTGTTACATTAGAGTGCTACACTAAGAAGGTTTTTTGGAGTGTTATATTAGAGTGTTACGTTTGAAAAAAATACACTAAGGAGTTTTTTTGTGTGTTACATTAGAGTGTTACACTAAGAAGACTTTTTGGAGTGTTATATTAGAGTGTTACGTTTGGAAAAGATACACTAACGAGTTTTTTTGTATGTTACATTAGAGTGTTATGCTAAGAAATTCTTTTAAGAAAAATGATTTGTGACTCTAAAACTGCTGGCACTAATGGCACTAATTTCTTGTTTTGGTAACTTTGTTTTTTTTTTTTTTTTTTTTTTTTTACCTGATATAGAAATTCGGGGCATTAGTACCCCTGAATTTCGAGCTCCATATCAGAGCTGTTCTTTTAAAGTGTTACGTTTGAGAAAATTACAGTCATGAATTTTTTTATGTGTTACATTAAGGTATTATACTAAGATTTTTTTTTTAGTATTATATTAGAGTGTTACGTTTAAATGTTACATTGAAGTATTGCACTTTTTAGTGGGTTAATACGCTTTGTGGATATGAAGCCCACTAGTTTTTATCAATTAAAATTTATGTAATTATTTTAGGCTAACACCAAGTAGGTAATATCAATAGTCCCTACAATCACTCCACGAAATTCCTAAAAAAATAGAAATGTTAAACCATACCTTACCCACATACACCCAAATCCCAAACAAGTAAACTCTAATATTAATTAAATCAATAAGACATACTACAAATAAAAAGGACTAATTGATTTATAAGAAAACATATAGAACTAAATGGATTAACATTTCTCCAATTGAGATTTATGAGTAATCTTTCCAATTTTCAAAGCATTGTCATTAGCCTTAGTGAAAATGGGTAAAAATAATATATAAATACGTAAAAATATTGTAAAAATTAGATTGAGATTCTATTCTCATATTGATATTTTTCTCCCTTGTTGATATATAATCCACTCTTTTGTAGTTAATATGGCTTGTTATTTATATATATTAACAATACAATCTAGATTATTTAATAGTTTTGATCCAAATTTTCATGAAATTAAATTAAGATGATGAATTTGAGCTTAAAATTGAGGGGAAACAACAAATCAATGAGAGGTAAGACAAATATTTACAAAAATGTGAGAATTTTTGTGGGGTACAACGTTTGTTGTGTTTTCCTACAAATAAAAATTTTTCACTCCATATTTGTAACTAGTTTTGGTCAAATACTTTGATTTGTAGAGTAAATGCCCCTAAATTTTTATTTATTTATTTTTTCAATCGGTTGGAAAATAATTATAAATATGAAAAGTATTACATCAACTTGACTACTAACCTAACAAATAAACGGGAAGTGTCCATTAGCTCAAACTCGAGAACAAATAAACAAGGAACCTAGCACCATTACAATGAGAAGAAATAAATATCACAAATATTAAATTCCTCTTTATAGGAGCTGATTACCTAATCTCATATTATATTACAAAGTAGTACTACACAATCATTAGGTCAAAGGCTTCATTAACGGTCCTTAAATCAAGTCAAAATCTTAAAATTTAGGGTAAAATTTAAATACACTCTTTGACAATTATTAAAAATATAAATTTTTTTTTCATGTTTGAGAAATTACATCACGAAGTTTGAAGTTTACAATCACATAACAAACACTGGTGTAGTTAGGAAATTTATCATTTAATTGGTTATGATTGATATAATTTCATATCGATTGAGCAAAGAGAGGGAAAAAAAATGTAAACATTTAAGAATTTCATGATAAAATAAAATGATAACTTTTAACTTTTTTTTGTCAATTGGTGGGAGATTAATTACTAGTATAATAAATATTATATCAAAGTAGATAATTAAAGTCTAACAATATACTAAGCTCAATAATCATAACTCGTGCAACAATACACCAAGCCCAAAAAATAATCAACAATCTAAAACTCCAAGGGTAAAAATAAACACCACAAATAATATCAAACTTGTCTCCAAAAGAATTGGAATCCACAATCTCACACCACAAAATGGTGCTCAATAATTATTAGGCCAAAGGTGCTTTTTGGAATAAACTCTTAGCCAAGTTATACATGTTTTAAAAAGATAATGATAAATAACAAAAATATTTATATAGAATGATGTAATTTTTATTTTTGTTAGTCTTTATAAAACACTCACCATTATTCTCATAATTTCAAAAAAATTATTGGCACAACATTATGAATATATTTTCTTTATAGATTTTCCTTTTGTAAATTATTTTGACACCATTATAATATTTTTGTAATAATTTTAGTGGTGTCAATTTACAAAAATCTCTCAAAAATTTTACAAAATATCATATAATTCTAAAAAAAGGTTCAAAGTTGAGTTGG
This sequence comes from Camellia granthamiana, assembly GCA_036172215.1. Taxonomy (NCBI): domain Eukaryota; kingdom Viridiplantae; phylum Streptophyta; class Magnoliopsida; order Ericales; family Theaceae; genus Camellia; species Camellia granthamiana. The sequence goes on along the minus strand of CM069911.1, from coordinate 39,476,278 downwards.
TTCAATTGAACCCATTAGCAGGTAGCTCCGCCTTGATAACAAATGTCCCTCGATTAATCAATCATTTAGTCAAACTAGTAGAGCGTGTGTGACGTAAACAATATATATATATATATATATATTTTCTAGAAATACTTAAATTAATCTTTATAAACTTAAACACTTCATTTTCTTTTCTTTTTTCTTAACTCACCTTCTTTATTCTCTATTTTTTTCAGTAAGTATAATACGTTATCCAATCATCAAACTTAGAGGTGTGCATAGTATGATTCAGATAATTTGAAAGTAAAATTATAAACCAACCCATGAATGGTGGATTATCAAATAATCAAGCGCAGTTTGGATAGTTTGTGGCGGTTTTAATTTTCTAATTAATTGAAGAATAATATTAAACAATTATTACGTATTTATATAATAAATAATACTAATTTGTATAATATTGTTCATATATATAGCACAAACTAGTTTTACATAATAATAAAAACATATAACATTAATTTGCAACAAATTTTAAATCTATCTCACATTGTTTTTTAATTTGATATTTCATTAGAGTTTAAAAAAAATATGTATTAATTATAGCAGAAAAGAGCATTTTTAAAGACGAATTATAAATTTCAAACTGCGGATCAAACTAACCCGTGATTAGCAAACAAATTGGTGCGAATTGGGTGGTTTTAACTGATTTAGCGGTATTTTACACAATCCTAATCGCACCACCCTCTCCTACTCTCGATCAACACCACTACAATTATCATCTATAAAGATTTTAATGTATGGTCAAAAAAAAGATTAGAAAATATTGTAATGGTGTAGAGAGACGGTGGGTAAATAAAAATAAAGGTAAAACAATAATTTTATTTTAGTATTAGTTATTTGAATAATTTATTTTATTTTATTTTTGGTTAGGTTAGTTATGGGAAAATTTGTAATAATAAAATATTTGTTTTTTCAACAAAATCTAGAAGATGTATATATTTTATTCTAAATTTACAAACTTAGGCTTGGTTTGGCATAATTAAAAAAAGTTAAAAAAATTAAAAAATCATTATCCTATTTAAGTTACATCATCTTATTTAAGTCACTATCACCTCTCTATTACATCACTTCAAACCCAATATATATCCAATCTATATTTCATAAAAAGTCAAAAAATATACTTATTTAACAGATCTCAAACAACCCCTTAATTAGTCCGTACAAAGTCCAAGTAGTGGATCTGCGCGTACAAGTTGCAGTGTGACGTTGATGAATTCACTATTGTCAAATACCCCACCACCACCGTTTAAGACGCAAACGCGTTTATATTTATTGGTTTCAGCGGTGGGGAGGGTGCAGATTGGATCGGATTTAAGTAAAATCAAAATCAATCCGTTATTTACGGATCTTGAAAAATTGAAATCAATTCAATCTGTTTAAATTGTGGAATCAATCTGAACCAATCCATTTGAACACGGATTGGATTGGTTTAGGACGACGGATTTACATAATTAAATAACAAAATATATATATATATATATAACACTTTAATTTCATAAAAATATAAATATAGCACCATATGAGTTTCATAATAGCAACATGTCTTTTCGTAATAGCGAGAAACTGTTCTAGAATTTAAATAACCATAAGAAAACTAGTTCCACTATAAGTATTTAGACCATTACAAATTAACACTAAAAACTAGCAAACAAAAATAATAAAAGAAGATACTATGCAAGTTTAGTTTTGAATTTAAGTTTTACATGAAATAAGAGAAAATACTATGCAGGAGGGTGTATAATAAAAATATAAACTATTTGTATACGGTCCGAATCGGTTCCAATTCGGAACCGTAGGGTTCAATTCGAAACCAATCCGTGAACTACGGATTTTTAATTTTTCAATCCGAAACCGAACCACGGATTCAAAAAATTAATCCAAACCTAATGGATTGGATTGGACTGGACTGGATCGGATTATAAATTTCACGGATTCCTTGCTCAGCCCTAATTGGTGATTGGCAAATATGTTAGGCATTTAAATTAAATAAATAAAATATTTAATATATATCGGTTGTAATCTCAAGTAATAAAAGTCTTCTTTATTAAATTTGCGGTCTTGAGTTCAAGTCTTGAGCCATTCTCTTCTATAACCTTTTTTTTTTTGATAGATCATTGGACACTTGACATGAAGAGGGATAAATTTTAAAAAATTAATCTAAATACTTACATATATAATGGTATAAATTATTACATACACACATCAAACGTGAGAACGTTACAATAGTGGTCGAGAATTCAACATACACTAGTAACTTGTATTTTATTTTTTAAAAAAAGAAAAAAAAAACTTGTATCTTATTTAATTTTTAATTTTATCTATGTATACTTTAAGAATGTTCAATGTCGGGAGGCTTTGCTTTGATTAATCATGTAATTTTTAAGGGATAAGTACTTTTCTACATCTCATCTCTTTATATTTTTTCATATTTTTCTTATAGGTTTTAATTAAAATCGATATAGATGATTTGAATCGTCTATCTCATAAGTCTCACAATAAAGATTATTTATATAAAAAATTAATATTATTAGAAAATTATAAATAAAAAATAAATCACATTTTATTTTATAAAATAAATGATTTAGATTTAATTATATTTAACATTTATTTTATAAAACAAATTATGATTTATTTTTATATTTATAATTTTTTAATAACGTTAATTTTTTGTATAAATAATTTTTATTATAAAATAAACAATTCAAATCATCGAAACAAATGTAAATTAAAACAAATATAAAAACAATAGAGGGATGAGATATGAAGGTAAAGTTATGAGTGGGAACGCGGGATCCCAAGTCCAACTTGTCCTACTTTGGAAATGTGGACTGTACCGATTAGTGGTCGTTAATGTTTACCATTTCTTTGCACTCTTTTGCACTATCAAATTGTCAAATCACAAATTGCCAAATAAAAAAATAATAGATAAACTCATTTATCTTTGGTTTGAACTTATTAAATATGCCAAAAAACTACTCACTGGGATTCCTTTGATTATAAAAATAAATAAATAATAATAAAATGATCATTTTCTGATTAAGAAAATATAAAAAGAAATTTATTTATTTATTTATTTATTTATAATTGAGTGTTCGGACTAACTTAGGACTCTCAAGTTAACAATTGAACAAAGTTTCAGTAACTTCAAAATTTAGAAAGTTAATGATCAAGCAAACTCGAGTGGCCCCAAGTTTTGAGATATTTGGCTTTTATGAGATTCGATACTGCAACCTCTTGGGTAGTCAATCATTTGATTGTCTCTCCTCCTACTAAGCCAAACCTCTTAGATTTGAAATAAATTAAAAAAAAAAAAATGTTCATAAAATACATCAATTAGTAATTAAAAATTTAACCGTGTTAGCGTGTAACATCATTGTGAATCACAAGACATAATCAGAATTTGAAAAGATGATTATGTAATTAGAAGTGTATTAAGGACTTGGAGCAACAAATTGGAATAGAGATCTTGTCCACTAAAATCTTATACGATTTAGGTGAAACAACACTTAACTAATTTTACAGACACAAATATAATGACAAAACCATCTATGCAATTTTGATTTCAAAATTTTTTTTTTTTTACCTGCCATTTTGCAGCTCTCCACGTGGACTGGGGGTGTTGGGGTCCGCAGCACGGTTGTATCTTAGGACCATTCAAGTAAATCACTCATCTAAGAAATTAAATTAATTAAACAACTATAGATGCAAAATGATATGAAAAAAGAGGTGATTGACTAATAATTATATAATACATGAGAGAGAGAATTGTTTTAAATATTTTACTAGACTGTCATATCATTAAATTGTAAAGTAAGTACAACTTTTAGTCTAGAATAGTACTATTCATCATAAAAATATGATTAGATTATACTTGTGTCCGAAATAATAGATGATCTATTTTCAAAATCATATTTATCGTTTATTTGTTTTTATTATAACAAATATAATCTGATCATGATCTATTCTTAAAATCATATTTATCGTTTATCATATATATATATATATATATATTATTAAAAGTAATGTTTTTCCTTTATTTATGTGGCACATTCTAAATGTTTACTTTTTTTTTTCCTTCTCAAAAAGTCACATCAGTATATCTTTTCCATTTACATATAAAGTTCTACACAAACTCAATTTTAATTTAAATTATATTAATTTTACCTATTTTATTTGGATTCTATTTGATAAATATTACTTTTTCATATATTTTTCATGGTAAATTGAGATAATCCATACAACTTGGAATTTATGATCATATTAAACCTTTTCCAGAAAGTTTGTCTTTGGCTGTTACACGTTTGCAGTCTTAGCAAGGCCGGCCCTGGGCTAAGGCTGGTGAGGCCTGTGCCTAGGGCCCCAAAAATTAGGCCTAAAAAAAGACTCTCAAATTTAGTCTTGCAAAATGGCCCAATTCTGTTTAATTAATTTAGGTCATTTTAAAGGGGGGCCTCAAAAAATCTATTTGGCCCAATTGATAAAATGTCCAATTAAAAAATATTTATAAGTTTTAGTTGTTAGTTCAATTAAAAAAATAAAATATAAAATATATATATATATATATGTATAGTCGTTAGCCTAATTTTGTGTGGCCTATTTTTTTTTCTCTCTTTATGGCCCAATTATGTGTTTTTAAATATTTTTTTAAAAAATATTTTACACAATTTTTATTTATTTATTTTGTAGATACATCTAATTTAGATACATTTAAAAACTATAATATTTATATATTAAAAAAAAAACATTACCAAATACAAAAAATATAAAAAAATACGAATTGCAAACTCAGACAATTATTTTTGAAAATTTTAAACCAAACAGAGTGATTTTTATTTTTATTTTTTATAAATATCTAAATAGACCCCAAAAAATTATTTCGCCATAGCCCCCGGAACTCAGGGCCGGCCTCAAGTCTCAGGGGCACTCCTCGAAGATCTTTAGGTTTACAATTTATACTTACTACAATTCTTAAATTTTGTTCTCTTAGAATGTATTTTTGTTCTGAAGTTGGTCAATATTTACCTTGGCAATGCATAAGTTTGAACCAAATTATTCATGACTGTTGCATTTTTGTAATTATTATATTATTTAGATTCATTTTAAGTGCAGATTTTATTATACAATAGTTAAGTTGAAACCTCAAATAATCTTTCTCATAAAATTTTAAATATAAATTATCAACCATTAGCTTTATTGTTCTGCTTCAAATGAAAGACTTAGGCTTATTTTGGGAAGTAGGTTAAAAGCTATCTTTTATTTTTTTTGAAAAAAATGTGTGTAAAAAAATAAAAAGGTGATGTGACTTAAAAAAATTAAAAAATCAGAAAAGTTAGAATTTTTTTTAATGCTAAAGCCTTGTTTGACATATATTAAAAAAGTCAAAAAGTCACTATCCTATTTAAGTCACATCATCTTATTTAAGTCACATCACTTCTCTACCACATCACTTCAAATCTCAACCCATATTTCATAAAAAGTCAAAAAGTGCACTTATTTAGAACATTCCAAACAATCCCTAAATTGCTTCTTCTTTTTTTTTCCCTTCTTATTTTCCCATGCATTATTTTATACGCAATACCAATTCTATATTATAAATTTATCGTTTAAATTTTATAGTGATTATATATATGAAATTATACTTTATTTCCTATATTATTTTATATAATCACAATTTATAGGAAGAAAAGCCTGTACAACAATGATACTCTTGATAAATCTCTAAAATTTGAATTTACTGCTTGAGTTACTTTTTCAATTGTTTAACAATATGTTCTTTTTTGTTTTAACATCATGTTACAGATAATTAATCACTTTACACACAGAGATATATTTATCGTTTGGATGTTTTCATTATTTTTTCTTTTTGGGTTTAGATGTTGTTATGTGATTCTTTCTTAGTTAATCATTGTTGAATTTCTTTTATATAGTTAATATTTTAATTTAATTAAGAGTGTTTATTTTACAATCTTATAATTATATATATATATATATATCATATAAAATCATTATATGATAATCAAACCACAACATATTTATATTTAAGTTTTAATAAATTTTATATAATTTCTATTTCTACATATTTTTATTTTCCAAATGACTATAAAAGAAAATTAAATAGGTAGAATTACTTTTAATTTTATATTACTAATTGTTCTTCTAATTTAACTATTATTTTTAATATCAAAATAAGTATTTGTTTTACTATTTTATAATTTAATATATATCATACAAAATTATTATAAGATAATTACACGTTTATAATATGACGTAACTAAAATTATCAAAATACACAAATAATTTAACTAAAATAATATATATAAGTATTCAAGTAACAATTTTATAGAACGATAGTGCCAATATTATCAAAATAAATAATTAAAATCATACTTTAATTTTAATTTTAAATTATTTCTTTTGTAACACACATTGTACCATCAAATATTTTTTGAAAAAAAAAAATAGTACATGCATTGCACGGGTCAACTACTAGTTATATAAGTAAAAAATGAGATTTTTAGTGAGGAGCATTGAGTTTCAATATCTCATACTAATTTTCTTAATTTTAAACAATTAAGAAAATCTCTATTGATTAATTTCCATTTAACTATATAAAAATAAAATTCTAATTAATCTATGATTTATTTGATAATTCCACATTGAGAGAAGATGGAAAAAGTGAGTTATTTTACTCATATAAAGTGAATTATACTCTCATTTAATATTGTAGTATTGTGCATATTTCAATTCAATATAGTTTAAATTTTAAAATAAAATGTAAAAGTTTTAATTAATTAATTTTTGTGTAACTTAGTTGATCTTTTGACCTAGCCAATTAAGCTAAATCATTTTTTATTTGACTGATTTGTTGGTTTAACCGCTATTTTAGTGGTTTTATCAAAATAAATTGATTAAATTTGTTTAATTCGAAATAAATTAAAGATTAAACGACTGAAATTGCTTGATTAGAAATGAACTTTCCATCTAAATAATTGTTAACTTTTATTTTACAATCCCATATTGGAAAAAAAAATTGTGAATTGTTTCACGTATATGAAATGAACCTTAATATTGTAGTGTTATTCATGTTTCAATTCAAGACAGTTTAAATTTTAAAATTAAAATAACATTTAAAAAGTTTTAATTTATTTATTAATTTTGTATAAGTAGTTGCCATTTAATCTAATTGATTAGGCTGAACCATTTTCTGTTAGACTAAGTTGTCGGTTTAAACAATTAAAAAAATTTCTATTGGCTAATTTTCATTTAAGCATATAAAAATAAAAACTCTAATTAGTTTATGATTTATTTTATAATCTCACATCGGGAGAAGAAGAAAAAAGTATGTTGTTTAACTTATATAAAGTAAATCTTATACTCTCATTTAATATTGTAGTGTTGTGCATAGTTTAGTTCAAGGCAGTTTAAATTTTAAAATAAAAAAATCTAATTAGTCAATGATATGGTTTATTTTATAATTCCACATTGGGAGAAGAAGGAGAAAGTAAATTGTTTCACTTATATAAAGTGAATATTATACTCATTTAATATTATTATACTCATTTAATATTTTAGTTCAACACAGTTTAAATTTTAAAATAAAATTTGAAAATTTTAATTATTTAATTTTTTGTGTAAATTGGTTGGTCTTTTGATATAGCCAATTATGCTGAATCATTCTTGGTTTGACTGATTCGTTAGTTTAATCGTGATTTTAATAGTTTTATTAAAATATATTAGTTAGATTTCTTTGATTCGAAATAAACTAAAGATTAATGTGATTAAAGTTTGAACGACTGATTGCTTAATTAGAAATAAACTTCCTGCCTAAACAATTGTTAACTTTTATTTTACAGTCCCACGTCAGGAAAGGAAGGAAAAAGTGAGTTGTTTCATTTATATAAAATAAATCTTAATATTATAGTGTTGTGTATGTTTCAATTCAAGACATTTTAAATCATTTAAAAATTTTAATTAATTAATTTTTGTATAAATTGGTTGGTCTTTTAACCTAGCCGATTAGGTTGAACCGTTTTCAGTTTGACTGATTCGTTGATTTAATCGCGATTTTAGCGGTTTTATCAAAATATAATGATTAGATTTGTTTGATTCGAAATAACTAAATATTGACCTAATTAAAGACCATTTTTAGTTTGACTGATTCGCTGATTTAACCGCGATCTTAGCGGTTTTATCAAAATATATTTGTTAGATTTGTTTAATTCAAAATAAACTAAAGATTGACCTAATTAAAGATTAAATGACCGATATTGTTTGATTCGAAATAAACTTTCTGCCCCGAACAATTGTTAATTTTTATTTTACACAATCCCACATCGATAAAGAAGGAAAAAGTGAGTTGTTTCAGTTACATAAGTAAACATATGTTCTCACTTAATATTGTAGTGTTGTGAATGTTTCAGTTGAAAGCCGTTTAAATTTTAAAATAAAATAAAATAAAATAGTTTTAACTAATTAATTTTTATGTAAGCTGGTTGGTCTTTTGACTGATTTTAACAATTTTATCAATATATATATTATTTTATTTTTAAAAGGTATGTTTAAGTTTTATGACAAAAATTTTAACATAGAATAAACTAAAACTAAAAAAATTATAAAATGAATTTTTATTTTATTTTACCATAAATATAATTTTTTTCAATTTATTCTATTTTTTTTAGCCTTACCAATTAAATAATGACATCTATTTCTTATTTTGAACTTAAAATATACAATTAATGACATAATAACTCCAACATATATATATATACACACTAATAAAATGATTAAAATTCAATTTATTCTATATTATTTTTCCATATTTTTAAAATAAATTTTATGTTATTATTTAATTTTAAAATTATTTTTAATTATTTATTTAACCCATGCATCGTACAGGTTTATAGGCTAGTTTTTTTATTATAAAAAATCTAATATGGTAATTTCACTACAATTATCCAATTAATCTAATATTTTTATAAATAATTCATTCAAAAACACCTAATAAATTAATAACAATTCAAATCATTAAAGTATCGTGAGCCTATTAAAACCCGAGAATACTTTTCAAGTTGCCAATTGAAGAAAATCCCATTCCCCTGAAATTTATTGTTTATGAGTATTTATTTGTTTTTTTTATTTTTTTTGACTCAAACCAACCTCAAACATTTTTACACTATACAAATTTAATCTCAATCATACAACTATTATTCATAATAAATTAAAGTAATTAAGGGAGGGTCATAGTTATAAAACAAATTAAATTATTGCAAAAAAAATAAAGGGGCCCACTTACCATATGCTCCTTATAGTATTTCAATTCAATCCTCTCCCCCACTTCCAAATTTGAGTGTACCAATATCAAATATATTCTGGTTCAAAAAAAAAAAAAAAAAAAAAAAATATCAAATATCTTCCACTAAAACTCTCACAGGGCGAAATTACCAACAAACAAACGACGCACAGTTGGAGAGAAAATCAATGGAAGCCGAAGCTTCATCGTAATTCCAATTCCTTCCACGCCTAATTTGACCTAGAAATTCCAATTCTCAACACACATATTTCATGGAAATTGTTCTGAACCCCATCTGTTGCTTTTGCTCTCTGCAGGTTCGAGACCAGTGAAATTTTGGCAACATTTCTAGGCTCCACTCCATTGTTATCGGATTCATGGAATCTCTGCCGCCACGCCAACTCCGCCGCTCCTCACGGTTTCCTCGTCAACCGAATCGCCGGCGTCGCTTACGTGGCGTTTTCCGGTGTCCAGACCGTTGCCGGATTGGATTCCGACCTTACTGGATGCCGGAACTTGGTGGCATTGGATTGCGACGCCGCTGCCGGACTTTTCTCGGAGCTGCGATGCCGCGGCCGCGAGGCGGAGGAGGAACCTGTCATGGTTCATGCTGGCATGTTAAATCTCTTCCTCTCTATGTTCAAGTACACAGACTTTCAATTCCAGGTTAGTTTCTATGCTTTGAAGTCCAGTTTTTTTAAATTGATTAGTATTTTATTCACCGAATTTGATCAGTCGGAATGAGACTTTTATCAAAAGAGTCTTTCATGAGTTTTTAAAACGAGAAACTTTTACTGGAAAGAGTCTCAGACAAATATAAAGTTGGACTAAATAAAACTTTAATCGGAAAAGTCTGGGACAAATTTGAACTGAACAAATTTCGTGAAGGTAACAATGTTGTTTTAAAAAAAATTTAACATATATTTTTTGTGTTTTCTGGGTAAATGATATAAATTATTAGGTAGAATTTATTTTTGAAACCGGACTTATAAGATGCGGCGAGAGTACTTTGGCAATTTTGTTGATTTAATCGGCAGTTCATGCATAATATAAATTATTAGGTAGAATTTATTTTTGAAACCCGACTTATAAGGCGAGGGTACTTTAGCAAATATGTTGATTAAAGTCAGCAGTTCATGCAATGCCATATTCATTTAGGTTGCCTCTGATTCTAGTCAACATGGTGACTTACTATACCAAATGATATCAACTATTAGGCAGAATTCACGCATGAAACTCGGCTTGCAAAGGGAGGGTGTTTAAGGAATGTACATTTATGTGACTATCTATTGTTAGGTGATGTGAAATCGTAAAACTAAGCAAAAAAAGATTAGCACATTATATTTTTTATTACGAGTCCGAGCTGGAGCTGGAGCTGGAGCTGGACTTGAATATGAAAGAAATTATGAGTAGGCTTTTTTTGCAATTAAGTTATTAATTTGCTTATATTTCTAAAAAAATAAATAAAAATAGAGACATTAATCTATGGTCGTGAAAAAGAAAAATGGTATATCATATGTTAAAAATTCAATGAAGACCATCAAATGTTTAGAAGCAACACGCAAGTGTACAAGTTATAATTAATTGAGTTAATTTAGTTGGTCACCTTCACATATTGTAATCGAGAAATTTGGGATTAATCTTTGTTAAAGAAAAACAAATAATTATTCTTCCTTAAGTTGTTTATTTTTTTCTACACCTTTTTCTTAATTTAGATTCATTTGTTTAATATTTAATTTGACACTCCAATGCATGAGGTGAAAATATTCTTAAAAACCACAAGATATATCCATATTAATTATCAATGTAGCCACTTAATATGATGTGACTTACATTTAAAATAAATTTATTTCATAAATTTTATTGTCTGACCATTTTTCAAATAATATATATATATATTTTTTGGAAGTGGTAGCATGTGGCCCTTCCATAGTTAATATGCCAAAGCTTGTAGGGTGACGGCGGTCTAAATTCAGTGCATTTGGCAGTTATATTATATACAAACAATGCCATTTTAGTGCTATCATATCATAGCTGATATATTCATACAAATAATTCCATATAATCATGATTTTGTTGTGATTTGGAATCACTATACATTCATTAATCTCTTAGGTTTTCGATTGTACAAATTGTGTAGGATTATGAATTTTATGGAATTAAACGATGGAATTACTAGTGCAAGTGAGATTAAGAGATGCGATATAAACTGAGAAATGTAGAAGATATAAGTGATGACAATGATATTACCAAGTGAAAAATGTAATATCAATTGCTCATTATTGTTTACCACATAATTATTACATAAATAACAATTGTTCATGTTTATTTTGTGCTAGTTTGTTGTAATTAAATTAGGTTTTGTTATTTATAGCAAGAATAAAATTGTTTCATACTAGGGAGGATAACATCCTTCCTCATATTTCTAATCCTTTCATTTTGGGAGATTAACACATTCATGAAATTATTTGTGACATCTTTTTTGGTAAATAGACATGAATTATATGGGATTCACATAATTGTTAATACCAACCCTTATAGTATCAAAAAGAGTTTTTTAAAGTAATTTTATTTTCAACCCCAAGGGGTTGGCTAGGAGTGTAAAAATGGCTTGTGGCCCATAGGCAACCCAAAGCTCGCCCGCGTCCCGGGATGGGCCTGACCCATTTGGGCTCGGGCCTGAGCCTTAGGGCCTGGGCTTGGGCCATCATTTTGAAGCCCAGCCAGGCCCAGCCCATCGGCCCACTCAAGGCTCGGCCTGAAGCCCAGCCCGCTTGAGGAGTGTCTTTTTTAGTAGAAAATAATAAAATTTTGATAGAAAAAATTTAAAAAACAAAAAAAAAATGGTCAGGCCCACCCAAGCTCGGCCTAAGCCCTAGGCCAGGCTCAGGCGCTACCCACCGGCCCACCCAAGGCTCGAATACCCTTGGGCTTAGGCTTGGGCCTGGGCTTAATTTTTTGGGCCGTGGGTCGGCCCAGCCCTGCCTAAATTTTGGCGAGAGTCCGTGAGACCTGACATGGGCCGGGTCCGGGCTAGGCCAGATTTACACCCCTAGGGTTGGTCTAGTGAGTGCAACTTGGGGTCTAGAGGTGTGCTCTTTTTAGATCTTAGGTTCAACTCCTATTAGGAGCAATTCGTTTCTTAGGGCCACGTTAGCGAGATTTGCTCAATCGACATGGAGGGGGCACTTTGCATGGGTCCCGGGATTAGTCAAGGTGCGCTTAATTTGGTCCGGACGCCTGGTCATAAAAAAAAAAGTAATTTTATTTTCATTTTGTTTGGAGTTTAGAGAAATATTTCACTAAATTATTAGCAACTATGTGAATACTAGTAAGAAAATATTGGCATGGTATTTGGCTTCCTTTGGGTGGGGTGGGGTGGGGTGGGGTGGGGTGGGGTGGGGTGGGGCTAAATTAGTCACTGAAAGATAAAATAGATTAAAAAGTCAATAAGATAAAATGTTATATTTAAACCATAATCATTTCACTTTTTCTCTCACAAAAGTCAAAAAAAAATTGCCAAACCAATTTTTTAATCCCAAACTAAAAAGTCCTAACTCCAAAAAATCAATTAAAACTGTTTCTGCCAAAGAACGACTTAAAAATAGGTTAGTTACGAGTTCATTTCATCTATTAAATTATAGATTGGTTACGACTTAATGACTATGATCAATAATTTGAATTTATTTTTTAATTCAATAATTAAAAATTGAAATGCACATAACATGTATTTTTCTTCAAATGTGTATAATAGAATTTCTCAAATCATGACTCTTTATTAATTTGATCAAACGCGAGAGTAGTTGCCACTTATTAGGCTTTACTTTTTATTTTTATTTTTTTGAGTAAAATTTATTTTTATTTTTAGTTTGACCAAATAAGTAATAAGGGTAGTTGTGTTTGTGTCTTTTTATTGTCAATGTCATTTTTATTTTTATGTTTTGTGCTCTAGAGGAAAAAATTATAAATTTTTTAAAATATCCATCATCTTCATATTGTTTTTATTTTTGTGTAAAAATAATTTCTGAAATTAGAAAACAACTTTTTGGTTTTTTTTTTTTTTTTTAAAGTAAACTGTTTTAAAAAAAAATCACAAACAATTTTTTGTTGTTTTCCCAAAAATGAACAGAAAACATAAAACAAAAACACAACCGAATATGCCTTTAAAAAATGAACTAAACTACACACCAAATTTGTCTTGACTATACATCTAATAAACAATTTGATATAGAAAAATAAGAACGAAAGAGGGAAAATTGGTCTAAGGTCCCTCTCCCACTTTTCGTAATGGAAGAGATCCACAAAATTATTTTTTGATATCTAAGGTCCCTAAATATACCACAGAGAAATTTGACATTACCAAATCAAAACTCATCTCTCTCTCTCTCTAAACTTCTCGATTTTCAGACCTCTCTTGTTCCTCACCCTGCGAAGAGTTTCGATTTCTGCGAAGAGTATGTTGAGAACAGTTTGAAGAATCAGATCGATCATGGAGTCGAGGTCGAGTATCGGAGGAGAGAGAGTCAGTGTGAGATTTTGAAGAGAGAAAGTGGTGGTGAAGAACGATACGGCGGAGTAAGGCGGAGGAGTGCGACGGCGGTGTGCTTGGCAGTCATCAAGAGGTGGCTAATGTTTTCAAAGAGATCACCATTTTTGAAACTTATGTCATATTATATGATGATATCAAGCAGAGGGGTGGTGGTTGGCAAGTCCGATTCCGGTTGCCGCCTCCGCCGCCGTGGTCCCATTTGTAAACCGCCTTTCAAATTGGTCCTTCATTTGCAGCTGTACAGCTTCTTTAGATAAGGGCTTTGGCTCTGGAAGTTGGTCTTCTTCACTGCCTTCTGCAACTTTTTTTGCCTTTTCTTTTACAATTCTTGTCATCTCTTGTTGCCCAACGGAGGGAAAAACGGCATTAAGCATGATACATAATAATCTCTCATCTTCTTCTTCAATAGGATCTTTGCCGAAGCAACAAACATAAATAGCTTCAAGGGCTTTCTCAGCTCGAACCTCCATTGAAATAGTAGGGGCAGGTACGTTCAGCTTTGCTCGCTTCTGAAGTTGGCCAATTAAATACATAATTTTCTCTGGGTTCAACCCAGAGAAAATTCAGTCCAACAACCTAGAGAAAATTTAGACCAACCAAACCAGAGAATTTTGTAATTTGTTGCTGAGAGCAGGCTATCAATGTTTGAGGACATAGGAAACCTTAGCAGGGATTTGATAATGGAAAGTATGTATATAATATTGTACTGTTGTCTTTCTTCCTCACCTGTGAGAAGCAAGGAAGTGAGTTGAGGTAGGGGAATTCTCATGTTCAAAAAAAAAAAAAGGGCAGAGAAATTTACAGTTGGAAGTTTAGGGAAGTCTAGAGAAATTTCTCTGGAAAGTCCAGAATTTCTCTGGACCAATTTTCTCTGACTTGAATTTTCCCTGGACCAATTTTCTCTGAATTGATGTTGAGGGACCTTAGACATCATGAAAATATTTGATGTCCTTTCTACTATAAAATCATAATATCAGGGACCTTAAAAAAGATACCCCATAGAAAGAAGGATACAAGGACAATTATGGTTTACGAATTTATTATTGTTATTATTTACGGATTATTTATTTATTATTTTTAAAACACAGCATGTTGGCATTCTTTGCATTACAGATAATTGGCTCAAATCCTAATCTTTGACTTATGCATATATATAAAAATAGTATTATTATTCAAAAATAAAAAATTAGACTCAATTTTCAAATTCAATGATGTGATAATCAATTAGAATATTAAAAATAATACTCTTTCTCATATCTTTTCTAATCATCAACAAATCATATCACTTACACATCATTGGGTTTAGAAAGTCGACTTATATATCATTTTTCATATAAAAATGGCTCAGACTTCTTTTCGGTCTAAAAATTGGATTGGAGTGTGATGTTGGACTCTGTGGTATAGAGCTCACTTCAATGATTCGAATGTTTGATATGTAAGGCTTATCGAATACTTCATCTCTATAAAAAATCATATTGATCGGATATCGATAGCCAATTGATTAGATTAAATTTGTGTTAACAACAAGTATGATTTTAAAAAAGGGGATTTAGTTAAAGCCCCCTCGTAATAAAACTTTAATGTGTTAAGGACAAGTACAAAAAATTTTGCTTGAAAAGTTCAACACATACCACTATTACGAAAATATTAAACTTTAAAATAATATAAATTTTGATCTACATGTCGGTTTTTAATTAAAAAAAAATAATACTTTTAGAATTCTTTCATCAAGATCTATCAAAAAAAGATCTATATTGATTATGAAATTCTTTATAATAAAAAAAAATATTACCTTTGAAATTGATATAAACAGTAACATAATACTCTATTTGAGAGTAACATGTTATATGTTACTTTATTTCACAGTAACATATTACTCTGACAATATTGTCTAAGAGAAAAAATATATATATTTTACTTTATCCTTACTCAATTATGCGCCTCTTTTTTAAGGAGTTTATGAAACAAAATAAATTGGGCTATCATTTTCACTAAACAAGGATTCAATAGAAAGATTTTGACTAATTTTTTTTAATAAATATTTTACACAAATATAATCTATCCAATCAACGTAATTAAATAATTTGAAAATTAGATCATCAATTTGAGTTCCATTATGCGTCCACAAAGACCAACCAACGCGTAAAAATAATAAACAACTCTAGCAGTTAGGCCTAGGAGACCGTTTGAACTTTCATTAATCAAATGTCATGATCAAATGTCATGACTAAAGAAAATCTACATAAGGGACACATTTGACTCATGAATAAAAAATTATAAAAAAACAAGACATAACAAATCGACCCATGAATAAAAAATTATAAAAAAACAAGACATAACAAATCAACAGTAATACGCATAGATCACCAGAACAACTTAGGGCTACTACCAATCAAAAAGAAGAGGCCTAACTTTGTTTGTTTCTAGAGAAAATGAGTAAAGAAAACATCCATGAAGGATTTCATCATCAATAAGGGAAAATGAGAGCGAGATAATAATTAACCAAAACAAATTCCCAACACATTTTAGTGTAAGGTCAAATTAATTAATATTAATTAAAATCTAAAAATTAATTAAAATTTTACATCAATAACTCAAATTTATTTTATATATGACTCTCAAACTTAATTAATTCAATCTCTACTAAACATTCCATTTTTAATTAAATTTGGAGTCCCAAATTCTGAGACTTCAGCTTTTTGGCAAATTAAATGAGGCTAAGTTTGGGATACCCCAAATAATCCAAAAAGTCAAAAAGTTACTCAAAAAGTTAAAAAGTTAACACTATTCACCAAAAGTCAACAATTACGGCTGCACAACTCCCAATTCAAATTTTACTCTACAAACCAATTTTTACAATTTTTTATTACACATTTTTCCATAAAAAGTCAAAAAGTTAACCCAAACATCCATATTTTCAACCTCAATTTTTTAGTCCAAAAAGACAAAAAGTGCACTTATTTAGTCTTCCCAAACTTGGCCTGAGTATGACTTGTTTGTCTCTGAAGAGTACAATTTCGGCCCTATGTTCGAAGGGACACGTTTGTTTGTTGGTTGAGTCTTTTGGGTCAAAGATGGCCATTCCGAGGAGGAGCCCACAGAGTACCAATTTGTGACTCTAATAAATCTCGGCCGGGATTTTCACGTAATTTGACTTCATTTATTTGGTCCAATTTATTGCAAAATATATATACATAAATTAATTAATTAATTAAATTTTTTTAAAAAGTATTTCTCTCTAATAATTTACACTTACACTCACATATTAGGTAGAAAATTAACTCAAAACTTTTTTCAACTTACAACAATTTGATTAAGTTTTTTACCAGGGTGTTAAAAAAAATCAATGAAAATTTTATTCGATTCAAATTGCCAATTTGATTTTATTTTTATCAGCTTCGATTTTGGTTCCGATTTTGAAAATAGTTGACCCATTCAAATCGTCCGATTCCTAATTCTAAAGTTTTGGTTATAATTTAATCGTAACATATTTGTTAATTAGTTTTGTGTGTAAAAATAAGAAAATGCTATGGCACTATCATAAAATGTGTAATTTTATTACAAAATTTTGTAACATTAATCATAAAATGCGTAACCTCGCCACAAATTAAAGTAACAAAATATCCACAATTTTGTAGTTTATTTTGCAAAAGTTTACGGCTTGGTTATGACATTTTTCATTACGCCAATTTGTAACAAGATTATCCAATTTTTATTTATTTATTTATTTTATATTACAAGTTATCTCATCATCATCATCATCAATGACAACTATAGTCCACAAAATCATCATCGACATCAACAACAACAACAACAACAACAATAACAACATGTATATCTATATCTATGTCAATGGTGTTGATATAGTGAAGATCTTGAGAACCAGTGTATATATATTACAGTGAGAGAGGGCTAGAGGATAACCAGTGAGAGAAGAACAATGGCGGTAGATCTGGAGACGAGGCAGCAAACGGAGGTGTGAGAAAGAGAGAGAGAGTGACGGTGGTGCGATCAGCGGCTGACGGTGGTGCTCAGAAATGTTCATCATAGATTCGCAGCGACGGTGGTGCTTAGAAATGCTCTCTGTCACCGATCTCTCTCTAGACTTCTCCATCGAGGCATAGATCTGGAAGGTGCTCAAATAAAAAATGTCTATCTGTCTCGCAGAGAGTAGATAGAGAAGAACGAGAGAGAGAGAGAGAGAGAGAGAGAGAGAGAGATGAGATAGATATTAAGTTGAGATAGATATTATATTAGATATAATATAATAAAGCAATAAAGCCTAAACATATATATACATGGGGGCCTATTCGGGGACTTCGGGGCAAGGCCGAGGTCGGGGCCGGGGCCAGGGAGCCTATCACCGTCCCCAGCCCAAAAATAACGAGAATTTAATTTTCAATACCATCTCCGGCCCTATGGGGATTATTTTTGAGAAAAATCTGTTCTAATCGGGGTCGGGTCCCTGTCAGACTAGGTTTAAATTGTCATCCCTACTTGTACGTGTTAGTTTATTTACTATTATAAATATATATATAATATTTCTAAATGTATAAACAAATCAAAAAATGACCGCGAAAATTTAAGTCGATAGTGTATATTTAAACTTGTTATTGTGCAAATCTTGAGTTTTGATTGTTGATTATATGCAGTTTTTTTAGTTCTTTTTTAAGTTCCTACCAAATATTTTGACATATTTCTTTTTTAAAAAAATTAGATAATCTCAATAAAATACCTTGAACAACGGACAAGAATGGAGCCCAAAGGTTGAGCAGCTTTTGGGGAAATTGAATTCGAAACACTTTACTATTATGGTCTTATTTAATAATTTGTCTATTTTAATTGGCCTTTTAATTTTTTGATTATTTTAATCTGATTAAAAAGTTCATCTCTCATGGCCAAGTGGCATGTTGCCGCGCCTTGGGGTGCGGTAAGTGAAAGGTCGGCCTCTTTAAATTGTGACTTAACTTTACTAACATACTACATTCTATCTTTGATAAATAAAAAAACAATGTCTAACTAAAAAAAGTTGTCTTTGAAAAGTTAGTTAGTTTTTTTTTTTTTTTTTTGTGTAATTAATTTAATAATTATGAGAAAAAAAATAAAATAATTATAATTTAAATGTGATATTTTTCGTAATTAACGTAAGTTGGGATGATTTTGGCAAAAAATATTTTCTACCTTTTCAGAGGTGAAAAACATCTCCCAACCCTAATAAATAACAGATTTACCAAAGCCGCCACCACTGTCATAGAATTCGGTTAGATTATTATAATCAATACTTTTACGGCTTTAGATTCTTATATTTGCCCATGCATTTAGAAATTTGGAAAAACTGGACACAGATTAATTTTATTATTTTTGCTATAAAAAAATAAAATAAACAAACAAACAATTTAAGAACCATGCACAGGATCAAATTCTTAAAAATAATCATCTGAATTATTGTTACAAAAAAAGTGCCGACTCAGGACTATGTCTCGCCAAAGATGGTTCACTACTTCACATTTGCAGTGTGCTCGATCAATACAAGTGTATAAAAATAGAACAAGTAAGCCTTATGTATGTGGATGGGATGACTTAGAGAATTTTACTTTACCAATTTTCCTACACCTCTATTGGTTAGGTATACCGTTGATGTGGTGCTCCAAATCCATAGATAATTTCTTTCCTGTAAGGGGGTCAAAAAAAAAAAAAAAAAAACTTTGATACTTATAACCAAAGGGAAAAAAAAGAGACAAAAAGTTTGATTTGGAATTTTATATGGAAAATATCAAGTCATACTTTTTACAAAAACTTTTCATTTGGTATTTTTGACACCACGTTAAGAGGATTAATCAATATGTTAATAGAACTTAATGAAAATTTAATGAAAAAAAGTAAGACTTATTGAATTTCTTTTCAATTTATGTCTAGTGTTAAATTATGTTAGCAATCACAAACATATTATTTATACTATTCAGCCCCGTTATAGAGCCCGAAAGCCTCGGCTCAAATTTGGCTCGAATTTGAGAAGGAAGAAGGAGGAAGAAGAAGAAGAAGGAGAAGCAGAACTGGAGGGGCCATCAAAATTGAGCTGGAGGCGGATGCGGGGCTGCGATGCGATGATCGGCTGACGAGCTGCGACGACTCTCTCTCGCCTCTCGCCTCTCGCCTCTGTTTCTCTCTCTCGCCTCTGTTTCTCTTCTCCTGTGTTCAAAACGAAGAAGAAGAAGAAAAGAAAAGAAAGAAAAGGAAGAAAAAAAAAAAAAATTGAAACCCAAAACGACGTCGTTTTGGGTTTCGAGCCGAATTCGAGCCACTGATTTCGGGCTCTCAAACATTTTTCTTATACTATTATATAATCATAGAACTCACTTTGTATAATTATTTTTTGTCGTATAGTTTTAATTTTCAAAAAACCCTCAATTATATTTTTCCCACTGTATTTTTATTGCCTAGCAATTACTACAAAGTTGAAAAAGTAATTTCATTATATCAATAGCTGCTATTCACTGCATTCTCTCTCTCTCTCTCTCTCTCTCTCGACTAATTTTCACCATACCTTATGCAAACCATATTAATAGCCTAATAGTAATAAGTCTAGTGAAAATTAAATTTATGTAGTGTGAGATCTATATATAGAATAAATCTGTATTATAATATGATAATTCTAAATAATTTTTAAGTAATTAAGTCCGAACCCATAATGTTATTGTATTAATAATGTGCAATTTTAAAGAGTTTCATTTTTTTCTTTATATTTAATGCATTGATGATGTATCGAATAAAATTTTAAAGTTAGGTATTAAATTAGGTCATGTATCATTAGTGGTAAAAAAATATACAATTAAGTGCACAAATTTCAAGGATCATTGGGATAGAGATGATGATGATCATGGATGTGTCTGTATCATTTTCACACTTAGAATGCACACACGGCTTGATGGAATTGGGGTCAAGCCATTATGGTCGACCCAGTCCTCCATCAAATTTATTTATTCACATAAATACTTTTCTGAGTCAATAACCAATTGGTCACCACCATAGCTTCTCCTATTTTCGTTGTTCATCATTGCTTTAAGCAATCAAATGTTTGATTTCTGAATTACATGAATATAAAGGCTCCGTTTGGCAAGGAGATTTGGGATTATTTTAGCCACAAAAGATAAAATAGGTTATTTTAGCCACAACAAACAAAACATCACATCCAACCCATAATCATTACACTATTTTCTCACAAAAAAAGTCAAAAAGTTAAAAAATCCTTCCCAAATCAAGCTTTTTAGTCCAGGCTAAAATAGCTAAAAAAATCAAAAAGCCAACCCACTTCCCAAACGGAGGCAAAATCTACTACTGACCCATAAAGTTATATAACGAGCTTGATCCCAAAATGCAATGAACCCTATCAATTTAATTTTTACCAATTCATAATTTACCCTGTGCGGTAAAAATTAAATTGATAAAGTGTGGTGGAGATTAAATTGGCGGAGTCTATGAGTAAAATAAATTTAAACCATTGATTCAATTTTTTGGGTAAATTTTGGGTTCATAAGTTTGAGTTTGTAGTGTTATGGAACGTGACCCACACAATGTAGGTGACCAGATAAAAAATTTAAAAATAGATTTCCCGAACAAATTTTATAGAATTTTTTATTATATATTTTGTGTATATTTTTATGATCACCTTATGTATTTGTTTTGTAGTAGAATTGGAATAAAAATTTGACGAGATAAGTCCAAGACAGACCCATCTAAAAAATAAGTTCGGAACAAATAATCTCAAGTTAAGTTGTTAAAAGAATAAATTTTACTTATTTTGCAATAAAAATATTAACTAAGCTGTTATATATCACTGAAATATTTCTTCGAAATTCTTGCAACCTATGTAATTTTTCATGCGTCATGGTGAATCTCCTTATGTTTAAATATAGTAAGTCGTACATTTACACATGTAGTTTGTTGTGAAATATATATTTTTTTGGGTTGTCCTATTTCATGATTAAGCCTGGAACTTGGCAAAACAAACATTGCAACTGACAATCTTTTTTTGTTGTCTCAAATTTACAATTGCTTCTCATTACAGAACTCTTAATTTCCAATTCACAAAAACTGAGATTTTTTTTTCCCCACTAAATGATTCATTTACATATCCAACAATGCAGATATTTGAACTAATGAAGCAAAGCAAATCAATAGTCTTGACAGGCCACTCAATTGGAGGAACAATAGCTTCACTCTCAACTCTCTATCTCCTCTCCTACCTCCAATCCATTTCCTCTCCCCTCACCTCTGTCCTCTGTTTCACATTTGGCTCTCCTCTCCTTGGCAACGAATCTCTCTCTCGAGCCATCCTCCAAGAACGATGGGGATCCAACTTTTGCCATGTAGTCTCAAAACATGACATTGTGCCAAGACTTCTCTTAGCCCCCCTATCTCCTCTCACTCCTCACCTCCATTCCCTCCTCCAATATTATCACTTCTCTATGAAAGACCTCGCGGTTCAAAACATTCAATTATTACCCAATGAAATGAAAAATGAAATATTTCTCTCTGTGTTGGCCTATGCTGAGTCATCAGCAAAGCTAGAAGGGGGACAAAGGCCTGGTAGGGAGTCCTTTTGGCCATTTGGGAGTTACGTGTTTTGTACTAATAAGGGAGCGATTTGTGTGGACAATGAAATCGCGGTTGTTAAGTTGTTGCATTTGATGTTTTCAACCGCTTCTGCGAGCTCTAGTATTGAAGATCATCTCAAATATGAAGAGTATGTTGGGAAGTTCCTTTCTTGGCAATTCTTGAAAACTGGAGGCCTCTTGGAAGGGGAGTTTTTGGATTATTCAAGCTATGAAGCCGGGGTTAGACTGGCATTGCAGTCCTCAGAAATTTCTAGTCATGTAAACCGAAAAATACCCATTTAAGATTCATTCCAATATAGTATTCCTATTTTTCTGATCATTTTCTTTATTTATTATTTATTATTATTTTTTTTGCAGGAACCGGCTTTTGAACCAGTGATACAATGCCTAAAGACAGCCAAACGAATGGGACGTACGCCAAACCTCAATAGTGCTAATCTTGCTATAGCACTGTCTAAAATCACCCCATTAAGAGCGCAAGTAGAGTGGTATAAAAAGACTTGTGATGAGTCTGATGAGAATCGAATGGGGTACTATGACACTTTCAAGCTAAGGGGAGCGTCAAAAAGGGATGATAAAGTCAACATGAACCGTATAAAGCTTGCCCGGTTTTGGGATGACCTAATCCATATGTTGGACACCAATCAACTACCCCATGATTTTCAGAAGCGAGCAAAATTCGTAAACGCTTCCCATTTCTATAAACTCCTAGTTGAGCCGTTGGATATTGCAGAGTATTATCGAATGGGAATGCATCGAGTCAAAGGCCATTATGTGAAGCATGGGAGAGAGAGAAGGTATGAGATTTTTGATAGATGGTGGAGGAATAGGAAGGTTGGCAATGAAGAAAATAACAGAAGGAGCAAATTTGCTGGCTTGACACAAGACTCATGTTTCTGGGCGAGAGTGGAGGAAGCGAGGGAGTGGATAGAGAACATAAGGAGTGAGAGGGATATGAGGAAGCGATCTATGTTACTCGAGAATATTGATAAGTTTGAACAGTATGCAAGTGGAATTGTTGAAAGAAAGGAGGTGTCGACAGATGTCTTGGCAGAAAATTCAAGCTACCATTTGTGGGTGAAGGAATGGGGAGAACTAAAATCACAGCTGCAGCAATTCCCCCCTCAGTTCTCAGGTTTTTTTGAAGGGAATGTCGTTCCATAGATTATATTCTAAGATTGATAAGCAAGGCAGAGGCAAGGCAGAGGCACTCCTTTACTAGACAAGATGCCTGGTTTCAAGTCTTCTTGTTGCGCTATGCAACTTCTCTTTTCCCTATTTCCATTTTACCAATTGTTTAACAGGAAGGAAAAAAAAAAAAAAAAAAAAGTGCTTCGCGATGTGATCTTACTGATTGACTAGGAGTTATGTATGTAAGAATAAATAAAGAAATAAAATCAATATTATGGAGCAACAACTGATGATTGACAATGTTGTATCATTCTACTAAATCTTCAGGCAAATAATGTTTGCCAATATAAAATCAACAACAAAAACAATATATGAGCTGTGAAAGTTAGACTTTCCCATTTTGAGCATCAATGTTCCTAACTGGACCCTTAAACCATTTTCGGGCATCTATCACCCACCAAAGCATTATGAGGCCTAGGCCAACACCTAATGCGACAGGTGCATAATTGAAAGTGTTCCATGTAATCGGATAGAATGTTGGAAGAAGGAAAACTGAACAAGTATAACAAATCCATAAGAAGGCTATCAAGCAAATAGGCCTTCTCGCTTTGCCCAAATAAAATGGTCCGGCTTTGAAGTTCTTCTCTGCCATTATTAATCTTGCGAAGATTGGAACAGCGTAACCACCAACCCAACCGATCGTGCATATGGAAGTTATGGCAGTGAAGACTACATTGACTTTCAAGATGGGGAGCCCGAGCAGAATGCAGATGGCTGCACAAAGCCACACTGCATTTGAGGGAACTTTGTGTTTTGGGTGCACTTTTCGCCATATAGATGAAAATGGAATTCCATTATCTCTTGATAGAGCATACACCTGAATCATGCCAATGATCACACACAAACACTTAATCACCAATGGCACGTAAAGAGACACGAACTCGTGCATAGTTTTTAAATTGTGCAACGCTTCAACAGTTGCGCTACATGCACAGAAAGAATAGGACAAAGAATTTCACATTTTGATTCACATCTGTACATTATGTGTCTGGTTCTTTTTGTGCCCATAGACTTTTTCATGATTCAAAATGGTTTCAAATGTGATTCAAAAGCATATGCTACCCAAAATGCTAAATTAAAAAGAAAAAGATATGATACTTTGCTTACCACTCTGGCTGCACTAGTTGTGATTGAAAGCCCACCAAAGAAGAACGAGCCCCAGATGACAAAGAGTAAAATGATTGCTCCGGTAGAACTATGATATCTCCCATAGAACGCATCATAGAGTATTTGAGCTGGTACAAATGTCCCGGCAGTTTCATTTGATGTATCATACAGGTAGCTTGGATCCTGAATGAGGAATTATAAATTTGTAATCACATAAACCAAAATTTAACTAGTCCACGTCAAATTAAGTGTTTGGAATGCATTTCAATAGTGAGTTGCACTAATAGCCACTAGCATTCTAATTTCTATCTAATTGTTTTGGACCTCACGATAAACATGCTATCTGACTTCAAGGTGTTGCGTGAAAATTTTAGTCAATAAGGGACGCGTTAGTGCTTTAGAAAGATTGCAGGGTCTTTAGGCTTTTACTGATGACATATATAGGGATTTTCTTGCTTGTTTGAGATCATAAAAGGCTTACTTCAATTGGCAAACAAGTGATGGATCAGAAGTTTGCTAGGGCTTTAAGAGATAGGGATATGAGTGGTGTCCTTAGTCCTAGTTTTCGTGGATACAAAATTGGTTAAAGGCGACTCTTACCTGCGAAAGTTACTTTGTATCAAATACAATTTATTTTTCTTCCTCTTTGGCATGGCTAAAAAACATCTGCTTTTTAGCTAAATAATTCAAAAAGGAAAAGCCTATTTGTCTTGAGCTAAAAAAGCTTTAAAAAATAAATAAATAAAGTTTTCCATTAACATAAAAAGTAACTTTTTTAGCAATTACCAGATGCATCAGCTTTTTTTGATTCTAAAACAGCAAACAAGTAAAAAGAAAAAAAAACAAAAAAAAAAAAAACCTAAAAAACCAATTGCCAAACTCCACCTCAAGATGCTTCCAAATATCCCAAGAAAAGGAAAGATGATTAATCTTAAATGGTTACCTGAATGCTGAAAGTGAGGGCCAAAATATAAGCCCATCCAAATATGGAAATGATCCCGATGCTAGAAAGAATTGCAATCGGGCCATTTTTGTCTGCGCCTTTTGTTTCTTCAGTTAGATGTGCTGCAGCATCATATCCATATAGCGAATACTGACTGACAAGCAGAGCCAGAATTGCTGCATAAACTTTGTTTGATATTCCGGTTGATTCTGTTGCCAGTTCGAAAGAAGTGAAAACATAGGAAGCAGATTGTCTTGTCGTTGCTACTAGTGGAAGCATAATAACTATGACCGTTCCTCCAATAACCTGCCAAAAACTTGAGTCAATTAAGTGTTTTGTTTCACAGATTTGGAAGCAAAAGTCACAGCCAAAGTTGGAGTTAGTTTGGCTTAAATCCATGTTTTGTTATAGTTGCTAATTTGAAACTAATGTGTGTTTCTATTTCTTGGAAATTTAGAATCCAAGTCCGATCTAGCCTCCAAGTATTCTGAAACTTACTTTTCTAAAATCAAGTTACCATGTTGATATGGGGTTGTACAAGAAATTTAACTTTCTTGTATTTTTCCATCATTCTCATGGTAAACAAATGTGGGAAATTTTTCGAAATTTTTCAAAATTTTATCCTTCTTGCATCTTCCACCAATTCCATTGTAGCCAAACTCAACCAAAGTGATTCTACAGCATGGTTGGGGGGGGGGGGGTGGGGGTGGGTGTGGTGGTAAGCAATTGAAAAAGAAACAGTTGAAACTTGAAAGCAAGGTAGAGAGCCAAAAACAGCATACCTGCCACCATATTGAAATGATATCAATAAAAGCAATGACTTCTAATGCAAATGTGTTGAGGAATGCCCAAATGACAGTAAGACCCACATACATACATAAGAACAGCCATTTTGGAGCTAAGTACCCTCCATCTTTATTAGTCCCTGTGCATAATAGAATGATACTTTGCAAAGTCTGAGACCCTGCATATGCCTACAAAACCATTCAATAGTAAAAGGGTTAGAAACACAGAAACCAACAACTCATGTAAAATTATGTTCATCCCCGTGTTTTCTGTGTTTGATTTTGTATTTGGTTTCTGTGTTCATAGACTCGTGTTATACCTTGAGAGTAGAGGAAGTACCTGTGTTCCTATGCCTGCAATCAGGCCAATTGTCTCAAGCCAAGCACAGCACCACGATGCGAATGGTCCCCATTTGGGGCCTGCTAAATGGGCAGCCCAGAAGTAAAGAGAACCGGTTGTCTGTAGATTTTGGAAGTTAGACAAAATTTTCAGAACAAAGCATGATAACTAGGCTTTCTCAAGAACTTTTTACAATACAAAATATAGAATGATTTTTCACACTGAAAATTGGCATTTTAAATGTTTGTTGACAGTGGCAAACATGTCCATGCATGTGCAAAACTTGGGATAGTAGCCAACGATTTCACTGTAATGCACTACAGCAACACAAAAGCGAACTATGTTGCTTTTTCTGACAATTTCATTTACAAAAAATAAATAAAATAAATAAATAAAAATTAATTGGATTAGTTCACCATAAATTTTCTTTAGAAAAAAACGATGAATGATCAGTATTCGGACTCTTTTAGTGGTTATTCATCCTTCTTGAAAAAATAACATAGCAAGCTACTCAATTTTTAGAAAACATTCATGGTTTTAACTGCTGCTAAAAGCCTATTTCTCCAAGTATTCTTACTTCATTACACTTTCAATTAATCCATTCCATGTGAACTAAAGTGATATGTGATCAAACCACAATTGAAGGAACTAAATAAATAGAGAAGGGTCATGCTAGTAACAGTTTAATGAGTTTACTCTAAGACGGAAATAGTGCCAAAATAGTTTACGTATTTCCAATGTACTTTTACACATTTCTATGCATTTTTTTCACACAATTTGATACATATTTTACACGTACATCAATGCTAATGATGAATGGACTTACAGGGAAAGAGGAGCAGATTTCAGCCATAGCAATACCAACAAACCAAGTGAAAAAAGAAACCACAACCCATCCCCAAACAAGAGTTGCTGGTCCCGCATATAGCAGGCTTGAACCATACAGAGGTGTGATTCCAGTGAAAAGTGTCATTGTTGAAAATGATATTGCTAGGGTCTTGAACAGAGTCTGCACAAACAAATCAATGAATCAATGAAATCAAGACCATACAATTATACAAAGAAGCAAAAAATATTGTAAACCAATCAAAGAAAGCATAAAGGGGAACTAGGAAAAGAAAAGGAAACAAGATCACTGATTGAAATCATGAAGCAAAGTTTAACAAAGTGCGGATTTTTGGGAAGTCTTTTTTCACCATCTCTCTTCTGAGTTCTTGCTTGTATCCAAGTTCATTGAGCCGTTTCTCCCCTGAATCCATTTCATCAACTTGGATGGACATGATTTCCGATGGGTTTTTGTTTCTTGTCCTTCTTGTTGTTCTTGATTTCCCCAACCCAAAGAAATCAAGATTTCAAAATGAAAACCCAACTCAAAATGGAATTCAACTACTCATATGGAAATGGGTTCTGAGAGAGAGAGAGAGAGAGAGAGAGAGAGAGAGGTGGCAAGAAGGAGTTGACTCTTCATGTGTTCATACAGATATATAATTGGTTTGTGTCTTAAAAGTGGAGATTTGTGTCGAAAAAAACAAACTAGGTGATATGTGTATTATTTTGCATCATTAGCCCAAGTTTGAATTTTCGTTAACAAGTCTCCTCCAACCAAATATGTGAAAACGGCTACTTTGAATCATGTCCAATTTCACGATGGAAAATTATCATCGCCAATTTCACATTGGAAAATTACAAGATGGTGGTAAACATTATTAATATTAATAATTAAAATCATAATTTTTTTTTATTAATTTGTAATAATTTTTCAAAATCTATCCTAAATAGTAATTTCCCCTTTCACATTTGTAGTCTTGCAACTTATATACATTATTTCATTCAAATGCAAGTTTGGAAATTGTGGATGGGAACACCCAAATACATATATTTGTGATGCACGACTGTTAAAAAATTTCACATATACATAAAGTTAAATTTGAAAAACAAACTAGGGCAAATATTAATTTGATGTAATTTCTTCCAATGAAAATTTTTACACATAATTTTCATACAGAACAATGATTTGGTTGTTTATGATATATATATATATTTATATATTTCAAATTAAAACATTCACTATTAAAGATAATCATTTTAAAAATACCATCAACACAACATTTTACAAGAGTTCTTGTAAAATTTATAGTTGTAAATATATATATATATATATTAAATGGTTGCTTCTTAAAATCAGCTCTAATATTTCATCTTTTCTTTTATTAAATTTAAGGCTTCGTTTGGTAATTTTTAATTTTAGCCAATAAAATTAAAAGTTACTATAAGTTATTACATCACTCTCTCTATTTTTTTATGCATCTTTTCTTTAAAAGCCAAACAATTACTATAAATAGTACTCAAAAAAATATTTTCAATTCTTTTATCAAATGTTCATAAAATCAAGAGTAATTTTTTTTCATAAAATTTGAATTTGAAAAAAATTAAAAAAGATGAAGCATTGAAGATGATTTTTTTCATCAAATTTGACGAAAAGTGAAATTTGGAATAAAAGTGAAATTTGAAATAAAAAAAATCTATGGAAGAATTGAAATAATATCAAAACAAATTTTATTTATTTATTTATTTAAACTAGAATCAAATTAAAGTTGCCGTTTGACAATAAGCTTTATTAGTTGGCTTTTTGATTTTTTGACTATTTTAGCTTAGGACTAAAAGTTTGTTTAGTTTGCTTTTTTGACTTTTGTAAAAAAAAAAAAAAATGATTATAATTTGAATGTGACTTACTCTTATTAACTTATTTAGTCTATTTTGTATTTTACACTTTTTTTTTAGCTAAAAAGTTGAAGTCAAACTAATGAAAAAATGAAGCGTTCAGAAATGCTCCAAGAGAAGTCAAAGGCTTCAATAATAAGTAGAGATGATCCAGTACATCACGACCTACTAGTGGCGGAGTCAGAAAATTAAATTAGAGGAGGTACTTATTAATTATAATATTTAAAATTTTTATAAAAATATTTCATGCAAGTTTTTACGATTAATTTCGAGAAATATCAAAAAAATAATGTTATTTATAACTAGTGTATCATAAACAATACAAAAAATATGGATATAAGTCTTAAAATAGATTATATAATGATAAAAAAAATTTTACAAAATTTGATTAAAAATTGGGGAATTTTTTTACAGCTCCCTAATAATACTAATTTAGAGGCTAAATGACACCCAAAAAAATAGTGATGTATGAGGTCCCTGAGCTACTTCGCGCGCGTTTTTAATTATTTTTTTGGACCAAAATACCCTCGCCGAAATAAACACAGAAACGATACTACTTCCGACGTCTGAGTTCATTCCAAGCATCCACCATTTTCACGAACACAAGAACAGCAAAATTAAGGTTTCAACATCATCTTCACGATCGATATTCGAGCTTCGTTCTCTTCTGCACAAATCATTCCCATTCCTTCCTCACAAATTTCTCTGACCTTCCTTAGAGCTTCGTTTTCACTGCTCATCGTCATCTCCGTCCACCTTTGTGACGTCGCATCTTCATCTCAGGCCATATCAGCTCCTCATTCAAAGTTTCATCCTAACTCTGGTAAGTTTTTCTACAATACAACTAGATTTTCTCTGGAAACACAGTTAATTGCATTTTATATTAAACTTCCATAAATTAGGGTTTCACATTCGTTTTAAAAAGCTACAGAAAAAGTTATTTCTGTGTGTTTTGAACTTATTCTTGAACATGTTTGTGTGATTATTTCTGCAAATTTCTCTGGCATTTGAATTTCTCTGATTTTTGTTTGATGTATGTTTCTTCTTTCAGTTTTCTATGCCATGTTTATTTTGAAAAAAGCAATTTCCTGTGTTTTCATCTAATTTTTGAACGTGTTTCTCTAATTTTGTTTCTGTACATTTCTCTGTAACATGTATTTTTGACTGGACTGAATGTTTCTTATCTGACATATGTATTTTGGAATGAATGTATCACCCTTTCTGCCATGTTTATTTTGGACTGGAATGAATGTTTCTTCTCTGACATGTGTATTTTGAAAAAAAAGTTATTTCTCTGTGTTTTTATCTTATTTTTGAACATTTTTCTGCGATTTTGTCTATCAATTTCTCTGCTTTGAAAATTTCTCTGGAATATGTATTTTTCTCTGGAATGTTTATTACTTTCTTGCTCTGTCTAAGTTTGTCTGTATTGATAATTTTCTCTGACAAACATCACATCACTTTCCTCCCCTTGTGTATCTCTATCATGGTTAACTTCCTCTAGTTGTGTATGTAAATTTCTCTGGCATTTCAATATTATGAATTGAAATTTTCTCTGGAATGGAAATTTACTCAAGAATGTGTAATTTCCTCCGGAATATGTATTTATCTCTGGTATGTTTATTTTGTTCAATTCTTGGTTTCAATGTGGTGTAATTTTCACTGGATTGTTTACAATACTTTATTTATTTTATCTTGCTAATTGTGGAATGGAAATTTTCTTTGCCTTGCCATGTTTACTTTTCTCTGTCATTCATTTTCTCTGGTATGTTTACTTCTATATGTAATTTTAAGAATTATTGAAAATTTCTATCCCATGTTTATGATGTTTTGTTGATTTTCTCTGACATTTAATTTTTGATGTCCAATTTCTTCTGGCATGTCCAATTTTCTGTAATTTTCCCTCAGCTGTAATTTTCTCTGACATCTTACACTTTCTCTTATCTGTAATTTTCTACCTTATCTGTAATTTTCTCTGACATCTTACACTTTCTCTTATCTGTAATTTTCTACCTTATCTGTAATTTTCTCTGACATGTCCAATTTTCTCTGGCATGTTCAATTTTCACTGGGATTTAATGTTGAAATCTTTATGTTTTAATCATTGTCTAGCAATGGCAAAACGTAAAAGCACCGAAACACCAGAAACACCAAGCAAGAAACAGAAACTGTCTCAGTCTTCTTATGAGCTGCGATCAAACACCAGCAGCAAAGCACTGGAAACACCAACTAAGAAAGAACAACTCTCTCAGTCTTCCTATGATCTAAGATCAAAAACCAGCAGCAAATCACCACAAACTCCACTCCAAATCACACAAGGTGATGAGGCAACTAGCATCCACATGAGTACCCCAACTTCAACCGACTCAACCTCAAGGGGCAAAAAACCTGCTAAACTCCACAGAAAGAGAGCTCACTACACCATTCAATTCCGATCCAACCTCTCGTCTGTCGTCTCATTTTTTCAAACACTTAAATTCAATTCAAAACAACTTGTAGAGCTTCAGAAATCCCCATTCTGGTACTTGATCCAAGCTCTAACCAGTGGAAGAATGGATCCAAAGAAATGTAGGAAATCCGATGATGATGTAGTTGCCATAATCAAATGTTACAATCAGAAAACAAAAGCATTCACTGTTGGTAAGAAGAGCCTGACCTTCACAACAAACGACATGACCTTGATTTTCGGTTTGGAAGGAGGTAAACGACCCATGTCATTAAGGTACTCTAAGAAGCCAAAATCTGCATTCCTGAGGAAAAGATTCCAAAAGGACACACGGCTGACTGGTCCTGTCCTTAAAAACGCCTTGCTCAAGGCAATGAAATGGAAGCAACCAACAGACTACAAAGATGTAGCAATCATCGTTACATTGTACTTGTGTCTGACACTATTTTTTGCAACAAGTGGGAATTCGATAGGCTGGGTTTTTATACAGTATGTCGAACCTCTTGAATCCATGAAACAGTATGATTGGCCTGAGGCAATCACCTCAACATTGATTGATTCTGATAATACGGAGTGTCGTCGTGTATAGGCTGGGCCGATCCAAGCTCCTCAGGCCCACTGGAGAACCTGCAAACAAGTTCAATCGGGAGACGGGGTAGTCCCCCGGCGAACCCTCCGGTGTGTGAATTAGTAAGGGTGATAGGCAAGACGTAGAGAGAGAGAGAGAGAGAGAGAGATAGAAAAACTTAACCTTCTTCTTGTCTTCGAGCTTTGCTTATATCCTCTGGTAATCATTTCGCTGTCTCAGCCGTTCTGACCTTCCCGCCGAAAGCTTGCGCCGTGGTTCGTCTTGTTCAGGGTGAGGGGGCGCCATCCCGGCTGAGTGGTGTTGTCGCAATAAATGCGGTGATGGGTTGCATTAATGGTGATGTGCTTGTGGCAATAACTTTGCAGATCTTTGTCTGCTGACATGGCCTGTTCCGCGCCTGCCACGTGTCCGGGCATCATTGGCCTTCCCTGCTCAGTTGGCTTCCAGTTGTACCGGGTTTCAGTGACCGGGTTGCGTAATGGGGTCTAGACGGTGGGCTTGGGTTTATCCATGGTGGGCCGTGGTCCTTGTGGGCCTATCCCTGTCAGATTCTATCATGGCATTGCACAAAACCCCAGAAAAAGTTACGGGGTGTGTCATTGCTTTGCTTGTAAGTATAATATCCATTCAAATTTGCAGTTATCATACTTACAAATTTGTGCATTTAGAAAATTTTATTTACTTTAATTTTCATCACAGTATTGGATATGTGAACATGCAACCATCATTGACTCGGAACACAGCAACACAAATGACTTCCCGAGATGTGCAAAGTGGAACCTGCAAACCTTGACAAACAGCTGCAGAAGACACCACTACACTCTCTTGCACCTCGACAGGTTAATTCCTATTGGTCCTAAAATCTCAGTGAAATTCCAAAATATCTCTGACAACTACTTTGTTTCCCTCCTTGTGCATTGATTGTTTAAGATCAATTTTCTCTCAATTCTCAATTTATGCTTTCATCTTTGGTACAAACTTGTTCATTTCTGCATTGTAATCAATTTTCTCTGCAATCCAAATTTCTCTGACCACAATTGTAACACATTAACTTGTATGCCCTGATTGCTTTTCTCTAATATCTGAATTATGTTGTTTCATAATTTTCTTTGGCCCATAACTTATTTGCCCTCATTGCTTTTCTCTAATATCTGAATTATGTTGTTTCATAATTTTCTCTGGTCAATTACTTATTTGCCTTGCATCTTTGATAAACACTGTTTATTTCTGCCCTTCTAATCAATTTTCTCTGGAATCCAAATTTCTTTGACACAATTATAGTCAAACATTAACTTATATGCCTTGATTGATTTTCTCTGATATCTAAATTATGTTGCTCATTTCATAATTTTCTCTGCCTCATAAAATTAACTCCTTGTCTATAATTTTCTCTGGCCCATGCAATTTTCTCTGAAGTTTGATTCCCATTAGTATCATTTAGATGAATTTTATTTTCCTTATTTTAATTTTTCTCTCAGTGAATTTTGTAACATTTCTCTAATAAAAGAGCCTCCTGTTACAGATAGATAACAAGCAGCTAGTCAAAAACCCATCAGAGGAGTTCTGTCTTGGTAAAAAGACAAAGAAAGAATCAAAAAAAGCAATTGTCAAATTCAAAGAGAAATTACAAGATTCATCTGAAGGTCAAGCAATTGTCAAATTCAATGAAGAAGCAGAACCCAGAGAAGAAAGTGAAAGCAATGGACAAGAAGCTCAAGCAAGCAGTGGAGAAGAAGAAGCCAGAGAAGAAAGTGAAAGCAGTGGAGAAGAAGAAGCCGGAGAAGAAAGTGAAGAAATAGAAGCAGAAGAAAAAGAACAGAATGAACAGAAAAAAGAAGACAGTGAAGAAGAAAATGAAGAAGATGAAGATGAAGAAGAAGAAGAAGAAGAACAGCAAGAAGAAAACGAGCAAAGTGATCAAGAAGAACGTATTGAGCCAGTGGACCAACAACAATTTGAGGAATCAAAGGACGCACAAATTGCTGATCTGCGTGAAAGACTGAAGGCACTTTCTCAATCTAAACAAGAAGAAGACAGAAATTGGATGGAAATACTTGCTGAAAAGGATATTTCAATAAGAACCCTGACATCACTTAACTCAGAACTTCAAGAAAAAGAAAGCACAATCCAAATGAAACTAAGGATGTTGGAGCTTGAAAAGGAACATGATATGAAAACAATTCAACAGTTGAGGAATTCAAATTCAGAGCTTGAAACAGAAAATGCTAAATTGCATGAACAAGTACAAGAACTTTCAGTCCAACTAGCAACACAACCATACAGAACACCAACACAACTTCAACCACAAGGTCAGTGAAAATCTTGACCCACAAAAAGTCTAGTCCTTGAGTCAGCATAACTCAGAGAAAATTCTATTTATTATAATTTTCTGACATTGGTAATTTTCTCTGGAAGTTATATTTCTCTGAACACATTAGTTATTGCCGATTATTTCTATTGATTTCTACTGCTCATTTCATCTTCTCTGTCTATTTTCTTATTCCATTTTTGGGATTTGTTTGATTTCCACTGTGCCTAGTTGGAATGCAAGTTGAACAACCAACAACCCAACAAGAAGAAATGGCACCCAAAGAACAACCGAAACAAAAGACGAAAGTCTATGGTAACTGGAAAATATTGAATCACATAAATTTACATATTGAAATATCATCTGTTACTTCAGAGAAATTTCACTTTTACTAATATTTTCACTGTCTACAGTCAAAAAAGATCCGACGTCAATGATCAAAAACTTAAAGGCAAAAGAAAGAAAGGAAAAGCAGCACGATCCAGAATTTCAATATCCAAAAGTTGTGAAAGTGACTAGAGCTTCAAAACAAGCTGCAAAGCAAGCTGAGCAAAGCACGAAGGACAAAGAAGTGCTTGATGCTGATGCCTACATCTTGCCTCAACCTCTAAACATCAGAAAATCTTGGGTGTTCCCACAAACTCTTCCGATTTCAAGATTGATAAAAGAGCACGTAAAAGATATGTTGCAGCACATATCAAACGTCTCTGGACTTGAGTAAGTACAACAAACAAAATAGAAGATAACAAACAACAAATTACAAACTTATATTGAATTAACAACAATTTAATTTCCACAAACTTGTCTTGTAGGGCATTAATTTGGACAAGTGAGTTGAACCTCATTACCTTCGAAGACATTGGAAACCTAATAAAGCAAAAAGAAATTGCCAACAATGTAAGTCTTTCCCTTTCATCAAAATTTCTTTGCCTTTATAAACCAATATTTCAATTACAAATCATATTTTTCAGGTCATTGACGGCTAT
The DNA here is from genome assembly GCA_036172215.1 of Camellia granthamiana. Lineage (NCBI taxonomy): Eukaryota > Viridiplantae > Streptophyta > Magnoliopsida > Ericales > Theaceae > Camellia > Camellia granthamiana. The sequence continues at coordinate 39,440,370 of CM069911.1, read as the reverse complement.
GGGGAGATACTTTTGGCTGACCAAATGAGAGAAAGACAACAACCAACCTCATTTTTTTTCACATCCATGAGCTTAGTATGTTACTACTATTTTATTTGATTTTCTCTGGAATTTACTTACTACTTTCTCTTCTTAAGATACTTCTTGGATTTTCTCTGAACATAACCATTTTTGGATTTTCTCTGAACACAGAATTTCATCAAGATGACAGAAAATCAATCTTTTCGAGTGTCCTTATTTGACAAACATATTGAAACAGCATGGAGGAACTACAGGTTCCTCCATTTCCCAATAAACACTGGAGGTAATGAGAAGTTCACAGCTGGAAATCACTGGACCTTGCTTGTCCTAGACAAACAAGACAGTTTATGGAGGTTCTACAACTCACTGAGGCCAAGGAGGGAAGATGCAGAAGACAAATATGTCAAAGATGCAAAACAATTGGTAACCAGTGCAAATTTCTCTGATCCATCATAATCTTTATGTGATGATAATTTTCATACAATCCCATTGATTTGTCTGTAAATTTCTCTGTTATTTAAAAATCATTTTCTTGCAGCAAGAATATGTGGAGAATTTTTTGAAAGATTGCCTTGAAAGAGACGCTCAATCACAACCCTCCTTCAAGTTGATAAACTCACAAAACACAAGTTACGACTTTGAGTATGTCAACAATGCTCCCCAACAAGAAAGTGATTCGTAAGTTTCATACATCTATAAATAAGATACTCTGATTTGCATGTTTCTTAAAACTAACCATTCCTATAATTTGTATGCAGTCTGGATTGTGGCCTCTTTGTCTGCTATATCATGAAACAATATAGCAAACATGAACCAATCAGCTCCAAATTGTCCACACAAGAGATCAGGTTGATGAGGGCAGAACTGATAGAGAGATTTGTCACTGATGTTGGCCGATCATGGACTGAACCAATTGAAATACCTCCAGAACAACCAAACATGTAATAGTGAAACTAGTGAAAGGAAGACAATGTACATAGCCAGACAGAGAAAATTGTCTCACATATATGTATATATCCATACAGTATTAATCGTTCAGTTTTTTGTTGACACATCGAAGGAATACTGATGCTTGACTTATCCATATACATCCTTTCTTGACTAATGTAAATTTCATTTTTTTTTTTATTTCGACTAATGTCAATTTCATACCTATCGATGGTTAAATAAATATATATTTTTATTGTGATTGTCAACACAATCCACACAGAGAAAATTGTCTGCACAAATTTCTCTGGTATCATATTACCAGAATTCAGAGAAATTTAACACGTACAGTCCCAACGGGATGCCTATATGATCATGTAATCTGTAATGCTTTGTGTTCTTACAAAACAATCATCAAACTCAACAAAACACAAAAGCGAACAGTAATTTTATCTGCTACTATAAAATTTCACTGGATGAATTTGAAATTTCTGAGTTGTGAATTTCTCTGGGTTGGTGAGGAAAATTTCTCTGGCTTTGAGCAAAATTTATGAGTTGAATTCATTCTGGATAAATTCTTCCCTGGTCCAGAGAAATTCTTAACTCAGAGAAATTTCAAAAAAGCATGATTTTGTTTCTTGGTTGTACTCACTACAATAATTTTGTGTATGCTCTGTCTGGTATGCACATTTCTTGAAATGACTGACATGAAGTTACCACAAATTCACAAAGAAATTTAACTCGTATCATGCCAAAGAAGGTGCCTATATGATCATGCAATCTATAATGCACTGTGTTAGTACAAAGCAATTATCAAATTCAAAAAACAAAATCCACACAGTACTTTTATCTGCCATTTTCAAATTTATATGGATGAATTTGAAGCTTCAAAACACATTACACAAAATTTTCTCTGCCATACCAAATTTCTCTGCATAAATTTGACAAGTATTACAAACCCAATGCCTATAGTATATATCAACAGACACAATGCACACTTTAACTGATATTGCAAAAATTTCTCTGGATGAATTTGATTGATATTATTATATACACTGTCTAAAAAACACATTTCACAAAATAAAATACACAAACTAATCATCAAATGTATTATTCAATCAATAAAATGTATTATCCTCAACTATTTAACAAAGGTTCCTTGCATGTCCTTTTATTATGGTGACCAATACTCCCACAACGACTACACTTAATCACCCTTTTAAACTCTCCAGTAGAAGCAATTCTGTTCTTCTTCGGCCTCCCAGCTGGTCTCTTGCTCAATGGAGGTAAAATCATAGCATCTTCAATGCTACACACAGGTTTTTCAACAGTTGGAACTGGGCCAATCGAAAACGAGTACGCTTGACGATACATATCAGCATGAAAAAATGGTTCAACAAATGAATTCAAATTCCTTCCACTCCTAAAAATTGCAGCAGCAACATGTTAACATGGATACCCATTTATTTCCCACTTTCGACACGAACAAGTTCTCAAGCCAAGATCAACCATAACCGAAGGAAAACAATGCACTTCAAAGACATTATCAGACGACAAACTCACATTCCATGTCCTCTCATCCAAAAAATACTTCTCCAATACACTATCCATACGAGGACATAGAACTTTATTCCATTTACTAGAGAGCAGCCTCCTATCAGACCTCATATTCATAATTTGCAACCGTATCATGTCCACCAAATTTGTTATCGGCAAGTGCCGAGCATCTCGTATCCATGAATTGAATGACTCAGCAACATTTGAATACATCTCACCATAACGTTTCCCCGCAAAATATGCATCACTCCAATTTTCATATGGTAAACTTCTCAAGAAAGCAGTCACAATGTCTCCTCCCTCACTTTTTAATTCATTTAACTTGAAATGAAATGATGCCTTTGTTGGCGCATATGCACATTCTGAAAACTTGGACACAATCGTCTCCCTAACCAAATTTGTGTTTCCCCATGACAACTTATCCCTCAGATTTCTCTTTAGATGTTCAAGACAAAATCCATGAAAGCAGTTAGGGAAAAACCTAGCAATTCCCTCCACAATACCACAATGTCGATCTGATATGAAACTTATCACCCTTTCTGATCCCAATACTCCACATAAATGTTCAAGAAACCAACACCAATTTTCTTTATTCTCAGCATCAACAACAGCAAAAGCTACAGGGAAAAAACCTACAAAACAAATAGGAACAAGCATATCAGATATACACATGCATAGAAAATTAGAACAATAAACAACCAAAGAAATTTGACACTGCCAACATCCAGACAAAAAATCACTTAGTGCCCAACTCCAGAGAAAATTCACACATTGGCAACATCCAAAGAAAATTGACTTAGTGACCAACTACAGAGAAAATTCACACAATCATAATATCCAGAGCAAATTCACTCAGTGACCACCTACAGATACAATTCACACAATGACAAAATCCAGAGAAAATTCACACTGACCAAAATCCAGTCAAAATCCACACAGGCCAAAACCAGAGAAAATTCAAAGTGTCAGAGAAAAATCACATTCACTGAATTCCTACATGTATAGAAAATTCACATAGTTAGATAAAATTATATATACTTACAATTACCTTCATTCCCATCTTTCGCCGTTGCAGCAAGCATAACTCCTTTGTATCGCCCTTTCAAAAATGTTCCATCAAGAAAAAGCAATGACCGACAATATTTGAAACCAGCTGTGCATGCATGAAAAGCCACAAACACTCTTTTGAAACGCTTGTTGTCTTGAAAATCTAACTCAAAACGACTACCTGGATTGTTCTTCAATGCCTCATCAAAATACCACCGTAATTGATCAAATGACAAACAAGAATCCCCATATGTACTACGTTTTGCTTTTTCAACACCCAACCAACCACAGTTATAACTGATTGAGACCCCATACTTGTCTTTCATATCTTTCACAACATCCACTGGACGAGTTAAAGGTTTTGCACTTACCTCGTCAACTATCAGCCCAGAAACTAAGCTGGAAGTCATCCTCGAATGTTTACTCGTACGAATCGCCACACCACACGTATGTTCATTGTTCAAAGTCCTTATGTAGAAGAAACCATTTGTTTTTTCAACAGAAGCATGTACACGCCACATACATCCCCTTGATTCCTTATATGCACATTCTGCCGTAACCCTCAGCTTGTCATTTTTAACATACGTAAACTGAAAACCAACCTCAATAGCATACTTGCACAAAAAAGTACGGAACTCAACCACACCACCCTCAAACTTTTGTCCAACACTCGTAATATTATTCCGCCAACGAGCCGACAATAACACCTTTTCTTGGTGAGAACAAAACTTAGAGAGTGAATTCCTTTCAATATCCACCAGCCTATCACACTCACCATCCACAACATCTACCCAATTACACCCCACTTCCTCTTCATCAGAAGTACCACATCTAGTAACTGAAACATCAATTATATCAACACCGCGTGCACAAACAACCCTCAACATATTCAAAAAATCAATATTATTTCGAACCATACAATTCGGATGGCCCAAAATAGAATATGAAATACACATAATCTTAGGTTTCAAATTCTCCCATGTTTTACACAAAATTCCAACCAATTCCTCAAAATTCAATTCGCATGAAACATTAATGACAATAGTATCATTCCCATATTTACACAGCAACAACACTGCACTGTCCATTGAAACTGAAACAAAAAACAAGAAAAATAATTTAGTTAACATAGAAACACTTCACAAGAACAACATAAAAAGTCCAGAGAAATTTCTAAAAATTATAATTTTCTCTGAACTTAAAATAAAAGTCCACAGACATCTACAAACTGATATTCACCTTCAAGATGATAAAAAACAAAATCACAGAAACTCAATGAATCACAAAGAAATTTACTGCTAACTATTAAACACAATCATACAAAAAAATCCAAGTCCAGAGAAATTTACAATCATAGAAATTTACAAACTGAAAGTGAGTAACAAACATACAATTTTCTCTGAACTACAAATACAAGTCTAGAAAAATTTGTGAACTTACATTCACTTTCTCATATTCTATCTGCATTAGAAACTTCTAATAATATGTCCACATGCACTTATAATTTTCTCTGGACTACAAAAACAAAAGTGCAGAAAATGAAATTTCTCTGGTTTAAAAAAACAGAACAAAACTGATATTCACCTTCACAAAACTGGAAAAAATTGTTTAACATAGAAACACTTCACAAAAACAACATAAAAGTCCAGATAAATTTCTAAAAATTATAATTTTCTGTATTCATAAAATAAAAGTTTGTCTGTATTCAATTGCCTCTGTCTAACTTTGTCTGTATTCATAAAATAAAAGTCCAAAGACACATCTACAAACTGATATTCACCTTCAAGATGATAAAAAACAAAATCACAGAAACTTAATGAAACAAAGAGAAATTTAATGCTAACTATTAAACACAATCATAGAAAAAAATCATATACACCTTATATATGAACTTTACACTGATATTGCACTCATAGAAAAAGCCAGAGAAATTTACAAACTTATATACTATCTCATATTCACTTTATTGCACAAATTTATGAACTTACATTCACTTTCTCATATTCTATCTCCATTAGAAACTTCTAATAATATGTCCATATGCAGTTATAATTTTCTCTGGACTACACAAACAAAAGTACAGAAAATCAAATCTGTGGTTTGAAAAAACATAGAACAAAACTTATCATTCATCAGCATGTTCATAAAAAACAGAGCACGAAAAATAAACACTAAACATCAAAATCAACTATACTGTCAACACTATTTCAAATTGATCAAAAAAACAAAAGAATGAAAAATTAATTCCAAAAATAAAAATCAACTCTATAAACCTCGCCTCTCTCGAAACAAAAATTCAAAACAAAAGTCAAATTCCATGTGGAATCTAAAATCGAAAACAAACCTGATTCAACTCCACTCAAAAACCAACGCGATCAATACACTGTCAACACTCCTTGAAATTGATTCAAAAACAAAGAATCAAAACTCCGACGAAATCTCCGACCAAATCAACACAATCGTAGCAATCTTTCTCGTCAAACTCCACTCAAATCTCAACGAAATCTCACAACGAAATCTCCACTGAAATCTCCGACGAAAATTCCGACGAAATCTCCGACGAAATCAACACGATCGTAGCAATCTTTCTCGTCAAACTCCACTCAAATCTCGACGAAATCTCACCATGAAATCTCCACTGAAATCTCCGACGAAAACTCCGAAGAAATCTCCCCTGCGAATTCGGTTTCCAAAATCTATCAGTTAAGTCAACGATATTATATTCAAACAGATTTATGTTATAAAGAAAGGGTAATTTAGGTAATTTATAATTTAAAATAAATTTTATGGACCTTAGCCATTAAAATATATTATTTTGGACTTTTCCTCTTATCAAAAGTAGAGGAGGGACCTTAGGCCAATTTTCCCTTAAAAATTCAATATAATGATAATATCACGTTATCATTGATATGTGATATCACAAACTAATAGTACATAAATACATAGAGAACGAACCTCGCATGTCAAATGTAACTAACAATATAATAAATTCCATATCTTTATAGTGAAATTACTTATATTTACATGTCAATAATAATGATATCACCGTTATGTTTAAAATTTTTTATAGATAATATGGTATATAGTAGTCTCTTTATTTTTAATTAAAACAACTATTATTATTCTCATAATTTTCAAAATGTTATTGATATTTTACTCTAATAATATTTTTGTAATTTTTTTATTTAAAATATTTTCTTTATATTTGCAAAGTTTTTTTTTTCTTGTAAAAAAAAATCCCAAAATCTAGGGGCATGTGACCTCGAGCCTTCACTCCCTCCGCTACTGCAACCTACCAACACCAATGCTTTATATTCTTGAAGAAATAAAAAAATTTAAATTAATGATAAAATTTTAATTATTAAGGCCATATTATTATATATATATATATATAAGTATGTAATTATTTTTAAAAAGTACAATGTCCTATACTCATTTGGTCCATGTTGATTGAAATTAGAGATATTTATGCAAATACAAGTTGGAGGGGGTGTATCTACACGTTTAACTAATCAAACACGTAACTGTATTTTGATTCTTCCAACATTTTGACTTTGACTTTCGAGTAATAAGTGCCACCGCCATATATTTATTTATGGCCAAGAATTACACATAAATAAATAAATAATAATCAATCATATCCACTCCTAAATAATAAAATAAATTTAAAATAACAGTTTAACCCATACAATGCCCGTGTTTTTTTTTAAAAGAAATATTTAATAATACAATGTATATTATGAAAGAATAATTTTAATTTTAATTTAAAATTAAAATTAAAATTAAAATTAAAATATAATTTTAATTATTTATTTTGATATTATTCACGTTATTGTTCTATAAAATTATTAATTGAATACTTATATATATTAATTTTAGTTAAATAATTTGTATATTTTGATAATTTTAATTATATTGTATTATAAAAGTATGATTATCATATAGTAAGTTTGTATGATATATATTAAATTATAAAATAGTAAAATAAATACTCATTCTTAATATTAAAAGTAATAGTTACATTAGAAAAAAAATTAGCAACATAAAATTAAAATTAATTATAACTATTTAATTTTCTTTTATATTCATTTGGAAAATAAAAATATATAAGAATAGAAATTATATATCATTTATGAAAAAAATTAAATACAAATATATTGTAGTTAGGTTATCATATAATGATTTTATATGATATATATATATATTAAATTATAAGATTGTAAAATAAACAATCTTAATTAAATTAAAATATCAACTATATAAAAGAGATTTAACAACGACTAACCAAAAAAGAATCACATAACATTTAAATTCAAAAGGAAAAAATAATGAAAACTCCAAAAGAAGGGTGTGAAGTGATTAATCATCTATAAATATGATATCAAAATATAAAAGAACTTACTGTTTAACAATTAAAAAAATATCTCAAGCAGTAAATCTAAACTTTAGATGTTCCTCAAGAGTATCATTGTTGTAAAGGTTTTTCCTCCTGTAAGTTATGATTATATAAAATAATGTAGAATATGAAGTATAATTTCGCATATAGAATCACTATAAAATTTAAACGATAAATCCATAATATAGAATTGATATTAAGTATAAAATAATGTACGAAAAAAAAAAGAAAAAAAAAAGCAATTTAACATTAAAAAAAAATCCTAATACCCTTGAAAAAATTAAGACGAAAACAAAATTGATATTGAGTTTGTGAATTATCTCAATTTATCATGAAAAATATATTAAAAAGAAATATTTGTCAAATTGAGTCCATATAAAATAGATAAAGTTAATATAATTTAAATTAAATTTGAGTTTGTGTAAAATTCCATATGTAATTAAGAAAATACATGTTGATGTGGTTCTCTTAGAAAAAAATAAATCCTTATAATGTGTCACCTAAGCATGAAAAAAACACTCCTATATATATGATATGATATTAAATTTGACCAATTAGGCATATCATGCCGCTCACAATCATGGCTTAAATATAAAACACAGGAAATTCTGAACACCACCAAACTCTTGGAAGATCCAAATAAAAAGGCCTATAGTTTAGTTTCCATTAAAAAAAAAAAAAAAAAAAAAAAAAAAAAAAAAAAAAAAAAACCTCAAAACCATGCAATATGTCATGCAAGCGCCCATAAGAAATATAAAATGAGAAGTGTCTTTCAATAGAAAATCACCAAGAAAAGGGTAAAGCAGACAAAAAAATGATTAAACTGACTATTTCAAGCATATAGATGGAAATCAAGCACACACAAAAATAGCAGTCGAAAACTGTATTTTGGATGGGGAAAGAAAAAAAGAAAAAACAAATTGAATTGTCCAATACAATTTCATTGCATATACAAATCCTCTCTACTTATTTGGGTATTTCCCATTTCAATATTGAACAAAAGAATGCATCAATTTAGAGAATCATAGGTAGGATCCTCATCATACTAATGAAACTAACATTGACAAGAATACAAACATTCATTCATTATTTAACATGCAAAGACACCGATGTCATTTACCATGCTTGAGCATTAGCACCTGGAAAGAAGATGATTCAGTAAGATCAGATGCTAAAAATAATAATTCTTCTATGGATGACAACTCATGATCTACACATAAGTTCTGCAAAGTATAAAATCTTATGTTGTCTCTATCCATTTGCTCACAATGTATAGTGTGGTCACACATGCCCTGCACAGGCACACAAAGCTAAGATCCAATGTTATCATGGCTACTTACAAAAATAAAAATAAAAATATACATATAAATTGCTATCATGGTTGACAAGAAAAAGATGATGATAGACAAAGCGTTGGATGAGGAAAGAATTGAAGATTAGGATATCAATTAGGATTTAGATATTGTATTGTTCCATCTTTGATAACTTTTAATTAGGATTCTCTTGGATGCTTATAAATAGGCAATTATGCAACAGGATAACTCAGACTATGATTACTGAATTTTGGATATTGAAATCAGAAAGGGTTTCTCTTATTTTCTTTTGGTGTGGCCTTTCTTTTCTTTTACATTTTGTCAGCAGTCCAGCATCACAAGATCATTGACCCTATAGGCAAATCCCATAAATGGAAGTAGAATATTTCTTTCTAAGAATAGTTCATAATCATGTCTTACAAATCCATCCCAACCGATAAACTTATGAAATCAATGACACGGAAACACACAATGGATTCATCTATATTCCAAAGGGAAGCCTAACCTAGGCACAAAGGGTAGCCATTTGATACCCTGCCCGTCAAGATAAATTAGAAATAGGATAAGTGAGTGGTACCTTTGGCTTTGAATACTAGAGCACAAGTGTAAAGAATGAAATCATCATGACAAAAGAATGAATCGTGATGTTCATTCATGTTGAAGGCACAGCATCAAAGGAATGAAGAACTTGTTCCAGTATTTTTCTTCTATTCATGTCCAGAGGATTCTCTGGTTTGTCAGAGTGGGCAATATTAAGGATGTAGAGCTTCTTAGAGGCCACAAATGCAGCTGAAAATATCCTTTTTAGCCCTCCTCTGGTGCTATCAACTTTGTACTCAAACTCATACACTTGTAGGCCTCCCTTGCCTGATCTCTCTGAAACTGCAATTACCTCAGCATCCTTTGTACTTTCCTGTACAAAGTGAAACTCATGAATACGGAAAACAACTTAGAACTTGCACACACAAAATTTATATATGGCTTTTTGTTATTATTATTATTCTTAATTAAAAAAAAAGAAGAAAGAACAGCTGCAGATTGCTGAATCCAATATCATACAGTATGAAGCACATATACTTCTAAAAGGGAGACGTATCCATATCGTATCCATATCGGATATCGATACTCCTTGGATACTCATGGATACGTATTTATTTATTTTTACACATTAGAATTATAGCATTTCTTGCACAGCACAATGATATAATATAATTGTGAGTATACATATAAGAATATTTTTTCAATACTTTGCTTAGTTCTTTGATAAGAAGAATATAGTGAGTAGAAGTATTAGAATTTGTAAAATTGATGTATCCTCATTGTATCATGCATGTCCTCTATAAATACATGGAAAATAAGGACTAATGAGAGAAGATAACAATAGTATAATTAAATATCAATAAATAAATAAACAAGTAAATTTACATATAACATTTTTGACTAGTGTGAAAGGGAAAAACATAGACAAGTTGTGAATCGTTTTGTTATTGTAATAGAAACACTTTAGAATTGATATTGAAAATAAATCTTTGTAAAACGTATTGAAAATTTAAAAAGTAAACTAACTATTGGCTTAAATTAATACATAATTCTTAAAAGTTAGGTCTTGTTTGAGAAGACTAAATAAGTGCACTTTTTGTCTTTTTTGACTAAAAAATTGAGGTTGAAAATATGGATGTTTGGGTTAACTTTTTGACTTTTTATGGAAAAATGTGTAATAAAAAATTGTGAAAATTGGTTTTTAGAGGAAAATTTGAATTGGGAGTTGTACAGCCGTAATTGTTGACTTTTGGTGAATAGTGTTAACTTTTTAACTTTTTGAGTAACTTTTTGACTTTTTGGCTTTTTTGAAAGATCCCAAACAAGGCCTTAGTATTTTGCATTATAAAATTACAATGTGGTTTCTCAGCATTCTTGATCTTATATATAGGATTTCCAAAGGGGATGCAGGGTTGGAATATGATGGGGAAGGGAAGGATAAGGCTTTTGCCATTGTGGTAAGGTGTAAGGGCTTACATTAGTGTGAGAAGGCGGTGAAAGGGTATTGAGCTAAGAATGCATATACTGGGCAACTATAGGGTTTATAAAGAATGAGAGGGGCTCACGGAGCTAACACAAGGTTTAGGGGTGATAGTGTTTGGTCTTGGATCAGACGGACAACTCTTTGTTGGTTCAAGAAGGTGGAATGGATTTGATGGGGTTGGCGGTGGGGGAATCTGGGTTTGTTTCTATGGGTGGTCCAGTTGTAGTGAGGGAGACGACGGAGGAAAAGAGTACCTCTTGCATTAGCTCATCTATTTGATCCCAAAATTGCCTTTTAGTATGTTCATCTAACAATATTTAGGGTGCGCAGGCACATCAAGTTAATCATATTTTCGCTAAGTCTAATTAGCTTTATTTTGTCTCATATTCTCACAATGGTTACTCAATTATCTTTAAGATGGTTTATCTACAATTACTTCTAGACCATATATTATGTCCATCTTATCAGTATAGCAAATTCTTTATTCTATTAATCTTGTTTTCTCACCCACCACTTAGTTACTTGTAAGCATGCTATATTTACTATGCTTCTAATGACATTATCTTTTAATCATAGTAGCTAGTATCAACTAATTCCATTGTTTTCCATATTAATGTTGCTATATTTCAAGTTGCTAACTAGACCTACAATCTTGGACTAGCTTCTTTATCTGCACTCGTCCAGGAAAGCGAAGGGAACGTTGCCTACTTCACATTGTACCTGAATGTCGACGCAACACCCCTTAAAGATTTTTTGAAAAGCCCAAAGACAAATGTTTAAGTCTTTACTGTTCCTTCAATTTCAAACCCCTCCCTCCTTATAACTTACAACAGTAAAACTTGATTCGACATAATTTATTTTGGTCTTGCTAAGAGGGCGAAACTCTAAAGTGTCTTCACGGCTCTAAATCAGTTTACATTGACCAAGATCAGTAAAGAACATACACATGGGACTCTTCATACATCACATCCATATTACACAAAATAATGAAATCATATATGTACATCTATATGTGATTTTCATTAATCCCCCTAAATTGTTTGCTTTTTCCCTTTAGCACATAATTCAAATTGTTTCTTTATTTAATCAGTTTTATTCAGGACGGTTGGCAGAGCAAACAGAAGCGAAGCAACCGGGTTACCTTGCGCCTTTCGGCTTGAACAAGCTTATCTGCAACAAACTGAGGACTCCCAAATTCTTCAAGTTTGGTAAGACGAACAGGGTTAACCACAACACCAACATTGTTAGCTCCTTTGTTTGGCTCCTCAAACAGAACAGTTGCCCCTGCTTTATCAACCTAATTAATCATCCAAAAGGCTAACCACATTTACCTTCAGTAAAATAAGAAACAAACAGGATATCAACCTTGATACCCATATTAAACAATTTTCAAAAGATACACATACATATAAACCAAATCAAACCAAACTAAACTAAACCTTGTGTCCCAATCAATATGAATCATTTTTGACAATAATTGTATGCTGAGATAAATTAAATAAATTTATACTGGCATCCCATGTTAATGTAATTACATAAATATTTGTACACATACACACACACACAGAGATAGATCAGAGGGAGAAAGACCTTAATCCAAGAAGGGGGTGTGAGGAGAGTGAAACCCTCTTTCGAATCAGTGTATCTTTGAAGCTGAAGATCTTCAGCTATGGCTATAGAAATGCTGGTGGGTATTGGTGATGAAGCAAAGACAAGTGCTACAATGGAGAGGTTGAGCATTCTCTTCCTCAAACAGATTGAGGGGTAATCTTTAGGAGTGTCTTTCGATTCTCTAGTGAGTTCGTGGTAATAAGAAGAGGATGTGTATGCAGAGAAGAAGAGGAGACTTGGGCGAGGCCTCTGTGTTGTTGTTGTTGGTGTGGCTAAGGGGAAAAAGCGAACACCCGACACAGCCATTATTGCTGAATTTGATGATAACACCAGAGGAGGCTATTCCTAATCCTAAATCATATGCCCATTTTTTTTAATTTTTTTTTTAATTTTTTTTTAATTTTTTTAGACAATTATATATATATATAATTTATAGTTTGACTTTTGTAAAAAAATAAATCTTAAAATTTTAATTTTATTAATTTAAATATTAATTTTTTAATTTTTTAATTTAAATTATTTTTCTATTTTCATTAATTAAAATCGATGAAAAAAAATCATACTTTAGACCTTAAACTCAATATGTATATATATATAATGTCTAAAAACCTATTTTTATTGAGTTTAATAACTAAAACAAATATTTTTTTATTAATTTTACTTAATGAAAATAGAAAAATAATTTAGATTAAAAATAAATAAAAAAATTAAAAATTTTAATTAACAAAATTAAAAACTCGTAAACTCTTTTTATTTCCTTATATTATTTAAATATTTTTTTATTTAAAATTATCTTTTATACCCTTAACACAAGTAACCCAAAAAAAAAAATTAAAAAATAATCAATGTGTTTGGTTTCAATTTTCTCAAAATTAAATTTTTTATTTTTCGTGTTTTTATTTTTATTTTTAGTGAATATTTTAAAAACTTTGAGCAATTTTTTACTTTTTTAGATTCACCTTACTTAGATATATCTAAATAGTAAAATATTTGTGAAAAATATTTTAAAAATTAATAAATACACAAAAATAAGAAAAATGTATTGAATTTTCGTATTTTTTTGTATTTTTAGTATTTAGTGAATTTTTTAAAGATTTTTTTCACAAATATTGTACTTTTTAAGTGTATTTATGTTAGGTGTGTTTAAAAATTAAAAAAATTTCTTAAAATATTAAAAAACATTGAAAACAAAAAAAAATACAAAAAATAAAAAAGTAAAATTTTTTAAAAAGTGTTTTCTGAAAACTAAAACCAAATAAGCTGAATATATCTTTGATGTTTGACTAGTCAAATAGCTATTTGTTGGGTAAAAACCACCTGTCATAATACATCCCTCTAAAAATAGAGTACTAAGAAAAAAAAATTTATTTAAAAAAAGGCAGACACAACCATCACATTATGGGGGGCCAGCTCATTAGAGCTCCCCCTAGAGCTCCATATTTAGAGCTTCCAAACATTTTTGTAAAAACCACCAAAATTAAATTTGATAATTAGATTGATAAAATTGAAATTGGGCGATTTACTCATTATTTTAACTAAAAAAAAATAATGAAAAAAAATTAAAAATAACAAAAACAACTAGTTTAATAAAAATGCTTCGTAATTATTACTAACTACCTCTTTTGAAAATGGGTGTTTCAAGATGGGCGGAGCTTTTTTCATATTGATATCTCAACATGAGAGAATTTAAGGGGCATATATGGGCCACCATGAGTTCCATATCAATAATCCGAATAGTTTATTTTTTAGGGCGCTTAATGTATGTTATCCACAAAAAAAATTAGGAAAAATTAGTTTAACATCTCTTTTCAACTTTTAGTAATAGGAGAGGTCGACAATATTTTTTTATATGGCCTAAGGTCCCTCACCCACACCGATATATCACACCCTCTCTCTCTCTCTCTCTCTCTCTCTCTCTATATATATATATATACATATACCAAATCTCTATTCTTTTCTTTCTTTCGTCTTTTCTTTCTCTTCCATTTTTGTACCCTCTCTCTCTCTCTCTTTCTCTCTCTTTTTCTCTCTCTGTCACGCCCTCAAAATATGTAATAAACCAACCATGCACAAGATCCATGAATGTAGTAGAAAGGCTATATTTTCATTAATCAAAGTCCACATTACAAAAGATATTACATGCATTACACTTTCATAAATGTTTATTCCTGAAACTATAGCATGTAACTCTAATTGATAACAACAAAATAAATGCCCTACGGGCTTACATCTTTCTAAGAGATAACTTGGTTATAACAAAATAGAGTCATAAGCTCTTTACAATTAAAGCTCTCGGCTTGAAAGAAAACACATAAACATAAGGATAAACGAGAATAGAGCCTTTAGCCCCGTCCTCCCAAGCTATGTCCTTGGAGGCGACATATTACTTGTATCTGAAAATGGTTTCCCAAGTAGGGTGAGCTAAAACCTAGTAGAGATATGCTAACACAGTATATGAAGTTTAACTAAGATATATGCATCAGTTAAATGTTCAACCTTTACGAATAATTCATATACTTTCCTTGATCATACGGTATTGACATTGACATTTCAATTTGTTTCCATTCATTCGTTTCCAATCAATTCATGAGTATAGATCATTTTTATCAAATCAATTCAAATTGAGACTACAACTTAATGATTCATCATTTACATTCATTCGTCACTTCAACACTTTTATCTTTGCCATTTTATGGAATTCTCATCCGAGAGAACCAGCACCCGTATACACAAGATTTCGGGACTTTCACCCTGGACACTCCGTCCAACTTAATTTTAAATGAAGCCCATCTCCTCCCAAACAATGGAGTACATCCTCTATCTCCTCCCAAATAAGGATATATGTACAATGTATTTAAAGACTTCGTCATATACAATGACTAATCATATCACATATTTAATGTTTTAATCAAACCGTCATGTTCAATGACATAATTCACATAATTAGTTTCTGTTCACTTAATCCTGATACAGTTTCTACAACAATCACAGTTATCCTCCACTGATAGCCAAAAACAGATATTTCTAAACAAATATAAAATCCATCAATAGATAATTTATCAAATTTTTCATAGGTGAGTGATTTATCGAATCCAACTACACCATTTATTTACATAACCTCCTAGTTTCATATCCCCTATAACAATTTCATCATTTATTCTAAATAATAATTCAACCCAAGCTAGGGCAAATTTCCCCATATTTCAAGATATCAACCTATTGGTCTAAATTTCATCATTTCAACACCAAAGAACCTTATACACAAACCCCCAAAGTTATTTTGTAAATCAACATGAAAACCCCTTTTTCATTTTTAGAGCCCAAGCCTTAACTTTACCCAAATCACTCCCAAACCCCTCCATATATTCAAAATGACAAATGCCTAGGTTAAACAACATAACAAGGTACAGAATATCCCTACCTCAAAGCTAGGAGACCAAAGGAGATGATGAAGAGCTTCAAGAATGCCCCATATTTGGTTTTGCTCGGATTAAAGGAAAGCCCTTGAGATGCTCCAACACTTTAATAAAGGGACTAGGGTTGAGAGATACTTAGATCTAAAGTTATTTGTAGAGAGAGAGAGAGAGGGTGTTTTAGAGAGAGAGACAGCCGATCTAGGGTTTTTAGAAGAAAAGAAATCAAAAAGTGAAGTAAAATCACTCTACTACGAATTGATATACGCGACATTCGCTCGAGCGAAGGAGTTGTCGCTCGAGGGACCAGACACGACAAGTAACCTCGTTCGAGCGCAGAATGCAAAGCTTCAAGTCTGCCATAGACATAGACGCACACTCGAGCGCAAGAAGTCTCGCTCGAGTGAAGAAACAATTCCACAGGGCTCGCTCGAGCGTAAGAAGCATCGCTTGAGCGAAGAACTTACATCTTCCTAGAAAAGTTGCGTCTGGGAAAGAAACCTGAAGACCCTCAGTCCTTGCTCGAGCGCAAGAAACCTCGTTCGAGTGAATGGGCAAGTTACGCAAGGCTCGCTCGAGGGTAAGAAGCTTCGCTCGAGCAAAGAGGCCAAAGTCTGGGCAACAACCATTTGAACCAACTAATAACCAATCTGTTCCAAACTCGCCCAACAAGTCCCAAAACTCAAATTCAAAGAATTAAAGGAAAGAAATAAGACGTAGACAACAATATATAATCATGAAACCCGAGTTCGTAACACAATAAAGGTCAGGGTAAAACCGGGATCGCTATACTCTCTCTCTATATATATATATATATAAAAGAAGGATTAATGTTTGTGATGGTGTTTCGAGAAGAATCGGCTAAAAAATTATTCCAACACGCAGTTTGTGCTTAAAAATATAAGAAACTAGGTATGGTAGTGGATGATATCTCTGGTATCTACCTTTCTTTCTACAATTCGACATCCTTAAGCTTTTATAACTGTCTGGGTGTATTCTTTCTTGACTCTACTATATTTAAAAATAAATATAGAGTTGAATGACAAATATATTGGTGATCACGTCCCTGTTTTCTGTATAGACGATATGTATATATATATATTTGTAAAATACATATTTACGTCACTTGTTGAATTACTTCCCTTATAGAGAGAAGAATTAAAGGGTTGACAAAAAACTATTCCATTTTTTTCTTATCTCTTTTTTCTGTATAATACAGAGAAATTTCTTCAAACTAGAGAAATTTCTAAAACACAAAGAAAATTAAAGAAATTTCTTTGAATTTCTCTGAGTTGGGCAAAATTTCTCTGAGTTGGGTTGAAATTTCTTGTAAATTTGGGCCAAAATTTTAATTGATTTTCTCTGTCATCTAAATTTTCCCTAACTTATTAAATTATGTTCCTTGTTTGATTTTCACTGATTAGTTGTCTCCTTATGTCTAATTTTCTCTGCCATCACAATTTTCTGTAAATACATTGGATTCACTTTATTTTATGTGCCTTACTTGATTTTCTATGACTAGTTGTCTCTTTTATTTTCTCTCTAATTTTTTTTGGCATTTTAATTTTCCCTAACCACATTAAACTCTCACTAGTTTGTGTTGTTTGTTTGATTTTCATTGGTTAGTTGTTCCTTGAGCTTGGCATTTGAATTTTTCCTAAAAACATTAAACTCTCACTAATTTAGGTTACTTGTTTGATTTTCACTGATTAGTTATCTTATTGTATGTAATTTTCCCTTTCAGATGCATTTTCTCTAGCACTAAGATATTCCCTTTAGATTAATTTTTTCTGAACACATTGGACTCTCTTTCTCTCTATGCCTTGCTTGATTTTTTCTGCCTAGTTGTCTCTTTGATTTTCTCTCGAATTTTCTCTAACATTTGAATTTTCCCTATCCACATTAAGCTCTCACTAATTTATGTTGCTTGTTTGATTTTCATTGGATTTCTAACTTCGAATTTTATTTTTAATCTTTTGGGATATGTAGTGTATGTTGTTTTTTAAATTGTACTTAGATTTTGTATTTTAAGTTCTTTGATGAACTTAGCATGGTGTTTCTTGTAAAATTATAACAAAAAAAAAATAAAATGGTTTGTGAGTAGCTCATTTTTCTCTAATGTTTTCAAAATACAGAGAAAATTATGAGCAAATCAGACAAAATTGGTCAAAGCACAGAGAAATTTGAGAGCAAACCAGACAAATTTATCTATGTTTCAAAAATTTCTCTGAATTAAAATTTCTCTAGATTGAAATTTCTCTACTTCAAAATTTCTCTGGATTGAAATTTGAGGGACTCCAATTACTATACAAATATTTCATATCCTTTATGCTATGAAATCTTAATATGAGGGACCTTAAAAAAAAATTTCCCCAAAAATTACTTCTATCTAATAATCATAACTTTTTTCATTTTATTGCATTTATTTCCAAAAAAATGAATGACAAATATATTTTTGAAATTGACCATTCAATTTTTTAAGAACAAATGCAATATAAAATAAAAAGATTACGATTATTGGATCACACTAAATTTTTTCATGAATAATATACATTAAGAGTTCTACGAAATGAACGCTTTGGATTATCAAAATAAGACTCGTGGAGGGCCTTACAGGCTCTTTAAGTTTTTTTCATGTTGAGATCCCAACATGAAAGAAACCCAATCCTAAAATATTTAAATTGTTTGTACATAGTGTATGAGAGTTCTTATACAACCAATTAAAACAAGGGCAAATTATATACTATATTTTCTGAGATTTATTTAAAATACGGATTGCCCTATGTTTTTTGAAAAATTACAAATATCTCTTTATCAGAAATTTTTTATTTAACAAAATTAATTGAAAAAATAAAATTTTTAACTATTCTCCTATATAATAATAAAATTATCTGAATTATTAATTGAAATAAATTTATGATATAATTAAAAATTGTTAATTGACTTAATAATTTATTAATAAAATGGATCATTTATTATAAAATTAAAAATTTCAAAAAGCAAAATATAATTTTTAAAATAACAAAAATAATTTATTTTTTAAGTAAAGCTCCTGAGATATATTTATAATTTATCCATAAAACAATGTTAACCAATACCCTTTTCAACGCAGTCATTACCCAAACCCATAATAAAAAGCAAATTCCCAACACTTCAACTATTATCAAACTTCTATTCCAAATCTAATTTTAAAATGAAAAAAAATTAAAAGCGCAATAATTATTATTATTTTTTATTTTTTATTTTTTTAAGATTTGAAGGTGCAATTATTAAAAAAAACATTATTTAGTAAATTTGAGAATAAAGTGGAAAAAAACTCCTAACTTTTTTAAATAAGTTCAAATAAAATATAATTGTTAAAGGGCCCAAAAACGGACCCCTTGTTTTTTAATGAACATTAATTGAATTTCTTGTTATTTATTTATTTATTTTTTTTGTGTGTTAAAATTTATGATTTACTATTTTTCAGAGTGGCCTAACTACTTTAACCACCTCCCAAGATTCAAGAAAGGCTAATTTTGCCCTTTCACAAACTCATCCTAACCTTTTTGGAAAAACAATTTACAAAAACAAAAAACCCTGAAACCCTACTACCAGCGGTTATAAATACCCACACACCACAACCCATAATTTTGTTCTTCCTATAGTTTCTGCCATTGTTTGATCTCTCATATTTAACCTAGCAAGAGAAGGTTCGTCTCTTTCTTTTCCTTTGTGTTTTTTTTTTTTTCCTTATGATTTATCTGTTATTATTCGTATTTTGTATCAACTCTATGACAATCTCAATCTTGGTGTTTCATGTAAATTTAGTGATAGACTTTGTTTGTGTTAATGCATCTGAGATTTTCAAAAATTGAGATGCTATGAATGCATAACTCGAATACCATGATTTCTTCTACATGTTTTTGTTAATTTTGTATACGTTACCATGTCCATGTTCAATGCGTGTGGTGAACTCTAGGTTTTTTTTTCTTTATTTAATTTTTTTTTCCTTTTCCTTTTTTTTCTTCACCTTTTTATTTGATCTATCATGTCTGTGGACTCTGCCAGATATTTACCCGATCCATGTAGAGGAGCATTTTGCATGGGTTCCGAAATTAGTCGAGACGTGCGTAAACGGGTCCAAACACCCAGTCATGAAAAAAAAAACTATATCATCGATTGGAACATGGCCTTTTGTAAAAGTTTTTTATCTGCAATGGTCTATGCCATCTCATTCTTGGTATTCTTGGTGGTTCATGTAAATTTTAGTACCCCAGGAACTAGGGGAACCTAGAATTATTGCCCAGATTTCTGTCTAGAATTGAAGTATGGGTAATTTTCTAGATAAAATTTTTGACTCAGTTTAGTTAGATTTTCAAAAACTGTTTGTAGACGGTTTTTGTTTGTTTTAGTGAATTTTCCCCCATATTTTAATCAAACTGAACAATTTGCAGTATTATTTACTTTAATATACTGGTTTTAGAGAATAAATATTGATACAAATCAGTCACTTATTCAAACGTGTCCTACAATTTAAATTTTTGTAAGTCTGTGTCATCAATCAAATTAATTATAAATTTTGACAAAATAACTTGAGATAATACAATCACAAAAGAAAAATGATGTTGATTTATAAAAATTAATATTAGATCGCATTTGTTATTGTCTTTGAATGATATAATAAACAAATTAATTTATATATTTTCTGAATGTCTCACACATATCTAATAGTGCATTTATTTATTTTATTTTTTATAATTATTGTGTTGGCAGGACCATATCGCATTGCGTTTCTGTGTCCCTGTCCATGCTGCTTAGAGGCAGAGTTTCTTCTGTCCTTTGTGAGACTATTGCAGGACAAACAAGACATAAGAAAAAAAAAAAAAAAAAAAAAAAAAAAAAAAAAAAAAATCCTTTTTCTGCATTAAATATAATGCAAAGTCCTCTGAAATTTGCATATGCTGATTTGCTCCTTGTTGCCTTGCACTTACTATTGTATTCCTTTTGTATGTGAGTGTGTGTCTTTTCATACATGAAAAGAAGAACACGTATTAAACTGTTGTTTTGTTATTTTGATTTAGCAGAACAAAATGGAGTCTCAGGTGAAGAATGCACAGGTGATACAAGTCATTGGGAGGACAGGGTCAAGAGGGCAGGTGACTCAGGTAAGAGTGATGTTTATGGATGAGTCGAAGCGTACTCTTATGAGGAATGTCAAGGGACCGGTCAGGGTTGGGGATGTTCTCACCCTGCTCGAGTCTGAAAGGGAAGCTCGAAGGCTGCGCTGATTTTCATTGCCCTCAAACAATGAATATTTCTAGTTATGGTTATCTTTTTGCACTCATTGCCATCATGATAGTTCAGCATTATGCAATAAGGATTGTTTTCTGAAGATTGGTCTTTTTAAATGGCATATGGACATATTATTTTGCTTGAGAAATTTCTTATGATTCAACTTTTGCAGTTCTTTGGTATTAGTTACTATTGTGCCTTTTGCTCTTTACTTTTTGGAGTAGAGATTTTTAGATGCAAACATCTCAAATGAAGTTCCAATACTGAATTATTGATATTTCGATTGATATTGTTTAATATTAATTGATATATGATTGTGTTCGATATAATCTCAGTTGAACTGGGAATTGGGAAGTGTTGGAATGTAATATTCATCTTTTCACATTGTTCCTAATGTATGTCATAGCATTGGTTGTTGTCAGTTTCTTAGGGTGTGTTTGGTAACGTTTACATTTTCAGTTTATATTTACAAAAATTTTATAAACTGGTTTTTGTTTATTTTTTGTTTATTTTTAGAAAAACATAAACTACAAACGCGTTTGGTAATTAACAAAATGTTTTAAAAAATTTTAAAATATAAAAAAGAATGAGAAATGGCAAGTGGTGGTAAGTGGCGGCGGAAGACGGTGGTGGAAAGTAGTGACGGTGGGTGGTGGGTAGCTGGTGGTAGTGGGTGGTGGTGGTGGGTGGGTGGGTGACGATGGCGTGTGGTGGGTGGTAACGAGTGGGTGGTGGTGGTAGTGGCGGGTGGTGGTGGCAGGTGGGTGGCGGATGGCGGGTGGGTGGGTGTGTGGGTGGGTGACGGTAGCGGGTGGTGGTCGGTGGTGGCAGGTAGGTGGCGGGTGGGTGGTGGTGGTAGGTAGGTGGTGGGTGGTAGGGGTGGGTGGGTGGGTGGGTGACGGTGGCGGGTGGTAGATGGTAGCGAGTGGGTGGTGGTGGTGGTGTTGGTAGTGGGTGGTGGTGGCAGGTGGGCCGCGGGTGGTGGTGGGTGGTGGCGGGTAGGTGGTGGGTGGTGATGATGGGTGGGTGGGTGGGTGCGAGTGGGTGGTGACGGTGGTGGCGGGTGGCGGGTGGTGGTGGCGGTGGTGGCGGGTGGCGGGTGGTGGTGGTGGTGGCAGGTGGGTAGCGGATGGCGAGTGGTGGTGGCAGGTGGCGGGTAGGTGGCAGGTGGTGGTGGTGGTGGTGGTGGTGGGTGGGTGGGTGACGGTGGTGGGTGGTAGGTGGTAGCGAGTGGGTGGTGGTGGTAGTGATGGGTGGTGGGTGGGTGACAGGTGGGTGGTGGGTGATGGTGGTGGTGGTGGTGGTGGTGGTGGTGGTGGTAGTGGTGGTGGGTGGCGGGTTGGTGGGTGGTGGTGGCGGGTGGGTGGCAGGTGGGTGGTGGTGGTGGTGGGTGGATGGTGGTGGCAGGTAGGTGGTGAGTGGTGGTGGCAAGTAGGTGGGGGGTGGAGAATGGTAGTGGCGGGTGGATGGCAGGTGGGTGGTAGGTGGTGGTGGTGGCGGTGGCGGTGGCGAGGGATGGGTGGTGGTGGCAGCGAGGGGTGGGTGGTGGTGGCGAGTGGATGGCAGGTGGATAGTGGCTGGGTGGTGGTGGCGGAAGACAGTGGTGGAAAATGGTGGCGGGTGGTAGTTAGTGTTGGGTGGTAAAAAAAAAAAAACTCAAAACTCAAAATGAAAACACATTTTTTGTGTTTTCATTTTTTGGCCAAATTTATAAACTGAGACCACTAATTTATAAATCAAAAATTTTACCAAACAAGTTTTTATTTAAGTTTTTTAAATTTCTGTAAATATAAACAGAAAACTGAAAACGTAAGTGTTACCAAACGACACCTTAGAGTCTGACTTGTTTTTTTTTTTTTTTAATGGAATTATTTATTATTTATAAACATTAAGAAAATTAATCACATTCAACCATTCCATAGTGGTAAGAAAATGAATGAGATCAGCCTTATTGCCTATTTACCAACCAAAATAAGTCAAGGTAATTTTATCAAATTGACTTTATCTTTTATACAATTAACCAAAACGAGTCCAGTTAGCTAGGTAGTTCCATTCATCTCGTAACCAATACATCAAGAGCTAAAATATTGAATTTGAATAGTTTAATATTTTAGTCAGGATCTTTGATTTATTTATTTAAAAAAAAAAACAACTTACCTAAGGCCGTAATAGTTGGCACTAACATTGACCCCCCAGTAATGGTGTACACCGAATATAAAAATTATTGAAATCGCTTTATACCTAAAAGTTAATGGATAGTCTTTATCCTTCAATTTAATAATTGGTTTTTTTTTTTTTTTTTTTTCCCTCCTTTCACCCCCTTCAATTACCACCAATCTCATCATTGGGCACCCCACCTCCTATGGAGTTCGGACCCTCTCTGGCCTTTCCTTCGGGTGACGGCTTAGATCACTCCACTAAACATCTACGGTTGAGATTAGCTTAAAAAAAAATAAAAAATAGGCCACTGACACATGTCCTACCACACTCACTCACTCACTCACTCTCTCTCTCTTCCAATCAAAAATTAAAAAAACTGTTTTAATATTTTTCATTTTATTTTCACAAGATATCTATATAATTTTTAATATAAAATTTTAATTTTATAAAATTAATATTATTGAAAATATACCTTTAAAATGAGACTAATATTAAACATATTTAATAAAAATTTAAAATAAATAAAAAGTAAATACTATGTTTAGTTATGTTTTCAAATTATTATTTTTTAAATATAAAAATTATTTTGATGAAAATAAACACACAAAAATCATATATTTTTGAAATTCTCAAAAACAATTTTCATTCAAAAAAAAAAAAAAAAAATCATATGTTTTTATTTTCTTTAGAATACAAATTCAATTTGTGCATAGGTACAAATAAAATATTTTTTATTTTCTTTAAAACACAAATTCAATTTGTGCATAGATGCAAACCAAATACAATATGTTTTTTTATTTTCTTTAAAAAAAATTATAAACTTGTTTGGTTAATAAAATAAAATTAAGAGTCATTATTTTCTAATTTAATTTTATTAAACTCGTTTGGTTAATAAAATTAAATTAAAAGTCATTAAAATTAAACTCGTTTGGTAATTTTTTTAAATTAAAACAGTTTTTTTAATTTTTTATTAGAAGAGAGAGAGAGAGAGAATGTGGTGGGATGTGTGTCAGTGACTTTATTGATTTTTAAATTTTTTTTTTTTAAGCTAATCTCAACCATAGATGTTTAATAGAGTGATCAGGATCGTTACTCGGAGGGAAGATTGGAGAGGCACGCTGGAGAGGATCCGAACTCCCTCCTACCAACCTCTCCAACTAGCACCTCTCTTTGAAAACAAATTTTGCCATTACTTTTGACAGCTAAATATCATCTTAGACTATTTATAATCACTTTTAGCTACTGTCAATTGCATCTGGCGACAACTATTTTTGATTACCATATGTGATCATCAACAATGACCTTTTATGAGATAATCCCTTTCACTTAATTATTTTTAAAAAAATTAAATACTTAAAATACACGTATAAAAAAAAAATGTAACACTTGTTTAATGAAAAATAAATAAAAACACATGTCTACTGTTTTTATAAATAAAAAATAAAAAATAAAAAAATTATAAATATTATCAAAATGGCACATTTTCATATTGACCTATAAAATATTAACTCATTTTGCCATTCTGATTTCACATCGGTTAAATTGTAGGAATTTTATTACGGTCTCAAATATTTTGCATGATAATATGCAAAAATATGAAGACAAAAACGAAATAAAACGATGTGTTCAATGTTCCGACACAGAGAGAGAGAGAGAGAGAGAGAGAGAGGGGAGACCTACAAATTTTACAATCCACAAAAACATCCACAGACTTGAGAGGCTGACCCTTCTCTTCTCAGCGTTTGGTTTGCGAGAAAAGGGTGAGAAAAATCAAAATAAAAAAAGGTCATGGCGATGCTAATGCCTTCCCGATCCTTCCTGTCTGTAAGTCCTCTCTCTCTCTCTCTCTCTCTCTCTCGTGAATTCTGATACGAACGAATTACAGTTAAGGCTATGTATGTTTGGATAATAAGAATATTCAAGTAGTGGGAGTGTAATTTCTGGTACCAATTCCAGAATCAAATTTCTCTACTAAGTGGAATCTGATTCCACTACTTTCTCATAGGAATCATAAAAGTAATTGGGCTTATAATTTTTATTTATTTATTTTTATCATTTTCTCATGAAGAATTTCTAACAGAAACCAAATGTTTAATTGACTTAACAGGGCATTAATAGGACTCTGTTCAAGTTGAGATGATGTTTTATTTTATGTAGAATCTTTGTTGTAATGGATGAAAAACAACTATTTTCACCTTCTCACTTGAAATCCTCTTATACCAAGGCACTCAAATCCTTGCATTCATTGGTTTATATCTAAATTGTAAGTTTTTCAGTTCATTTGAAATCTACTCATAACAAGGCACTCAAATCCTTTTTTTTTTTTTTTTGATCAACAACAAAAGTAATTTTATGAAAAACAAGAAGGGGACAATAAGTCCTTTTTAATGAACACAACCATTACACCAGGAAAGAACACTAAAAAGACATATACATTGCAACTATGATGCACTGACACCTCTCCGGAGGTGGCATACAGGTGTTTGACATGCTTGAGAGAGTCGAACATGTTGTGGACTCGTTGGGATATGCTAGAGACACGCTGAAGACCACTTTCAAAAAGAAAAAAAAATAAAATTTAATTATTTTTACTAAAATAACATACCTAAGACATATAATGAATATTATAAATTATATGTTTTGCATATGTTTCCAACATGTCATGCATTTTTTGAAAATTTGTGTGTCCGTGCTTCTTAGCATTGCACATCCTTACTTTTTTATTTATTAATTTTTAGTTTGAATCCATGAATGCAAATGCAACCTAGGAGTTGATATCTTTGGCACACTAAATACATTCAAACTAGTGCAAGACTGAGATGATAACTTGTGTGTGGGCAGTGCTACGACCGAGTTACATTCTGAATAGAAGATGTTTGTGACCATACGTACAGATTTAGCAAATACATTGTTTATTAGAAAGAGAAACAAATGGAAAAAAGTATACTAGTGAATACATTGTTTATCCTTTAGTTTTCTCTAGTCCCAGTTTTGAATTTATTAACATCCCTCCCTGCTATCTGAACGTACAGACTGTCAAAGGTGTGAAGGAAATGCTTGGGACTACAATGAAAGGCTAGTGCTTATTTATTTATTTTTATTACCATCTCTTCACCTCCTGTCCTGCAATGTTCTATACTTTTGGTATAATTGTTTGTTATTCTGTTTTCTGTCTTTACAGATTTGCTTCAGTCAAGTAGTAAAAATCTGTGGTCTTCAAGGAAAGTGAAAAGAATCGTTCCTTTTCGGGGCTCTGTAAAATTTGTACAAACTACATGTCGAATATCTGTTCCTGGGACTTCATCAATAACTAAAGAAAATGTGTCTTCAAACTTTTTGAGGGACAAGCAATTGGTTCCTGATTCAGATCCCCCAAGCATCAAAGATGTTGAGCTTTTGTACCAATTCTTTGATCAGAGGTTTCCAAATTTGACATTCTCTTAATAATAAATGCGGTTCAGAACTATGTGTATGTTTCTTCCTAGGTTCTGTTGTATTGATTATGTACTTATTGTGCAGTACCAAACTTGTCGTTTTGACTGGAGCTGGAATAAGCACAGAATGTGGAATTCCTGATTATAGAAGGTTCTATTTCCAATTTTTTAAAGTTTATGTGGAGCATATTAGTCCCTCAAAATTTTGATTGCAACCTCCAATCATAATTTACTTGTAAAAGTATGTCTCAGGGAAGCATGAATTTCGCAGCTGTAAGCTTTTTGTAATTTTGCTAATTAATAATGGGCATTCTGATTATTTTCTAGATATGAATTGTAATTCTGAATGTTAGTTTGAATTTTATTGGATCTTGTATATTTTGCCAATGTGGCAACCAAAAAGTACTTGCAGGTTGTTGCAAAAGCAAAATTTGTAAATCATTTGCAACAACTTTTGTTCTATTTTTATTCCTTACTGGTTTTGTATATATTTCAGAATACCGCATTTTGGTTGGCAGTAGTTGACTAGGTTTACCTTTGCCTTCTATCTTAATGTGTAGCATGTGGGCCTTCTTCACCATCAAAGATTTTCTTTCACCATGTCTTGTAATCGAATTTATTTGTTTTCCTTCTAAATCAATTGTGTATGGGTCTTCTTGTTGATTACCATCATTATCTAAAAAGAATATTATAAAATTTCTGTTGCTTATCTGGTTTTTGGGGTATTTAAATCTAAAAGAGCGTTCATGATTTGATATTCAGAGTGCTTTCTAACATAGCCACTGAATTCTCAAGATTGAACCAACCAACCAACACAACCTACTCGGGATGACTCGGGTTACAACTCCACCTTCTGACTCATCATTTCCTCCCAAACCAGGGGCATAACAACAAGAGGCAATACATCTACTTTAGCCATCTATTCAGACCATTCTATAGTGTGGCCCGCCCTAGGAATTCGACCACGCACTATGAGTTGGGTGAGCGGTGGGTGTTAGTACCATGGCTTTTAATGGCCTTTGATGCTTGTTCATTTCTTGGGAAGAAATGCAAGGCTTTAGTTTGTCATAAGGTTCCTCCCGTACAATGCACTGTTAAATTTGGAGTTCGCTACATTATCTTTTAATTTATAGACATTATCATTGCCACTCTAAATTCAATGCTTACAGGAATTTTTTGTTATTTTGTTTTCATTTATTTATTTATTCTTATGAATATGCTGGATTGTTTTGTTTCAATGCAGCCCAAATGGAGCTTACAGTTCTGGCTTCAGACCAATTACTCACCAGGTGATCTGAAGGCACGTGCTCTATTTTCTTGATCTGTTATCATGTTTCTTTGTGGAAGGGGTAACTGTTTCTATTTGGTTTTAGGAGTTACCTTGATCAGAAGGAAACTAGAGCGAGGAGTAATAATAAAAAGAATGAAACAATTGGGAGCAGCTCCTTATGGAGTCAAAACATTAGAGAACGACTGTGAAAGAGATGAAGATAGCCTGACATTTGTTAATTATTATCCAACAAAAAAGCTACTGTCTACATCATCTATTTAATCCAAAGGCTCAACAAGGAATAAAATATCAATACGAAGAAGATATATTGCAACCTAAAAGAACATGGATATATTGATGAATCAAAGATATTGATGTCATTCTTGAAAAAACTCGGAAATTAATAAAAAATGAAATATTTTGGATCATATAGATACATCAAGGTTTGAGAATAGATATCATGCACGCATTACAAATTTTGCAAATTTCATGTTTTGTGTATTAATTTATTTGTAATAACGAATAACTTAGATTAATAAATTTTCTATGTTTTGTGCTTCTTGTGCAACAAATAAGTTTTTGACAGTTGGTATCAGCCCCATTACATCAACGACCTGTAACTGTGTTATAGGATTGCATACTCACTGAAAAATGAAAATTACGCTCCATTAAGTTGAATTTTTGTAGCTCACTTTAATGATCATAACATTAATCAGTCTTACACAAGCTGGAACTAGTACGGAACGGAAATGACTTAGGTATCCCACATTTGGAGCTCGAAAAAAGGATCTGTGAAATGGCTTGAGACTGCCATTCTTCTATTTGAAACAAAGCACTTTAATATTTTGCTGAAAATATTGTGAAAATAAATAAATTTTCTTGTACTTATTTATGTGAAGTCATTTGTGGCACAAATGCGTCCTATTCATTAAAAAAGATTCAGTTCAACCCATGCACATCATAGTGACATTGCCTCATTCCTTAATTTCATCAGTGTTCTTTGTTTTCTTGATTTTATTCTGAATTTAACTGATGGAACCATGGACATTAATCTTTCTGATACGGATCTGATGTAAAGTGAGGTTTTATTCATCTGATCCTTCCAGTCTTCCTTAAAACTGCATGAAATTTAATGGTTAACATTTCCTCTTGGTGTTCAAAAATTTGGCACAATTGATCAGTTACTTGAAATAGTCCACTGTAATTTGTCCTTGTTTTCATTGACTGGCTGAAACTCCATGATTAATTTATGCCCTCTTGGGATCTTCTGTGTACAGGAGTTTCTCCGTTCAACCCGGGCCAGAAGGCGGTATTGGGCGAGGAGCTATGCTGGATGGAGACGCTTCACTGCAGCACAGCCTGGTCCAGCTCATATTGGTTTGTCATCTCTTGAAAAAGCCAGCCGGATAAATTTCATGATTACACAAAATGTTGACAGGTAACCAACTTTTTTTTCATATTGAATTTCAAGGCTCTGCAGTACCCTGAGCAAAACTGATGGACCCAATTCATCAACATCTTGTACAGGCTGCACCATTCTGCTGGTAGCAACCCACTCGAATTACATGGAACTGTCTATAACGTAGTTTGTATAGATTGCGGTTTTTCTTGCTGCCGTCAATTGTTTCAAGATCAATTGAAGGCCCTTAATCCAAAGGTTAGTCTCCTGATGTACAACTCATTGATTCAGAATAATGACTGTATAATGTATTTCCCTGATACCATATGTTACATTACAGTATTTATCTATCGGAGCTCAAGAAGTGAGCCCATCACTTAAAACCATTATTGTTCTATTGGATGTTAAATTACTAAAAGTTTGTGATTTTGTCTCATTATTTAAATGTATAGGATTTGTCATGGAGTTTTGAATCCTGTGTTTTCAAATCCTGTAATTTCTTGAATATCTTATTTAACTTGGGATTCCAAAAACAATGATTTTAAAGTTAAATATCTTCATGGAAACTTTTGCTGTTGTTACATCATGCTTTTTTGCAAGGGAATGATTAACAATGCTGGAAAAACAAAACTTATTACCATTTTCAAGTGGTTTTCAAATTTTAAGCAGTACAATTTTGCTTTTTCATGTAGTGAAGATTTAGAACCCAACTACGATGATATAGTGCTCAGGCGAACAGAATTATGTAGAAGAATGAAATTGTGTGATGTCTTTTTTTTTTGTAACCAGATAATGATCACTTTAAATTGAAGCCAAATTTGTTTATACATAGCATTGCTTGCAAGGTGTTTGGCATTACCGGCTGTTCATAAACTTCCAGATGCATTGACCTCATGGCATGCATAAGAATAACTTTTACTATTTACCCTTTGGAAACATCTTTTATTAGTAATCAGTTCAGATCTAAAAGAATCGGCTTTGAGTTCCGTATCATGCAATGTAGTCCCATTTCTATGACAGCAGGAACAATACATATGAATCTTTTCTGTAGGTTCTGTTGCAGTTATCTTTTCGAATACTTTGTCCTATTGTATGCCTTGGAATGGTAGAAATTGAATTTAGTCGTAGCCTCATAGTCATAGTTCAATTTACTCGCCCTTTATTTGAGGTGGCAATTGAATAATGTATTGTTTCCTTGCAGTGGGCTGCGGCAATTGAAAGTTTGGACTATGACAGCCGGTCAGATAAGAGCTTTGGCATGAAGCAAAGGCCTGATGGTGACATTGAGATTGATGAGAAATTTTGGGAGGAAGGTCTTCAAATCCCAACTTGCCAGAAATGCAATGGAGTGCTCAAACCTGACGTAATACATTTGACTTTTAATATATGTATTTGCAGTGTTTCAGTTTGCTTTCTTGGAGGGTGCTTATAATTCTCACCCTGAAAGAAGAATATCATTTGGTATGATTGTAGGCGATGTTGAAAAGATAAGCACACTGAATAGCCAATACCTGCTGATCAAACCCTTATATCTGTCTATTGCTTTACATATTAAAACCTTAGACACTAAATGATAATTAATGTGCCCCCATTGTTCTTTGTAAAAAAGAAAAGGGAACTGTTACCGCAGATGCATTTTTAGAGGACAACATACACATACTGATCTCTTAACCTTCCTGCGTAGCGAAGTTGCATATGTTTCGATGTCGATATTATGTTGAGTTGTGATACCAAAGAAAGAAATGTGGAGTAGAACTTCCTTTGGTTATGGTCTCATTGTCATAATTTGTCATTGATTCAAATTATTTTTGCTCCACTGACAAAGAGGATCTATTATTTTTTATTGAATTGTATGGTCAGTACGATTTCTTTGTAGTTTCTCTTGGTTTTATATCATTGCATTTAGCTTCTCTGCGCACACACTTCCTTGAACTACATAAAAATATATATCCCGAGGTAATCCCTTAGATGCTTGTATGTATTTGATAATTTTGAAGGTTGTCTTCTTCGGCGATAATGTCCCCAAGGATAGAGCTGATAAAGCAATGGAATCTGCAAAAGAATGTGATGCTTTCCTTGTTCTTGGATCAGCTCTCATGACCATGTCTGCTTTCAGACTTGTTAGGTACAAAATGTTGTTGCTTTTCTTTTCCTCTAATGGGTCTGTTACCAGATAAGCTTTATGTATGAAAAAAGTTTGGATTCGTATTTACCTTGGAAAAATTGAATATCATATCTAATCTGAGGAAAATTTAAGAGAGTAATGTATACTGTATTTTCCTCCAAATTATTGATAATCTCTGGTTGATATGGCTTTTCAAATTGATTTTACAGAGCTGCTCATGAGGCAGGTGCTGCTACTGCAATTGTAAATGTAGGTGTGACCCGGGCTGATGATTTTGTGCCCTTAAAAATCAATGCTCGACTCGGAGAGGTCTGGTTCCTTGGAATTACTTTAGCAGCAAGTTCTTTGCAACTGGTGTGATAGCTTATCTGATCATAAAATCGCTTTGTTTGTTGGTGCAGATATTGCCAAGATTGCTTGATTTTGGTTCCCTCAGCATTCCTGCTCTCTAGTGATGGTACAAGAAAATAGATTTGATACAATATAGAGCTTGACTCTTTTAAAAGACAGCATTGCTTGAATATTTGTTGTTGCCTGATTCAAGGTCCATCATCGGCTTAATTTTTTTGTGGATGATCCATTTTATCTTGTATGTTGTGTTAAACATTGTACGAATATTGAATTTTTTATTTTATTTTTTATTTTGGTGTATAGCTTAGCTTGTACA
The DNA here is from genome assembly GCA_036172215.1 of Camellia granthamiana. NCBI lineage: Eukaryota > Viridiplantae > Streptophyta > Magnoliopsida > Ericales > Theaceae > Camellia > Camellia granthamiana. The sequence continues at coordinate 39,407,733 of CM069911.1, read as the reverse complement.
TGTTTATATAATTTCATTCCCGTCAAATAATGATGATGTGTTTGGAAGGAAGGAAAGTCAGCTCGTTCACTTATTAGACAAAAATGGCTTAGTCTGAGTGTTTCATTGGCTTCTCTTGTCGAAGCAAAAAATAAGCAAAAACTCACAATCAAATGCATAAATTCATTATGAGATGTACACAAAAGCAACAAATCCACCACCATCAAAAGTACATTACAAGGTATTAACTTCCACTTGCAAATGCATGAACTTTTTATAGAAGTTATTTGCAAAATAGACCTTCCAACTTGCAAGTAGAGACAAGTCTATTTTAAAATAGACCAAAAACATTAGAGGGGAGTAATGTTTTACTCATTATAAAGTGACAATTCTTTGGATATTGATTTAAAAGTATGCTAGAGGTTGTAACAAAAAGGATAATACTAGTTCTGCAATTGAATTGAGTTGTTTGTGAACTGAGTTCGGTTTGTTAAGTAAATAAATGAACTCAAGTCAGACTTTTAGATTTGTTTAGTAAACGAGTTAAGCTCGAATAAACTGAATTCATTTATCTTTATTTAAATAATAAAATAAAAATATGTACAACTAATAAGATAAATATATTACTTATATATTTAAATAATGTAAATAATAGTAAAAAAACTTTCATTATTGAGTTTTGAGTCCAGCTTTCAAGCCAAGCTCAATCCCTGTAAAGCTCAACTTAACAGAGTTAGTTTGCAGCCCTAAATAGTGTCCAAATGATCCAGAAAGAGAACCTATGAGCACAGATATGACCAAAGTCCTTAATGACATAGTTCCAATATGGATAAATTGTGTTTTAACATTGTCATTCATGATTATCACTTTTAAAGTATATCGATACAACAAATTGGTTGTTTTGGCATCCAATTAACATGAATTGTCCTTGTGAGGTCACCTTGAACAATCATTTTTCAAATTTGTCATGTATCCACCAATACAAGATATCTAAACTCATTGCACAATTAATGAATCCTATAGTAATTATCGTGAATCCTATACCGATCATTTTTCAAATTTGCCATGAATCCACCAATACAAGATATCTAAACTCATTGCACAATTAATGAATCCTATAGTAATTATCGTGAATCCTATAGTGATAATGGCAACGGGGCCTACCCCAAATCATATCAGGAGTATAGCAAATCCGGGAGGTGCCTAGGGCAATACTCATTGTCTGTTCAAATGGTTGGAAATCTTGAAATGATTCCAGTCCTCAAGACTTTCTAAATTAACACCAAGAAACACATGCACAGTAGATTTAATAGCAAGTTAGCCAAAAGCTACCCAGTTTCCATCCTCAAGTATATACAAAATCAACAGTTTCATTCACCATTCCATCCTAGTCCCTAGAAGATAGACAAAATACAGCAATTTGATAGCATTTTAATAGCAAGTTGGCTAAAAGTTACCCAGTTTCCATCCTCAAATAGATACAAAATCAACAGTTTCATTCACCATTCCATCCTAGTTCGCTAGAAGGTAGACAAAATACAGCAATTTCAGTTCCATTGACAACACTTCCTTCAGCGACATCAAACAGATACTCATATCCTCCAGCTTTCTAACCATTCTCAGCAACTGCCTGGTCAATTTCATCAACATGGTCTCGAAGTACATTCCACTACAAACGGAGGTAAATTAAATAAAATTCCTTCAAAAAGATAAAAGAAAAACAAAAAAAGGACATCCAAAGCATACCTGATCCATGGGTAGTGAAATACCTGAAACAGTATAACGAGACTATTATTATTTGATCTCATCTAATGTACAAACTCAACATCTATACATGACACATTCAAACAAAAATCCTCAATTTCTTTCATGAGAGGCAATTACAATCATAGCCTATAATAGCAGCTTAAAACTCTTATTTGAAGCCATGTAATATAAGTCCATGGTTTTTGAGTGAGGACTAACACTTGATTCAAAGGTTAATCAAACAATATATATATATAGCCACGTCAAGTATGAGGGTCCTCTTAAAGCAACATGATGAACCCAGTGAACTTTACCATTCCAAGAGGTTATAGCCAAGTGATGATCATTTTCTGTACAACATTCTCCAACTACTCATACCACATTGAGCTGCCCTAAGTTTTTCTAGAATAAAAAAAATGTCATGATAATTTACATAAACCGAATACTCAAAAAAATAACAAAAATATTTCAACTAGTCAAGGTAAAGCACTCTAACAGTGACATTCTATACAGTACATATAGTTTTCCCAATAAAAAGTTCAACTTGAAACCTGCCAGCAGAAGTCAATGCACGGGATTGGAGTATTTATAAAAAAAAATAAAAATGAAAGGGATTGGAGTAGCGCAAAAGCTAGTTTCAAATTAAATAAGTAGTCAGGGAACATGTAGCAACTCTCTATAGACTCAAACAGGAAAACACTGTAAGGTTTGCACAACATTAGAATGAAGAAAAGCCTAAGGAAATTCTTGCCGATTTGCAGATAAAGTTAAAAAAAGAAGAAGAACCAATTTTCACTTCAAAAAAGCAATATAAAGATGAAAAAAATAAGTAGAGCTTAACTTTTAAATTGACAGTTATAATATTCCAAATGGTAAATTAGATACACACAATACATATATATGTTGCCCTTATTTTAGTCCAAAAAAATGCCCTTATTTTTGTAAAGATAATAATTTTCATTTTAGATGCAATCTTTTATTATAATTGTTTAAAAAATTAATATGCAAGACAATCATTGTCATATATAAATGTGTAATTCATAATAAGAAACACTTCAACATAGCTTTATTAAGCACTCCATAAGAAAACTGTACAATTTGACAGTATTTTCAATAACAATTGTATAAAGTCTGTTCACAATGCACAAGTTTTGTCCTCAAATTATCTTACTTTTCCCATTTTAAATAAGTAATGTGCAACTGCAAATAGCTAATGCATCATTCATTTGTAGTTAATTAAAAGATAAATTACACTTTCACTGCACACCTTAAAGTATGACCCTTTTATCACTCTGCTCCTTTAGAAAAAGATTATCTCACTTTGGTCCTAAAATTAGCTAAGTTGTCCCACTTTGGTCCAATTGCCAACGGCTGCTAGGGTTGAAAGGGTTGTTTTGAAATTCTTCTTCTTAGAATCTCAACTTAGCCCTACACACAAAGTTTGAGTGTTTGTAACAATGGAGAGGGTGAAATTGAGTTGATTTGTTAAGAGTAGGGTTGCAGGTCTTGCAGAGAAACTAGATTTATTTACATGATTTCTAAAGACGCAATCTTCATAATAAGAAATAATAACCATTCAACACAATCAAATACTCAATGGCTTCAATCAATTTTTCTCTCATCAAAATTGTAATGATTCTACCTTTATAACTTAGAGGGAATTTAACAGTTCCATTCATCATAACCATGAAGAGTCTAAGAATACGAAAACCTAAATTATAACTGCTGAGTGAGTGAGTGAACGAACTAGGTCAGTCCGCTCATCACACTCCAATCAATCTTAGAAATTATCAAGAAAGCAAAATCCAGATTCCCTGTTTGGTTTGTGGATTTATTGAGACGAAGAGAAAATGCTAAAGAAATCACTATTCATGGTCTATTGGTTACGTTACGACACAAAATCAAGTTTTTGACAAACTTTTAGTTGTAGATATGAATTAGGGTTTCATATCATTGGGGGTTTCCTTGTCAATTTCCTTTCCTTTCAAATTCCAAATTCCAAATTCCAAACAAAACCAAAATGAAACTACCAAATACGACAAATCACTGCAACGGTGGTACATACAGAAGAAGCACATAGTGATAGTATATCAAATCGAAATCATACATAGAAGAGTAAACAAAAATTGATAAAAAAAAAAATTGAACCTTTTTTGCCAGGCATTTGCTTGCCATCTTTGACATAGAATTCCCGAATATCGACCACAATTTTTCCTTGCCAGTTCCTCACAGAAACTCTCCGATTCTTCGAAATCTATAAACACCAAACACAAATTCCCCATTCGATAAACATATATACAGTGTATGTGTATGTAAATAGACAAGTGAATTGAGAGAGACCTCGCAGACAACGACGTCGTCGGAATCATCATCGGCGGAGTCCTTTGAGATTTTCTTAGGGGGAGCGTCGCCGTCGGATGCGTACTCTTCCTCGTCCTTCTTCTTTCCCCTTTTCAACATTCTTCTTCTTCTTCTTCCCTCTGTATATACAAATGAGAGTAACTATGGTGGTGGACGACGATGCAAAACCCTAGAGACAGAGAGACAGAGAGACAGAGAGCGCGATCGCTGTGTTGGGTTACACAAATACTAGCGGTAAGGCTCGAGCAAGATTCTTGCTTGCCTTCTCTACTTGCCCTCTCCGGTTAAGATTTTTTTTTTTGATCTCGAAAAAAAGGACATTGTGGCGTCCTCATGGTCCTGATTTCGGAGTAATCGGTTGTCAACTAAGAGTTAACCTCTATCGAGTGAGGAATCCATCATTACGGTATCAATGGAGCATGAACATACGCTACAGTAGTGGACAGGAGTGGAAGGGATTTACAGAGCGTGTTCACCGAAGTGATTTCAAAACACTCCCTCCCTAGGAATCGACCCTGGCACGCGGCTGTAGAATGCCCCACATTCTCTACCAGGCCACCAACCCTGGTGGTCCTCTCCGATTATTTTTTTAAAAAATCAAAAATTAAAGGGATGATCTGAACATTTTCTTAAGGTGAATCTCGGCCGTTGCAAGGAGAGCCAAGTAGAAAAAATAAGGGAAAGATCCTTGCTCATATGAATCCCTCCATTCGTGAATTAGGATCTCCTCCTTAATTTCTTACTTGTTAGGTTATTGGATTCATTTTTAGGTCTAATTTTGATAATTCAAACTGTTTACATTTTAAGATTCGTTGAGTACATCATATTTGTAAAAACTCAAATTGATCGGATATTAGAAAGCATATGTTTGGAAAACTGTTTATTAAATCTTTTAAAAAAATGGTTTGTAGTTCGATGATCCGAGCACGTAGGGCTTGTTTGGTTTGTTTTTGGGAGAGTTGTTTTTGAAAAAAATTTGGGAGAGTTGTTTTAGAATTTTTTTTAGTTTGCTTGGTTGTATATTTTGAAAGTAGTTTTAGAGTTTGAGAGTTTGGAATGATTTGATATTTTGTTGTAATTGAGTAGATGTGTGTGAGAGAAAAAGTGATTGAGAAGGAGAGATGAGAGAGAAAAAGTGATTGATTGATGTGTAAGAGAGAGAGTGATTTTGGAAATTTTTTGAGAAAAATCTAAAACCAAACAATTTTTTGGAATTTTTTTTCTAAAACTCATCTCTAAAACTCAAACCAAACATACCCGTAGTTTTTGATATCCGATCAACTTGATTTTTTACAGGTATGATATACTCAACAAATCTTAAAATGTGAACGGTTCAGATTATCAAAATTGGGTCCAATGGCATAACAAGTAGGAAGTTAAGAAGAGAAATTAAAGACGGGATCCGGATTCTCCATACGTACCCTTATTCTTCATATTTTATTTTTCTATCTCCATTTCAGGTTGATAATAATCATTTAAACCATTTATATTATAAATTTTATAATAAAAATAGTTTGTACAAAAAAATAATAATAAAATTACTTATAAGTTCTATATAGAGGAAAGTTAAACCATTTAATTCTGAGAATTTTTTTATAAACCAATTAATCTTATTTTTTGGGTAAGCTTTGTTTAGAACGTTTTGGTTTCATTTAATTTTACATAAATACCCCGTATGATTTTTTTTCCCCTAAATGAGTGATTCGATTTTGGATGAGATAATGTTAATGTGTGGAACGAAGTTTTGATTGTTTAATATTGATTTCATTGTTTTGGAGAGGGAGAGTGTGGGGGTTATTGAGTGTGAAATGTTTCATTTTTCCGATGGTGACTATAATCCAGTTTGTGACTCTTTTTTGGTGGTGTTTTACTGGGTTTACTCCGGTGTTGCTTGCACACCCATCATATGGTAACAAGTGGATATTTCAATTGTTTGGTGTATTTTACATTTGTACATTTATTTTGTACGTGGTGTTGGTGGTGTATCGTTGATTTTGGTTGTCGTTGTGATGATTTTTTTGGGTGTTAACCGTCAGTGTGGTGTGGTGTGTATGCAGGGGTGGAACCAGGATTTCTCTGTTGAGGGAGCCATTTCGCCAAAGAGAAGGCATATGATAAATCTATTGAGTCGTCGATGGATCCGTTAGAGTTTTATTTGATTAAATCATTATTAAATATTACTCAATAGAGGTCAATTGGACTAATAAAATTATAAGAGATTAGTCTTAATTAAATATTATTTGTATGAATTTTTGGTTAAGAATGTCAAAATGTAAGAATTTATAGATACACTTTAAGGTAATATTTGGTAATAGTTAAAAAAATATTAATATAATTTATCTATTATACAATATCCTTAGGTACATAAAGTTTTACAAGTGATTCCATTAAATACATTATAGAAACTCACAAACTTATATTATTTTTAATATATATGGACCAAATTAAATTTTTTTGAATAATGTTATAATTTTTTTTTTGAACAACAATAATGTTAGAATGATAATCTTTTTTGTCATAATTTGTTTATTACCTTAACCACTCATATTTGATACTAATATAGCACTGATACATAAGAGTAATACAAAATAAGAAAATATGATCACCATAACATTATTGTAAATATTTTCTTTGAAAGGAAATTGTACTACATTAGGGTTTTTACAATTTTTTTGAGTGTTAGATAGAAGTTGGGGAGGGGCCATTATGTAATATATAAATTTTTTTTTGGCAAAATCATACATATATAATGGAGATTTTGCAGAAGGTTAGAGGGGCCAGGACCCCCTTGACCCCTCAGCTTCGCCCCTGTGTGTGAGTGTGTTGTGCGCCATTAACATCACACACGCATAGTTGATTTTGTGATTATCATGTCAAATGTCATTTGTTGTTTTGTATTTTTCATATATGTTGGTATTGTAATGGAGTCAAAAATGTTGGTGTGACAGGTATGGATCACCAAAAAAAAAAAAAAAAAAAAAAAAACTCATTACTATACTTTTTCTAAACATAACACTCTAAAAAAAAGGGTTAAGAATTCTTTAAATCATTCTAAAAGGAGTATAAAAATTTCTTAAGTTTTGGACAAATGTATAATTTCAAACTGTGAATGTTTTGTTTGGAAAAAGTACACAAAAGAGTTTTTTAATGCTTTTGTGTGTGTTACATTAGGGTACGTTATATTGGAGTGTTATGTTTAAGATTACATTGATTGGAGTATTACATTTGAAAAAAATACATTAAGGAGTTTTTTTTTTTTTTTTTTTTTTTTAAATTTTTTTTAGTATTATGGTGTTACGTTTGGAAAAAATACACTAATGAATTGTTTAATATATTACATTAGAATGTTACGTTATTAGAGTATTACATCAGAGTGTTACGTTATTAGAGTATTATATTAGAGTGTTGCATTTTTATTCATAATGTGAGATTTGTTCCAGAAAGAGAGAAAATTCAAAATTTCTGTAGTGTCGATTACCCAAATGTGTAATTTTACATTTGGAGAAACTCACTTTTATCTCTAAAAAATTAAACCTAAATATGTAAATGACTACATTTTTTTATGTAATTTCCATTTTAATGAGACTTTCTGGTTCATAAGAAAAAAGAGAGGACTAAACAGTTCACAAGATCACATTTTGAAATTTATTGATGTTTCATCCAAAAATAATTTCATTAGATAACGATGAATACATAAACAAAACACTTTTTATTTTATTGAATATAAGGTTGAAGTTTAAACTCACGATTACTGTCCATTTTAAAAAATAAAATGTGATTTATTCATATATCTAGTGATATTCGACGAAACTATTTTTTTGCATAGCTCATTTAAATTGTTGGGATTACGAGATGAACGGTTTAGATTATCAACAATGTGGGTCTAGAATGGAATCCAAAAAATAAAGTACATAGAAGTATGAAAAATAAAAGTATGGAAGAGAGCCATTCTCGCTCCTATTGACAGCAAAAATTTTTAGGATTTAAATTCTATTTTCAAAGAATTGTTCGGATAGTAAAAATTTAGTAGGGTGTTGGTGTGTATAAATTAACCAAGATACCTACATAACAAAAATAAAAGAAGGATAAACAAATATTTTTTATTTTGGGAATCATTATTTTACTCTATTTTGTTCTAAATACACTTTTTTCTCCTTATTATACGTAGAGGAGAGGAGAGTATATTTAGAGTAAAGTGGAGTGAGAATAGTAACTATGTATAGTAAGAACATAAAAAGGAGTGTATATGGTATAAAATGGAGTGAGAATAGCGGCTCACTTTATTTTTAATATATTTTTTTTAAATTTTGTTAATTTTGCTAAATTTTGTATCAAAAAAAGAAAAAATGTCCATTCTCTTGGTTCTTTTTTTTTTTTTTTTTCATTAGTCAACTTTTTAAAATTTGGTTCAATTTTAAAGTTTTTTTAAGGCTTTTTAATGTAGAATTTTTTTAAATAAAACATTTGATAAAAATCACAAATTATATTGAACACAAAATTTGTTGTTGAACAAGAGCTTAGTGAAAATGTTAATACCAACACTAGTTTGAAAAAAAAAAAAAAAAAAAACTTAAAACCAACACATTTATTTAAAAAAATAAACATTTATTTTTTCTAAAAAAGACGTGTAATTTATGATTGAAGTATAGTAAAAATTTTAATTGCAATCCTTATAATTTTAATTTTTTTTAATAATACAAAGAAAGAAGCGCAATTAAAAAAAAAAGAAAAAGGAAGATATAAAGATATGAGATATGTTATTGTCATGTGCTTGACAAGATAGAAGCGTACCAATTCACCTTCAAATATCATAAAGGTTTGAAGTACGCGTTTTCATTGCTTTTATTTGGTATGAAAGAGAAATAAAGAGAATTCTATATAATTACAATTTTCTTTTGATATGATCAAGAGAGTAAAAATGAGTTATGATGAATTTTATTTAAAGATAGAGACTTTAATTTGAAGGTATAACATAAAAAAGAAAAAGAAAAAGAAAAAGAGAGAGTTATAATGGATTTTGTCCTTTGACATAACTGAGAGAGTGATAAGAAATATAATGAGGATTTTATTTTTGTTATAATTTAGAGAAATATAAAGAGACATTTTTGTCTTGACAAATAGAATGAAAGATATATAAATGTAATATTGATAAGCTTTTTGTATTCAATGAGAAATGTTTTGGTTTTTTTATTTTTTATTTTATTTATTTATTTATTTGATCAAGATACTAAGATGATTGACAAAGTGATATTTTATTTTGATAATTTTTTAGTAATTTGCAAAAGCATTTTTTTTGGTTACTTTTTCAATTTCTAAGAATTGTTTTGTTTTGGTTAGGAGTATCCTCCCATATATTGTTTTGAAAATTTGATTATTATAAGGATATTTATTAGTAGTTGTAAAATATGTAATGGATGATCCCCAATTTTAATAAAATCACTTCTCCGTTTGATTTAGTTTTAGAATCATAAATTGAGTATATAATTGTATTTTTAAACTAGATAAAAAAAAAGTTGCATTTTTAAAGATAAGTTTTTGAAATAAAAAATGAGAAAATTAGTCTAAGGTCCTTTTCCTATTTTTAGGCCTCGTTTGGGAACCCTCTTTTTTAGTCAAAAAGTCAAAAAGTTACTAAATTAGCCAAAAAGCCAACAACCCATACCAAAAAGCCAAAGATTCTCTTTTCTCTCTACTTTTTGCACATCTTTTCGTAAAAAGCCAAAAAGTCATCCGAAACATACTAGTTTTTTTTAGCTCATATTTTAGCCAAATAGTCAAAAAGTTACTAAATTAGCCTGTTCCCAAACGAGGCCAGTAATGGAAGAGATCCACAATATTATTTTATGATGTTTAAGGTCCCTTAACCCCACACAAATTTATCACAGAGAAATTTAACTCTCTCAAATGAAACCTCATTTCTCTCTCTTTGTCTCTCCCTCTCTCTCTAAACTCCTCCCCCAAAGTCTCCCTCACATCCCCAGGCGATCTCGATTGTCTCATCCCATAATGTCCATAACCTGGTGTGGAGAAGTGGTTTGGAAATACTCTCCTGATCTTGAGGGACGTTGTAGACGCGCCCTCGGGCCTCATGCTACAGTTCAGACTCGATTTGTGTCATGGTCCTGTATCTAATCTCGCAGAGTGCAATGCAAGACCGATGAATCATCAAAGAGTCCAAATCCGGCAAATCGCTTTTGAAAATAGATTTTTTTGAAAGAAGTGCCAAACATGGACTGCTTTGCTAGATACAGAGTCGCCACCTAAATATTTATTTTAGGGGAATTTAGGAAACCCTGACTCGTTGCCTAAGGCCACGTGTCCGTCATCACCAAAATTGCCTCGGTTCGGGAACTTGGGTACGATTGGGGAAGGTCACTTCGTGAGCACCCCCACTCGCCCGATCAAAGATCGGCCTCTACTAACCATGATATCTAGTTTTGAAAACATTATGTGTTCTTATTCCAGTTATTAGCCTAGAATTACTATGTGATGCGCGTAGCATACAAGTATAGACTGGGTCGTCTGAATTGGAACAAAACATTTCATGTTTGTTTATTTGAAAATGGTTTGATGGTGCTACCCGCAAGTAGGCTAAGACGTGGATTTGCCACCCTCGGGTGGGCTTAGAAAACATGATTTTGCCACTATCTAATGGGCTTAAAACTCACAGTCAATGAATTGTTCCAATCTAGATAATCCAACCTTCATCAACAGGCATTCAGGCAGATATATCACATAAGCAAATAGCCTCATGGTAAGCATGCTATCATGGCAGTCACTCATACACATGCAAGGATGCTAAAGCATAAAACTTACTGAGTACTCCGAGCCAAAACAGGAGCTAATTAGAAATCCATGCATGATCCTAACTATGCAGAAATGCCTGATGCAACACATGCAAAATGCAACTAAGATAGGCCCGGCTATTCTAAGATGGCATATGATGATGCTACAACTAACAAGTATTCAACTCCGAATTGAAATACAAATGCAGTTAGTATGATGCGCCGAGCCCGGTGCATGCAAGACAGATGAATGAATGCAAACATGCTATCATACTGTATGCTAATTGAAACATGCCCTAATCTAACCATCATAAGCTGGTAAATAAAATGGAGAAAGAAGTAGGGGTTGGAAGACATACATCACACATACGCACACTTATTACAGTTGTGCCCTCGCTCGGAGGGTCCGAATAAATAATACAGTCCCAAGTAAATAATACAGTCCGAATAAGTACAAAACCCTAATTAATTAACAAATTAATCTAGGAAAGCAGTAAGTTGGCACGCAAATCCATGGACCGCCTCGGCTCTGTTCCGAATGATGAATGATGGATGTTTGAGTTGCCTTGCGCGGAAATCCACTGCGATGCCCCGGTTTGCCTCTGTTTGCAATTGTTCTCGGGTTTTGTGCCAAGCTTCGGAAGGCTGCTGATTCTTGATTTGCTGTAACAGAGAGCAACAAAGGGGCATGGCAAAGTATTTTCACATATGTATGCATGACTACTCCTCAGGGAGTGTAGTCCTCGATCCTCGTACCACCAATCACGCATCTCGACGCATGATGGCCGAGGAGTCGAATTGCATGACTCAATGTGAAATGAATGCACATGAAAACACAACAAGACCTAAACTCCATCATGGGTAATCCGGAGTGTCGGCGACCGGGAATTGAGACACGTTCCGTCACTCGGAGTACGAAACGTCCCTCGTTTCCCATGCTTGGGCTAACTCCTATCCCAAACACAATGCAATATGCAAGACATGCATGAATGCAATCCTAACATGCAACCTAGCATACGCAATGCTATGAAATGGCATACACAATGCAAAATGTAACATGGCATACACGATGCTCTAACATACAACCTAGCATATGCAATGCTATGAAATGAAATGGCATACACAATGCATAATGGACTTATACCAACATGAGTGGACCTCAGCCACACTCACATCAGTGGCCATTAGATGAAAATAAGACAATCGAAATGCGTGCACATATGCATGCAAACCGAGGACCGAACCTAAGGCATAAAATGCTACTTTAACAAGGCATGGCAAGGATGAAGCATGGCATTTAAACGTGTGAATTCTAGCACTGAAACATGATGCTAAACAGTCCCGAAACATGGAAATATGGCACCCGATGCATGGAATGAGCCCCGAAACTCAAGGCTAGGCACATGTAATGACTTGTAGCTATACAAAGCATGCATTATTTGATTATGAAGCACAAAGACAGAGCCAAGGCAGTCCCAAAACATGAACATTTCTAGTTCAAAGCATGGCCAAAAGATGCTAGCATGATGGACTAAGGCAACATGCAAAATTGGCTAATAAGCATGAGTTGTATTACAACTATATGATGCACATGAAATCTCACCAAGCCAGCCGAAATTAGTGAACAAAACATGCCAAAATATGCCCAAATAACCACTGAAATGTAGCCAACATGTGCAAAAATGATGAGCTCCTTTAGAGGACCATGCAAGGGATTATTAAGCACATGCGTCAAGGACACTTAGCATGGCACAACCAACTATGGAAATCAAATATGACAGCCCTAAAACTCACCAAATTGGCCCTGGAATGGGTCTCGTAAACATGCAAAGAAAGGCCTCTTTGAAAGGCCTTGAATGGGACTTCTCTACACATGCATTATAGACATGAAATATGGCCAAAAGGGATTTGGACAGCACCAAGGCAGACCTCAAAACTCACAGAAAAGGGCCTGAAAAGTGACTTTGAAGCATGCAAAATAGGGTCCCTTTGGAAGGCCAACAAGGCCACCAAACAAGACAAGGAGAGAGGGGGTCACCCCCCTCTGATTTTGGCCTTCAAGAATGCATCTAAGTCACTGAAAATCCACTAGATTTCAGTGGCTAAGAGGCCAAACCATGGCCAATGCAAGTGCTCTAATGCATAGCCCTAATCATGGAGGAATGAAGCATGCATAGGGGGAAGATGACCCCAAACAGAGATGGGACCTTAATCAAACTTGAAGAGGATGTCAAAAAAAGACTTTTTTCAGTTTATAGAAAATCTCGAAAATAATCACAAGTAGAGCTAAAACATGATGCAAAAATAGCCCTAAAAGAGAGATTGAAGACAAGGGACAGTAGATGGCCTCAAACAGCAAAGAGCCCTTCAACAAAGTTGAAGAAGGGCTCAAAATAAGACACTTTACAGTTTGGCTCGAAGCCCAGAAGTTCTCACAAATAAGGCTAATATATCATGCAAAATAAGCCCTAAAAGAGAGAGAGAAGACAAGGGGTAGTAGATGGCCTCAAACAGAAAAAAGTTCTTAATAAAATATGAAGAGGAGCTCAAAATATGATCTTTTTCAGTTTAGCTTGAAGCCCAAAAATGCTTGAAAATAAGGCTAATCAATCATGCAAAATAAGGCAAGAAAAGGGGAAATAGAGACTCACCCTTGAAGAGCAGCTTTCCAGCAGCTTTTGGTCCAAAATTCTGAGCTCTCAACCTCTGCAAATGGCCTCCAAGGTGCTGGAATGAGTGATGGAGGTGGTAGGCTATGGGTTGTAGTGCAAATGGTGCAAGAAAACTAGGGTTTTGATGCTCAAGTGTAGAGATATAGGAGTGAGATGTATATGCCCTAACCAAAAGAGCTTCAACCCTTGCAATGGAAGCTCAGCCAAGGAGAGGCTCTAAATATCTCCAAAAGGCCTCACATATCCTCCATACACGTGTATGGAGGATGGTCCAATTGCCTCACAGCTGGCACAGCTGTGATGCACTCAGAGAGAGCAAAAAGCAGGAAGCAGGCCGGCCAGTTGAGGTGTCCGGCCGGCCATCCCCCCTGGTCTGCCGACCAGGGGTCAAAAAGGTCAAGGACAATTTCTGGTCGACCACCCCTGGTCGGCCACCCCAGATTGGTGGCCTCCCAGATGAGTGCAACACAACTACAGGGAGAAAAACTAGAAACAGTAACCCAGGAGAGAGAAAAACCAGCTTTTTAGAGGGGTTCAAAAGGGTCAAAAACAATTACTGGTCGGCCTACCTATATTGGTGGCCTCCCAGATGAGAACAACACAATGATATGGTGGGAGGCCAGAAATTGTGGCTCAAAAGGGTTAAAAACCAGCTTTTTGAGAGAAAAACCGGCTTTAGGAGAGAGAAAAAGAGAAAATTGGTTTTTCAGGAGAAAAGGTGGCCTTCCACCATACCACCACCTCCCTAACCATGAAAATAAGGTCCCTACCAAAAATGGACCAAAACGGATGCAAAACGAAGGTTCGGGGGGCTGAAACGCGCGACCTGGGGCCCCGAAAACTGACTGTGAAGCACCGGAGGTGGCGTACGACGGGCCACAGTGTCCCTCAAAAGGGGGGAAACAAGGTGTGTGCCAAAAACCGGAGCAAACGGAGGTGGTTAAGCGGTCTCGAACTGAGGCACATGGCCGACGGCCCCGAAAAATCGGAAACCGAGCTCCAAACGGGCAAAATGGCCTACGACTACGAAACGTAGCCTACGGCCACTGAGAGATGGTTCACAAGACCTCTCCCTCCCTTCGGGAAGAGAAAACAGGACCTGGTTCGCAAACTGAGGCAAAGTACAAAAAGAGTCCGGGAGTCCAGAGGCAAGGCTCGCAGCTGAGACTCTGAAACCTCAGAACGAGCACAATATGCAATATCACCGAGCGCTCAATCGGTGACGTCTGAGTCTTAAGGTCGGTAAAAAATGGGGTGTCTACAGTTGCCCCTCTTTGACAAAACTCGGAAGTTATAAGTGACGGGAGTGAATGTCAAAGCCCAGAGACGACCCATTTTTGACAAGGCCGAAGACTTAGACAAACAGGCGAGATAAACAGAGATGTGCCCGCAGGCGTACCTGCAGGCAGGGGGCAAAATGCAACCGACAATGCAAGAAGCCGAAGGTACCTCATGATCATGCAAATGCAGCAAGCTGTAATGAAGCACATATTCACAAATAGATGCAACCGTTTAAAGCAAGAATGCAAAGCAACAACTATATTTCATGTAGTTAAGAATGCGGAGAATTATTCAATTCTCGCCACGTCTCACACGGAGAAGATACAATACCTGCGCGGTTCGTCTGGTCACACTAGCCTCAAATGAACTGTACATACAATATCGCGCATGCAAAAGGAAGAAACTCAACAAGCACAACATAGTTAGCAACATATGTTCAACGTGACATCGAGTGCAGACAAACATGGTGTCGATGAAAAAGTGCATCGCAATGCGAGAAGGAACGCGCGTGACAACGCAAGTCAAGTATGAGGGTATGACAATACCCACGAAACATGCACAATAGTGCAAGTGGTGTGCATGAGAATGCAAGTGACATGCATAACAATGCAGAATAAATGTAAAATCGAATGTATGTTTATCGCAAAACGACGAGCAAAGAAATGCAAGTTTTTGACGAGGGCGACTCAATCGCGACCTCCGGTTTACCTCCCGGAGGGGTCACAACACATTCAAAAAGGATACACCTTGCTCTTGACGAGTGACGATGAGACACGCATCGAAAGTTGGAGTTGAAGTTCCGGCGGTGGGATTTCGCGACAAAAAGTGCACTTCTCTTGTACTTTCTCGGGTCCCGGGGACTCCAATCATCACCAAAATTTGCAGAGACCTTGGAGGCCACATGGGGAACACCATCGACCAGCTTTGGTCCCGGGGAGAGGTCACCGACCAGCTTATTGAAAAGGGGGTGATCGGCCTGCCACAAAAGGTGGTTGGCCGACCCCCTAGCCCAAATCCGAGGCAGTTTAGTCCTTTTGCACTCCTTTCTTTAAATGTGCTTATCCAAAGCACTTTTCCTCATAACTCCAGCTCCGAAATTGCCTTCTCTACCTTCCTAGAGCATTTTCCCTCTCAGATCTGCGCTCCATACGCGTTTTCCAACGTCCCACGCAAAGTTGTTTCGTGAAATCTTTCGATTTTCTTCACTTTGAACCGATTAGATTTTGATTTCGGAGCTTCTTTTCTCATTTTCAACACTTGAGGTGAGTTTGTCTCAACATTTGGAAGATTTTCTCGAGAGTTGACTTTTGTTGACTTTTTCATTTCCCAAGAGTTGACTTTTGTTGACTTTTTCCATTTTTGGCTCATTTTGCTCATTTTTGCTCCTTTTTGCAGATTTCTTGAAATGGCTGGTCATTTCCCTCACAGTGGAGGTCCTCCAGGCACCGGGGATGATCCCGATATTATGGCCTTGCCTCCGAGGATTCGACCATTTATGCTTGAGAGGTACGACCCTCTGACACATATTCTTCCTCAGGCAGTTTTTTATCATTTCACTGCTTTCGATGAACGAGCACCATTGGATCTTTTATTGCGGGAGCCGGAGTCTCACCTCTCCCATCAGACACAGGAGGTATGTGCTCCACCTTTTTACATTTCCCGCAATACATTTTGAATTTTTCGTGCATCTCATGCTTTTGTTATGCTTGTTTGCTCATTCTAGCACATAGCTTGTTCTGAACACTTAGCCTATGACACAACATTCTATTTGCATTTTGAACACACAGCTCAATCACTTGAATTTCTGAACACACAGCCCATAACTTGATTGTGAACGCACGACACACACTTGTTCGAATTTCTGAACACACAGCTCAAATTGAAGGTGAACACGCAGCACACACTTGTTGACAGTTGAACACGCAGCCCAAACTTCGAATTTCTGAACACACAGCTCAAATTGAAGGTGAACACGCAGCATACACTTGTTGAGAGTAGAACACGCAGCCCAAACTCTGAATTTCTGAACACACAGCCCAGATTGAAGGTGAACACACAACACACACTTGTTGAGAGTAGAACACGCAGCCCAAACTCTGAATTTCTGAACACACAGTCCAAATTGAAGGTGAACATGCAGCACACACTTGTTGAGAGTAGAACACGCAGCCTAAACTCTGAATTTCTGAACACACAACCCAGATTGAAGGTGAACACACAGCACACACTTGTTGAGAGTAGAACACGCAGCCCAAACTCTGAATTTCTGAACACACAGTCCAAATTGAAGGTGAACACACATCACACACTTGGTAGAAGGTTGAACACGCTGCCCAAACTTTGAATTTCTGAACACACAGCCCAGATTGAAGGTGAACACACAGCACACACTTGGTAGAAGGTTGAACACGCAGCCCAAACTTTGAATTTTTGAACACGCAGCCCAGATTGAAGGTGAACACACAGCACACACTTGGTAGAAGGTTGAACACGCAGCCCAAACTCTGAATTTCTGAACACCCAGCCCAGATTGAAGGTGAACACACAGCACAAACTTGTTGAGAGTAGAACACGTAGCCCAAACTCTGAATTACCGAACACACAGCCCAAATTGAAGGTGAACACGCAGCACACACTTGTTAAGAGTAGAACACATAGCCCAAACTCTGAATTTCTGAACACACAGCCCAGATTGAAGGTGAACACACATCACACACTTGTTGAGAGTAGAACACGCAGCCCAAACTCTGAATTTCTGAACACACAGTCCAAATTGAAGGTGAACACGTAGCACACACTTGTTGAGAGTAGAACACGCAGGCCAAACTCTGAATTTCTGAACACACAGCCCTGATTGAAGGTGAACACACAGCACACACTTGTTGAGAGTAGAACACGCAGCCTAAACTCTGAATTTCTGAACACACAGCCCAGATTGAAGGTGAACACACAGCACACACTTGTTGAGAGTAGAACAGGCAGCCCAAACTCTGAATTTCCGAACACACAGCCCAGATTGAAGGTGAACACGCAGCACACATTTGTTAAGAGTAGAACACGAAGCCCAAACTCTGAATTTCTGAACACACAGCCCAGATTGAAGGTGAACACACAGCACACACTTGTTGAGAGTAGAACACACAGCCCAAATTCTGAATTTCTGAACACACAGTCCAAATTGAAGGTGAACACACAGCACACACTTGGTAGAAGGTTGAACACGCAGCCCAAACTTTGAATTTCTGAACACACAGCCCAGATTGAAGGTGAACACACAGCACACACTTGGTAGAAGGTTGAACACGCAGCCCAAACTTTGAATTTCTGAACACGCAGCCCAGATTGAAAGTGAACACACAGTACATACTTGGTAGAAGGTTGAACACGCAACCCGAACTCTGAATTTCTCAACACACAGCCCAGATTGAAGGTGAACACACAGCACACACTTGTTGAGAGTAGAACACGCAGCCTAAACTCTGAATTTCCGAACACACAGCCCAGATTGAAGGTGAACATGCAGCACACACTTGGTAGAAGGATGAACACGCAGCCAAAACTTTGAATTTCTGAACACACAGCCCAGATTGAAGGTGAACACACAGCACACACTTGGTAGTAGGTTGAACACGCAGCCCAAACTCTGAATTTTTGAACACACAGTCCAAATTGAAGGTGAACACGCAGCACACACTTGTTGAGAGTAGAACACGCAGTCCAAACTCTGAATTTCTGAACACACAACCCAGATTGAAGGTGAACACACATCACACACTTGGTAGAAGGTTGAACACGCTGCCCAAACTCTGAATTTCTGAACACACAGCCCAGATTGAAGGTGAACACATAGCACACACTTGTTGAGAGTAGAACACGTAGCCCAAACTCTGAATTTCCGAACACACAGCCCAGATTGAAGGTGAACACGCAGCACACACTTGTTAAGAGTAGAACACACAGCCCAAACCCTGAATTTCTGAACACACAGCCCAGATTGAAGGTGAACACACATCACACACTTGTTGAGAGTAGAACACACAGCCCAAATTCTGAATTTCTGAACACACAGTCCAAATTGAAGGTGAACATATAGCACACACTTGTTGAGAGTAGAACACGCAGCCCAAACTCTGAATTTCTGAACACACAGCGCAGATTGAAGGTGAACACACAGCACACACTTGTTGAGAGTAGAACACGCAGGCTAAACTCTGAATTTCTGAACACACAGCCCAGATTGAAGGTGAACACACATCACACACTTGTTGAGAGTAGAACAGGCAGCCCAAACTCTGAATTTCCGAACACACAGCCCAGATTGAAGGTGAACACGCAGCACACACTTGTTAAGAGTGGAACACGCAGCCCAAACTCTGAATTTCTTAACACACAGCCTAGATTGAAGGTGAACACACAGCACACACTTATTGAGAGTAGAACACATAGCCCAAACTCTGAATTTCTGAACACACAGTCCAAATTGATGGTGAACACACAGCACACACTTGGTAGAAGGTTGAACACGCAGCCCAAACTTTGAATTTCTGAACACACAACCCAGATTGAAGGTGAACACACAGCACACACTTGGTAGAAGGTTGAACACGCAGCCCAAACTTTGAATTTCTGAACATGCAGCCCAGATTGAAGGTGAACACGCAGCACACACTTGGTAGAAGGTTGAACACGTAGCCCAAACTCTGAATTTCTGAACACACAGCCCAGATTGAAGGTGAACACACAGCACACACTTGTTGAGAGTAGAACACACAGCCCAAACTCTGAATTTTCGAACACACAACCCAGATTGAAGGTGAACACGCAGTACACACTTGGTAGAAGTTTGAACACGCAGCCTAAACTTTGAATTTCTGAACACACAGCCCAGATTGAAGGTGAACACACAGCACACACTTGGTAGAAGGTTGAACACGCAGCCCAAACTCTGAATTTTTGAACACACAGTCCAAATTGAAGGTGAACACGCAGCACACACTTGTTGAGAGTAGAACACGCAGTCCAAACTCTGAATTTCTGAACACACAACCCAGATTGAAGGTGAACACACATCACACACTTGGTAGAAGGTTGAACACGCAGACCAAACTCTGAATTTCTGAACACACAGCCCATATTGAAGGTGAACACACAGCACACAGTTGTTGAGAGTAGAACACGCAACCCAAACTCTGAATTTCCGATCACAGCCCAGATTGAAGGTGAACACGCAGCACACACTTGTTAAGAGTAGAACACGCAGCCCAAACTCTGAATTTCCGAACACACAGCCCAGATTGAAGGTGAACACGCAGCACACACTTGTTAAGAGTAGAACACGCAACCCAAACTCTGAATTTCTGAACACACAGCCCAGATTGAAGGTGAACACACAACACACACTTGTTGAGAGTAGAACACGCAGCCCAAACTCTGAATTTTTGAACACACAGTCCAAATTGAAGGTGAACACGCAGCCCAAACTCTGAATTTCTGAACACACAGCCCAGATTGAAGGTGAACACACAGCACACACTTGTTGAGAGTAGAACACGCAGCCCAAACTCTGAATTTCTGAACACACAGCCCAGATTGAAGGTGAACACACAGGACACACTTGTTGAGAGTAGAACACGCAGCCCAAACTTTGAATTTCCGAACACACAGCCCAGATTGAAGGTGAACACGCAGCACACACTTGGTAGAAGGTTGAACATGTAGCCCAAACTTTGAATTTCTGAACACACAGCCCAGATTGAAGGTGAACACACAGCACACACTTGGTAGAAGGTTGAACATGCAGCCCAAACTTTGAATTTCTGAACACGCAGCCCAGATACTTGATGTTGAACACACGGCTCGAACTTTGAAATGAACACACAGCCCACAGTATTGTATCTGATTTGATTTGCACACATCTCATACATTTCATTTGCAAGCAGCTTATTCATTTCATTTGCACGCATCTTATTCATTTCATGTATTCATTCTGAATACAGGTGACTTCTTGTATCACACGAGGATATGGATCCATTGCTGCGAGGGATTGGTATGCGGAGCTCCCGGAGGCTGTCTGTGACTGGGTCGACCTGGCAGGGTTCGGGCCCTTCTGCATTGGGATATCTCGCTACTCGGCCAGTAGGACGTTGATGGGGGCCCTGGTAGAGAGATAGTGGGATACCACCAACTCCTTCTATGTCTCTGCTACTGGGGACATGACTATGACCCCATTTGACTTTGCCGTGCTCACAGGCCTTGATGTGGGAGGCTGGGCGATTCCTTATGACGAGGAGATAGGCGAGTGGGAGGCCGCCTGGATTTATCTATTGGGAGCTCGCCCGCCAGTCGACAGATCCTCGGGCAGGGTCTGATACACCTGGTTTTCCTCGCGTTTCAGGGGGAGAGTGCCTGGGACTCCCGTGGAGGTAGCACAGTACACCCGCGGATTTTTGATGTTCCTCTTCGGGACTACTCTGTTCGCCGATAGGGGGAACACCATCGGACTCTATCTGTTGAGTGCTCTGGTGGACCTATCACAGGTCAGCCGATATGACTGGGGTGGCGCCGCCTTGGCTACCCTCTATTGTTACATGAGCACGACCTCCCGTGGATGGGGGAATATAGTTGGCGGCTACTGGAGGGCTTGGGAGGTACTTTCTACCCTCTTGGTTTACATTTCAGCTTTTCATCATCTGTACACTACACACACAGTACACTTTACATTCTGCACTTTGCACTTTGCTCTCAGCATTTTACATTTACATTCTGCACTCAGCATTCTGTATTCTGATGGCTATTGCTCTGTTTTCCACAGCTATGGGTTTTTGCATACTTTCCCACACTAGCCCCAGAGCTGGAGGTGGAGGTGCCCGTTATGACCTCTTATTCACTTGTATTTGAGGGCTAGTACCGGCCGAGGCCTCCGGAGTCTCTTCTCTACCTTCGGCAGTATTTCGATACAGTGCGATCGACAGAGGTATTTCAGAATTCTCAATTCTTCATTCTTTTCATCTTTGATTTGTCTTGCACATTCCCGATTTCTGATTGGCCTATGCATTGGTTATCCGCAGATTACGTGGCAGCCCTGGGTGCCTTTAGGCAACGACATTCGATTTCGGTTTCCTGGAGCATGGGGTGCCACTCGGTATCGGATCCTGCTCGAGGGGCCAGTTGGTAGGGCCTGGTTTTTGGGAGATCACTTCTTGCGCCAGATATGGGGTTACCCTACTCAGGACATCCCCTCAGCACCTCCAGACGACATGCGGACCGCTGATAGGCTCCCTCCCCAGGAGGTCACTAGCGCCATGCTGGGCACTGATGCATTACTACATTTGGAGCAGGGGGAGTACGCGACCTACCGTCACACGTACTTGATGCCTCCACTGACAGGTGTCCGTAATCCTACGAGTTGGTCTGCGGGTGCACCGTCATCGAGCCGAGCTCAGGCTGCAGGTGCTCCTTCTACTAGTAGGGTTGGCACATCTAGAGATGGGGGTGGATTGGTTCCCCCGATTCCTCCGACTCATCATCATGCTGGGTGGCCAGACATGCCGACTGTAGCACGTCCGCGGGGGACCTCGGCTACAGCTCGGACTCGATTTGTGTCACGGTTCTAAATCTGAACCAAAGAGTCCAACTCTGGCAAATCGTTTTGAGAAAAACTGATTTTTGAAAAGAAGTGCCAAACATGGACTGCTTTGCCAGATTACAGAGTCGCCACCTAAATATTTTAAAATGGGAAATTTAGGAAACCCTGACTCGGTGCCGAAGGCCACATGTCCGTCATCACCAAAGTGGTCTTGGCTCGGGAGCTTGGGTACGATCGGGGAAGGTCAGCTATGAGCACCCCCTTTCGCCCGGTCCGAAGACCGGCCTCTACTAACCATGATATCCGTTTTTGAAAACTTTATGCGTCCTTATTCCGGTTATTAGCCTAGAATTACTATGTGATGCGCACAACACAAAAGTATAGACTAGATTGCCTAATTTGGAAATAAACATTGCATATCCGTTTTATCTCGAAAAACGTGTTAGTTTTTGTGCTACTCGCAAGTAGGCTAAAATGCGGATTTTAATGAATTGTTCCAACTCGCGCAATCCAACCTCCACCCACAGGCATTCAAACAGTTTAACACATGTAAGCAATTAGCCGCATGGTAATCATACTGTCATGTTAACATTCACACGCATGCGATATGCTAAAGCATAAATACTTACATCGTACTCCGTGCCAAAAACAGAAACCCAGTTAGCAAACATGCATGACCTAGTTCATGTTAAATGGCTAATGCAACACAAGCATAGATGCAATCTAGAGTAGGCTCGGCTAACCCTAAAGATAGCATGTGAAATGCACTTTATTTGATGCACGTATTCAATTAGGAATTGAAAGTACAATGCAGTTTGTATGATGTACCGAGCCCGGTGCATGTAAACAAATGCATGAATGCACGCATTCATAGCATAAGGTATGCTAAAATAAACGTGCCCTAATCTACCATAAGCAGGTAAATAAAAGGGTTAGAAAGAAATGGGGATTGGAAGACATACACCCACTCACGCACACTTATTACATTTTTGCCCTTGCTCGGAGGGACCAAAATAATATACAGACCGAATAAATAATTAACTAAACTAGCTAATTAAATATTACAAATTGAATAAATTAATTAAGCTAATTAATTAACCTAATTAAAGCAGTAAATGCCTCGGGAGGAGGGCCGGATGCGTCGCGTGCCCGGGACTCGCTCGGAATCGCACTGCCGTGCACGGGTTGCCTCTGTTTCCTCTGCTTTCCTCCTCAGAAAATTACCAAAATCCCAGGAGTGCCTCTCAGGGCATTGGGGATCACCACCGGCTGGGATAGAACACCACCGGCTAGAAGATGTGGCCACCGGCACTAAATTTCCTTATCGGCTGCCAATGAGCAGCCGGTCGGCACTAAAAAGTGCCGGTCGGCACAAAATTCCTGCAGAACCTGCAACTCACAGCAGCAGAGGGAAACAACATGCAAGGCAATGCAATTCAAGCCATTTATGCACCAAACACATCCCACATCATGTTTATGACTCAATGGGGCATGTGCCTCGATCCTCGGACCACCAATCGCGCATTTCCATGCGTGATGGTCTAAAGGACCAAGAATGCAACTTCAATGTCAAATGCACACAAACCAAGCAAGCACATAAGGGTGCTAAACCTCCATCATGACTTAGTCAAGAGGCCTAGCATGCATGTCCATGTGATGCAACCCTAAGCATGTGATCTAGCATGCAATATGGACAATGGCATGGCATTTATGCAAGCATACAAACAAGCATATAAGGCAAGTATGCTAACTAAGCAATGGGATGGACTTATACATGAATTGGGCAGCTCTAACAAGGCTCAAAACAATGGCCAAAGTGCCTAAAGATGGGGTCTAAACACACATGCACACATGCACACATTAAGACACCAACACTTGAGCATAACAAACAACATTCAAGCACACTTGAAATGAGTTAAACATGGACTACTAGCATGTAGTATAAGCTCTGAAAATCAAGCAAAACATGTTGCCAAATCATGCAATAAAGCAAGCTAAACATGCATGCAAGTGGTCCAAAGCTTAAGGTAGGCCAAAGGTGCATTGAACTACACCTAGCACAAACACACATGGCAACACTTAACCAACCAAAATCAGAGTTTTACCACATAAAACTAAGCCCAAAATAACACTTAGATGGCATCTAAATGGCATGGATCTAAAGGCATGCAATATGACCAACACATGGAGCATACAAAACATGCTTTTGAAGCTTTAAAGGAGCATGCAATGCAAACATATGAGCATGTCAAATGGACTGATATGACATGATAAATGGTTCCAAACCCTCGAAATGATGCAAGTATGGCATGCTACACAATCATGCACCTAAGGCTCACAAGCCAAGAATACAAAGAGGCTATGTTAAGCATGCAAAAATCAAACCAAATGACTATGGTCAGACCTAAAACATGTTAAAATAAGCACAAAAGCTTCATGAATCAAGGCCCAAAACATGCTAGAAACTAAGGCATACCACCTAAGCATGTTAAGGCATAAAAGAGCATTACAAGACACCTATGCTAAGCATGCAAAAGGGGCCTAAACCAACTTGAAATCATGTTATAACATGGCAATATAAGCATGAAAAACAAGTCAAACATGCCCAACACACACTCAAGCATGAAACTCCATAAGGAAGCAAAATTTGCCCTTTTCAAGGACATCAAGGAGAGGGGGTGACCCTCTCCTTCTTGAGACTTCAAGGCATGCTCTTCACCACTGAAATCCCTCAAGATTTCAGTGGTGAAGAGATCCTATCACCAAAATCTCGGATCCCTCACAAAATAGCACAAAAAGTGCCCTTTTCAAGGCCTAAGGGTGGTCAAACTCACCCAAACCACTAAACACTCTTAATGAACAATAAAGAGGGCTTAAAAACAGAACTTTTATGTGCCAAACACTAAGCCCAAAAACTGTTCTAAACTAGGTAAAAAAAGATTACAAAAATGGGGAATAAAGGGGTAGTTTCTTACCCTTGATGACTATCTTCACAAAGGTTGTTGTGCTTGGTCCCTTGAGCTCCAAATCAGTCAAGAACTTCAAGAATAAGCTCTGATTTTCAAGAATGCCAAGAAAAGGTGGAAGACTAGGTGTGTTAGTGTAATAATATGAACTAAAACACCTAGAAAGCAAAAGAGAAAGGGAGAGATAGGGTGTGTATCTATCTTAACCCTAAAAAAAACCAGAGCTCTAACTCTCTAACAATGTCTAAAGCTCTTGGATTTTGTAACCCTTGAGCCAAGAGAAGAGGTCCTTCTCTTATAGGCAAAAAAAGCTTACAAGCTTAGCCACCAAGCAAACTCATCCCTCCATACACGTGTATGGAGGGGAAACAAAACCATACAGCTGTATGAAAATATCTCATAAAGCAACTGCACAGTGTCCGGCCGGCAGAAAATGTCATTTAGACAAAATTTAGTGCCGACCGGCACAAAAGAGTGCCGACCGGCACAATAAAGTGCCGATGACAACTCTAGCCAGCCGGTGGCCTCTAGCCCCAGCCGGTGGTGTGTGGGGATGCCTCAGAAGGCATTCCCTGCCCCTCAAAGGCAAATCACAAGTGTTTGGTGCAAAACCAAACACAAACGGTCGAGTCCGGAGGTCCTGAGGCACGGCGCGCGAGCCGAGAACTCCGGGAACTCCAAACGAACACACACATGGATGATCACCGAGTGTTCGAGCGGTGACGTCCGAGTCTTAAGGACGGTCAAAAATGGGGTGTCTACAGTTGCCCCTCTTTGACAGAACTCGAAAGTCATAACAATGACGGGAGTGAATGTCAAAGCCCGAAGACGACCCATTTTTGACAAGGCCGAAGACTTGGACAAACATACAAGACAAGCAAGACATGTGCCTATAGGCAGGGGCGAAATGCAACTGAAAATGCAAGAAGCCTAGCATAATTTATGAAGAAAAGCTGTAACGAAGCACACATGCGACAGTTTTAAGCTAGCCAAGACAAAACCAACTACACTACAAGGCAGAGGGAATGTGAGAGAATCAAGCGATTCTCGCTACGTTTCACGCGGAGGATACAATACCTGTCCAGTCCGCCTGGTTCCACCAGCCGCAAATGAACCGTACATACAATATCGTGCCTGTAAAGAAAACAAACTTAACAGGTATGATATTGTTAGCAATATGCATGACAATGCAAGAATGAATGCAAAATGATATGCAATATATACAAAACAATGTATGAATAATGCAAATGAAAATGCAATGCAATTGAAACAATGCAAACTATATGCAGAGCAATTGAATCATGATCCAATCATGAGCGATTCAAAACCACACGTATGTCAAATAGATTGATGGAGGTAACAAGTCCGTCTACCATAGAACGTTCAACTGAACTATGAGTAATGTAGACGGACACAAGAACGAGTATTGGGTGGAATGACATAAGTGGGGTAACGACCCGCTGGAGAAAGAATGATGATCCTAATGCCGGATGCAAAATTACACTACAATGTAATATCTACAATGGATATGGCATGCAACCAAACCACATCTTGCCTAGGAAAGGCATGTACACATACAAGACGCGGCTAACATAGAACGGTCCACTGAACTATGTTTTGACGTGAAAAGTATAGGCACATACCAGACCAAGCTCAACATGGAAAGGCGCAAACCATAGATGGAAGGTGATACAATGGATGCATGCAAGCTACAATGCAATGGAAATGGATACAATGGATATGGCACGCGGGCCAAACCAAATCTTGCCTAGGAAAGGCATGTACACAAACAAACCATGTCTAACACAGAAAAGGTGCCGCAACCCTCAAACCAACATACCAGCGTGGAATAGGCGCGTACACATGCAGAACTGTGTTTTAACGTGAAAAGTAAGGGCACATACCAAACCAAGCTCAACCTGGAAGGGCGCAAGCCATAGATGGAGGGTGATGCAGTGAAATGCATGCAACCTATAATGCGCTATCTACAATGAAATGGATGGAATGCATGACAATGCAGATGATGCAATGACCATGATTGCCGTTTTCCCTATCTTACCAGCAGGGCGATATACTAGGTTGGTTCAGTATCCAGAATCGAGGCGTAAACACGCCGCCTCAACCTATGGGGCTTCCATACAGAGTTCAAGCCGAGGGTTCACCCCCCTGGGTATTTAAACCAGACTTTAGTCTCGGAAATTCTGAACCTTTGCGTTCCAGGCATAAGCCGTTCAAACTCTAGTTTTCACCGTCCCCATCGGTCTGCTAGGAACTCACCGCAAGCATGGAAGTCGTTCGGGCACGACAAACACCAAAGGAATTGCACCTTCAGAGGATTTAAGGTCTCCTAGACCGGAATGCAAAATGTATGCATGACAATGCATGTTGTTTTTGTTTTTGTTTGTCTGAAAATGCAAATGATGCATGATTTTTTTTGCTTTTTGGTTTTTGAAATGCAAATGATGCATGATACATGCGCTACCTACAATGATACATGACAATGCAATATTTACAATGCGATGCATGATAATGCGGATGGGGCACGCATGCCGATGTATCGAAGGTTTTGCACCCTCCAAGGATTTAAGGTCTCCTAGACCGTGTGTGTTTTTGGTCCCGCCGGACCCTCGTTTCGGGGCAACGCAAGTGTGGTGCGCAAAATAGCGCGATGAAATGCATGCCAAATGCAAGGAGGGGCAACTGTTAGAGAGCAGAATATGCATGACAATGCTTGCAATGAAATGCATGACAATGCAGTCAAACGGGTTTAAGGTCTCGCCAAACCCGGGGGGCAACGATGAGATGCGCAAAACAATGCTGTGGAATGCATGCCAAATGCAATGAAGGGCGCAAGATGGTGCGATGAAACGCACGCTAGACGCAGCGAGGTGCGTCTTAATGCACCGAAGGCCTCGCGCCTCCCGAGGATTTAAGGTCTCCTAGACCGCACGTGTTTAAGGTCTCGCCAGACCAAGCGGGGTAACTGTTATGCAACACTTAAGTGAATGTGATGCAAACGAGTAACGCACGCGGGTGCAAATGGGGCAGGCGAGACGTGCGTGTCTCAAAAGATGGAAAATGGAGTGCAATGAGGGTGCGCCAAACGGCGCGATGCGATGCATGCCAAATGCAATGAGGGGCAACTTTAGTGCACCGAAGGTCTTGCACCTCCCAAGGATTTAAGGTCTCCTAGACCGTACGTTTTTAAGGTCTCGCCAGACCCGGATGGGTGCACGGTTTCAAAATGCGCGGCAATGCGCGGCTGCTGAGATGATGATACATAATAATGCATGCGCCAAAGGTTTTGCCTCTTCGAAGGATTTAAGGTCTCTTGGACCGTACGTGTTTAAGGTCTCGCCAGACCGGACGTGTTTAAGGTCCCGCCGGACCCGGATCAAACTCTAAGGTGCGCGAAATAGCGCGATGGAATGCGAAATGCAAGATGAAGCACGTGAGGTAGTACACCTCGCGTGGATCAAAATGAAATGCAAAATGAAGCACGTGAAGTAGTACACCTCACGTGGATCAAAATGAGATGCAAAACGAGGCACGTGAAGTAGTACACCTCACGTGGATCAAAATGAGATGCAAAACGAGGCACACGTACCTCGAGATGCAACGAAATGCAAAATGAGGCACGTATACCTCATTTGATGGTCAATGAAATGCAAAACGAGGCACACGTACCTCGGGATGCAATGAAATGCGAAATGAAACACGTGAGGTAGTACACCTCACGTGGATCAAAATGAAATGCAAAGTGAAACACGTGAAGTAGTACACCTCACGTGGATCAAAATGAAATGCAAAATGAAACACGTGAAGTAGTACACCTCACGTGGATCAAAATGAGATGCAAAATGAAACACGTGAAGTAGTACACCTCACGTGGATCAAAATGAGATGCAAAATGAAACACGTGAAGTAGTACACCTCACGTGGATCAAAATGAAATGCAAAATGAGAGAGTATGACACGCATGCCATACGACAATGCAAGACGGTGCAAGTCGCAAGGGACGTGCAAGATGGCGCGATACGATGCGCCGGACAATGTGATGGATGCGCGTGACACACACGGGGCAACTTTTGAATCTCTGTAAACGACAAAAGGATACAAAAGGGATATAATCTTTGCTTGAATTTGAGTGCCACGCACAGTAGAGACGGTCCGAAGTCAAAACGGAGGCCGGTTGAGCATCGGGGATGCATTTTCTTGCCCTTTCTTGAGCTATAAAGACCCAAAACTCCTCAATTTGCCTAAAAAGGGCCTTGGGAACACCACCGGCTGAGTGGGGTGGTCACCGGCTACCACCGGCTGCATAAAATCATCTATCGGCACAAAATAGTGCCGACCGGCACAAAAGAGTGCCGACCGGCAGAAAATGCCTGATCGGGGGCAGTTTTGCCATTTTGCCTCGGGTCTCTTAAAAATAGGGCTTGAAACCCTATTCCTCACACTTCAAGCCGCCGAAAACTCCTCCTCTCTCTCTCTAGAGTGTTTTCCTTTCGATTTTTCGCCGATTTCTTCGCGTTTCACGCCCATTTTCTCGTCGGATTCGCGATATTCTTCGCGTTTCGGACATTTTCGACCGAACAAAACTTTGTTTCGGTGCATTTTTCACCATTTTCGCCTTTTCGGGACTTGTTCCCCTCGATTTTCTCTTCATTCTCGTGTCTTTTCACATTCCGACCCTTCCGGCCATTTCCGACCCTCTCGGGGTTGACTTTGTCGGTTGACTTTTCGTATTCCGGCCCATTTTTCATTTTCCGGTCATTTTTCACCACCATTACCCATGGCAGACGATGTTCCACATGTCGGGACTCCCCCGGACCATGAGATGGACCCCGGGGTCGAGCTCCTCCCGTTGAGCGAGCGCCCATTCGATCCGGCGACCTATCGCCCGGCCATCCACGTGCTACCACCCGATGGACTTCGCCATTTCCGCGGTTTTGACAGGGCTTTGGACCCGGAGCCCTTGCTGCGCGAGCCGGCCTCCCACTTGTCTGCTGGTGCCACCGAGGTAACATTCTGGTCTTTTATTTTCTGCAATGTAGGATTTCCTGTCAACTGCCATAGCTAACCGAACCCATTAACTGCTTAGTTCTGATGTACTGTACTGTAGTTGATTGTAGACAAACTCATAACTGACATCTGTTTAGGACCGACGCGCATGCACACACAATACATTATCCTCAAGCACTCAAACACACGACACACATTGCACTGCAAATTCAAAGACACCCGGTGCTTATTTGAATCTAAAAAAAAACTGCACGCATGCTAGTTTTGCACTGAATCGAACCACTCGAATACGCTGCCGTATTACATACTGTAGCTCACTGCAGACACACGATGACCCGTTATCTGCTTGAATCTGAAAAATGCGCACACGTGCACCATATCTGTATGCTGTTTCTCACAAAACACACTGACACATCACAGGCCGTATTCCACCGCAGTATACTGAAACCTGACATTTGCTTGCATCTGAGAAACGTACACACGTGCACGATGCTTACACAGATTTGCACCGTTCAAACAAAAAACACACTGACGCATCGCACATTGTAGTTTACTGTAAACACACCGGCACCCGTTTTTTTTTGTTTGAATTTTAAAGATAATCTGCACGCATACCAGATTTACACCAACTGCATATCTTCATATGGCTTTGCAATTTCTTGACTACAGGGAGACTCCCATACTCTCCGCGGGTATGGGAACGTTACCGCTCGCGATTGGTACGCCGAGCTGCCTGACGCCGTTAGCCGCATTGTGGATCGGGCCGGCTTCGGTACCTTCTGCAGGGGACTTTCCAAGCTCTCTGCCTGCAGACCTCTTCTTGCCGCTCTGGCAGAGGTGGTGGGACACCACCGATTCTTTTCATCTATCAGCGACCGGGGACATGACGATGACCCCTTACGACTTCTCGATGCTCACCGGCATCGGGGTGGGGGGTGATCCGATCCCCTTCGACACAGACATGGACGAGTGGATTGCCGCTCAGGTTCATTTGCTCGGCGAGGCGCCGCCGCTTGTTCGTCCAGGGTTCGTCCGCTACTCCTGGTTCGAGGTGCAGTTTAGGGTGCAGCCTGCGTTGGAGGCGGCGGCTCCGATGACCGAGACGGCCGTAGAGCAGTATGCCCGTGGCTTCTTGATGTTTCTGCTAGGGACCACCCTCTTCGCCGACCGGGCGAACACCGTGCCTCTCTGTCTTCTCAGCGCACTGGTGGACGTCCGACGGATTGTGCAGTATGACTGGGGTGGCGCGGGTCTGGCCACCCTTTATGGCTACATGAGCTCCGTTTCTCGTGGCAGTGGACAGCTGCTAGGAGGCTATTGGCGAGCCTGGGAGGTATGTCTTCTCCTCTGCTTTACATTTCTGCTCTGTACTTTCTGTATTCTGTACACTGCACACATTGTTGTCTGCTTTACAATTACTGCACACTATACACACGGCACACACATATTTCTACTTTATACTGACTGTATACTGTACACACGGCACACACATACTGCTGCTTTATACTGACTGTACACTGTTCACACTGTACACTCTGCTCAATACACTGCACAACACACGGCTCCGCTATTTCTGCTTTATTCTGTATTCTGCTTTTCTGATAAATGTTCTGACATCTGTCTTGCAGTTGTGGGTCTACGCCTACTTCCCCAGGCTAGAGCCAGTGCCGGAGACGGAGACTCCTCTGGTTGTCCCCTTTTCACGCCGCTACGACAGGAGGTGTACCCGGAGGCCGCGGGAGACTTTCAGCTTCTTCCGCCGTTTCTTCGACACCATCACTCCCACCGAGGTATGTTTCACTTACAGTCCGTTTAAGCTTCGCTTCCAGGCGTACATTCCTGTATCCATAGATAATCAACTGTATTTCATTTCAGGTCATCTGGCAGCCGTGGGCTCCACTACCAGCGGTGATACGAGATCGGTATGCCGGCGCCATCGAGACCTCGCGCTACCGGATTCTCCTGGAGGGCCCGGTCTATCGGGCCTGGTACCTGGGTGAGCGCTTCTTGCGTTAGACCCTAGGATTGCCAGAGCAGATAGTTCCGATCCATCCTCCCGAGCGCGTGAGGGAGACTGAGGGGTACAGCTTCCAGCAGATGGAGGACTACACCCTTGGTTGGGCCGTGGACGTTGATGCCTACAGGGGCGAGGGCGACTACTCAGAGTACATCCGGACCTTCATCATGCAGCCTCTGAGCAGGGGCTCTCGAGCTGATCCAGCGAGACCTGCGGCGCCAGTGGCCCGGGCAGAGGTAGGAGCAGGAGCGGGGCCATCACAGAGGGCTCGGGCTCGCGGCAGGAGGGGAGTGCAGAGGGGGCGAGGGACGGGCTGGCCCGCTTTGCCTACTATGTTGACTTATAGGGGGCAGAGTGGAGAGACCTACCAGATCCCTTTTGCTTCTCCCCCGGCTGATCATGAGCTGGCTGGTATTCCTGACTTGCCGCCGGTATGTATTACTTTATTTCTGCATCTTGCATTGTTATTTCAGTTCATTCAGATATCCCACAGAATACTGATGTATTTAATACTTCTGCAGGCTTCCTCCGAGTATACCCGTCAGTCTGTGGAGCTGAATGCCTCCCTGATGGGGATGCTGTAGCGGACCCTCGACGCTTTGGCCGTCTACGGCTTGCCGGTATGTTCTACTGACCACAGTCTCAAACCATACTCTGTTTCGCACCGTCTGCTATACTGCACAAAAATCTGACAAACTGCTCACGGCTTTCATACACTGTGCTTATACACTACATCTGGCACTGATTCACTGTTTACAGCATTCACACCCTGTACTCATACACTGCATTCTGTACTGATAAACTGCTCACGGCATTCACACACTGTAATCATACACTGCATTCTGTACTGATAAACTGCTCACAGCATTCACACACTGTACTCATACACTGCATTCTATACTGATAAACTGCTCACAGTTTTCTGATGTGCTTGTTCTTCGTATTTTCAGCCTCCCTTTCCGATTCCTCCAGTGGGTGGCGCTGCTCCGGCTGGGCCTTCCCTTTCTACTCGAGATGGCAGGATATTCCCTCGTACTAGAGGGGGACGTGGTCACGTGGGGAGCAGCTCGCGAGCTCCAGTTCCGGGAGACGGTGAGTCGGAGGCGGGGACTGAGTCATTTGCGGAGGAGGCCGGGGATAGCTCAGGCTCGGGCTCTGACAGTGACGGCTCCGACGATGCTTTTGTGCTTTTGCCTAGGAAGAGGGCGAGGACTGATCCTTAGGCATGAGGCCTGCTGCTGGCTGCTGATGATTTTGCTGCTTCTTTTCTTTATTTCTTTTCTTGTACTTTTCTCTTTTTTGTAGATAGAGTACTTTGTACTGCCGCAGGCAGGTTTTGCTTTCTTCAAAAGTTGTACTTTGAAAGAGATTATATAACACAAACTTTTTGTCTGAAAAAGTATTTACATTTGTGTATATTTCATACCCTGCACTGTGTTACATCATATTACACCTCAAATGTAAATGATATTGATCTGTTGTCTGACACTTGAACACTTGCACTGTAATAATCAGATAACCCACCGACTAATCGGCAATACAAAACATACACATCACTGCTTGAAACTGGACACACAGCCCAATACTCTACTGGGGACTAATCTGCTGGGGATTGATCTGTACGCAACTCGGAATACGGCATTCGGCCCATCCTGCATACAACAAATTCTGAATCAACAGAGCTGAAACAGTTATAATCGAAACACATCCGAATGTCCCAAATCAATCCTTTCCTTCTCCTGCCTCATACGAATGTAGAGAATGGCACAACATTCAGAGCACGAATGATTTTGAGAAAGAGTTTCACGACCAGAGTATCGAGTCTACCACAGGACACGGCGAGACAGACTTAAACAAAGAAACAAAGGCACACGACCTGACACAACGAGGCACGCTCGGAAAAGACTCGAAGCCGAAAACAAGACCGACAAATCAAAAGACACGACACGGACGTGTTTGAAAACAAAAGATCTTGAGGAGCCAATCCTTCCGGGCAGGTTCCCCACCCTCTCTGATTTGTGTGATCCTCACGCCACTCGGCCCTCGAGCTCGGTTTTTCTCACAAAACCCTTTTTGCTCACTTTTTCTCTCAACTTACACCTCTCTGTTCTTTATTCTCTCATTTTTCATCCCTCCCCAGGGTGATTGATGGATGAATAGGAAGCGGCGGATTCATGCCGAATACAGCTAGCTCACGGCTATTTCTTCTGATAGATAGGGCGCCTTCCTGGCAAGCGCGTTGATGACAAGGGAAAGACAGAACACCTGACTCAAACTGTGCCCCTGGTTCATTACTTCGACCGTTTTTTTTTTGTTTTCTTTCTAAAACGGTTTCGATCACAATGAACGTCAGATTAGCGCGCTTATTCGATCTTTGATTTGAAAATCATGCAAGTCAGGCCGTAAGCACTGAAAGTTTTCCTTTTGGGTCCAAACATGGTCTGATTGAAAATGAAATAGTTTTTCCGAAAACAGTCAACCTCAGTAAAAATTTTCAAAAACTATTTTTGCAAACAGTCAGTGCTGGATAAGCACGGAACTTACCCTCGAGATGCGCAAACTCGGATCGGAGGTAATGGAGAATTGCCCCTTGCTTAAGGGAGGGGCAAGGCAACGGAAAGTTGCCCCTAGTTTGGGCGACAACTTAGGGCAACATGTGGCAATACATGGCAACGGAAAGTTGCCCCTTGTTTGGATGATGCCGCAGCATGCTATAAACCAGTCCTCGTTGATGACGATCAGACCCTCGGACGCGGAGGAGTTGAAGACGGTCTGAATCAATATGTGGACACAGTCACCTGGAAGGTGTTGGTGGCTGGGCTTCAAGAGGAAGTTACTCACGGAGTTCCAGATTGTTACAATCGAAATATCAGTTTCGGAGGAGGCATAAATGATCAAAACCATGACATGGACTGAAACGCTATGGAAGCGTTGGGGGCTGGACTTCAGGATGAAGTTGCCTACGTATCCCAAACATGGGAATCAAGCCTTACGTAGTTCCGGTTAAGGTACACTCGGGTATTTTAACCTTCACTATTTTTAGGCTCTCACTTTTGCCAAGGCGCCCAATGCGGGTTTTCGACCTTGCGAGCTTTATTCTTCTTTCTTTTTCAATTTTTTCTGATTTTTCACTTCTTTTCTTTTTTTTGCTTCTTTTTTCCTCTCTTTTTCTTGTATTTTTTGTCTTTTTTCCTTTTTTGTATTTTGCTTTTTTTTTTTTGCTTTATTTTCTTTGTATTTTTCTCTTGCTCTAACTTTTGCCTGGATCGCCCTTCCGGGTTTTCGGCCCAGCGAGCCTCTCAAAGGGTAAAAGTGTAGCTTTGTCCATGCCAAATGGTTTTGAGATCCTGAAGTCATCCGAATCCAGGAGAATGGGTGTCATTGATTTGCAGAAGGATCCACCTTTTGGCTCTTCGAGCACCTCGGATATTTTTGCCCCTAGTTCGAGGGGTGCTTCCGCTCTAGCCTTGCAAGCTTTTTCTGATGAGGTCTGACCTTCTTGATCTGACTTCGGTGCCTTTTGTTCGAGGGCTGCTTCAAACAGGGCCCCACAGGCGTTTCATGGCACTGTTGAATGTTTTGAACGGGTTCCAGTTCGCAACAGATAAATTGAACCTTGAGGCTGAGAGTGATCCTAGGCTGCACAATCTCAAGAGCGGTTCCACACAGGTCTTCACAAGACTGCGCAAAACATTTTGTTTTTGAAAGTTTTTAAGAAAGCGACAAATCGCTCGCGCAGAAGATAGTGTGGAACCAGTCTGGATCAAACCAGGGTCCTTCTCAGTACTCACGCTGACAGGCATGATTTCATTCATTAAAAGTTTAGCGTGCCTCTCTTTTTCTCTCAGTTGATCAAAGTTTTACAAATCCCGAGGAATTCATTCCTCTTTGTTTTCACCGCAATGTTCGAAAGGTTTTGAAAAACTCAGGTTATTACAATGACTTCAAGGCACAAGAGAGTAGGTAGAAGGTACTATCGTTCCTCTCACAAAGCAAGCATAAAAACAGAGTAACCGCAGCTGTTTCATTCCAAAACCCTGATTGCAACCGGCTCCTTAACTGAGACAGACTCAAAAGGAAAAACAACTAATTACAAGACAAAACGGTGTTCGAGGTAACAACCCCGAAATCACCTGGTATTCTATACAAGAGGGATTGACTCATTACAATTAGACAGACCCTTAAGCAAAAGGACTGTCTCCCAACAATGAGACAGGCTCAAGATAACACAAAAGACTGACCCGATACTCAAGTCAGAATTTACAAAACTAGTATTGGTCGATGCTAAAAAATGTGTGCCAAACGCTGCATCCAAAAAATGTTCCTACTACTGCCCGCAGGCGGTTCGCCTTCTGATCACATACTCGCGGTATCTGTGTCCTCGATATCTGTGTCCTCATATTCCAAGAACTCTGTAGTGACTGATTTGGCCGAGGTAGGCGGGAGGATAACCTTGTTATCGATCAAATCCTGCACCTCATGACGGAGGCGGAAGCAATTGTCGGTACTGTGACCGGTCTGCTGATGGTACGCACAGTACTGAGTGGCATCATGGCCTGCTGGAAGGGGTTTGGGGAGCGGCCTAGGATCGAGGGGTGTAAGATGCCCCTTTTTGGCCAAGATCAGAAGTGCCCTAGACAAAGGCATGTAGAGAGGATGGAAGGCCCTGCGCCCCCGGGGCAGGTATTTTGGGGCCTGAGCACTCTTGCTAGATGAACTAGCGAACGGGTCAGCGGGTGCGGCTTTGAGTTTCTGATTCTTCCCTGGTGTAGGATTGGGAATGGGAGAAGCCACCCTGGCATGACGGGGCCTGTCCCGATTTTCTGATTGACCGGAACTGCCCTCAGGCGGAGTGGGGAAAGCATCCTCCACAGCTTTTGTCGTAACTGCGGATATCTGTTGCTTGTTCATTCCCCCGGCTTTCAAAGCCTCTACTGCCCACAGCAGTCGTTCGATGGGATTGGCATCTGCCTTCACTTTGTCTTTACCTCTGGCCTCAGCCTGATGAGAGGTTTGGGTTGGTACTGGTACATCACTGTTGTGGGTGGAGGTCATCTCCGACTGGTTGAGCTCGATCACAATCCGCCCCAGCAGCGGGGGCTCTTGGGGTTCGAAATTTCCGGCATATGGCGCAACCGGTGGCGAAGTTGACATTCCGTAAGCGAGATCCGCCACGGACCTCTGGAGATCACCTATCATCCCCATTAACTCGAATGTAGTGGGCTCGCGAGCCTGATAGAACTGGGGGGTCCAGATTGGGTGTGCAGCGGGTGACCTGGGTGGGTGCGGCATATCAACAGTAGCATCATTCTGTGGGATGGTTTCCTGACTCAACGCGGCCGTCATGACCACAATCTCTTCAGAGTTCTGCATCATGTTCAGTCCTGCCTCAGCAAAGGGGGAGACGCTAACTGTTCTGGGTCAACTCACTGAATCTCTGAACTGAAACGGAAAACAAGCAGTATTTCAGCCCCAAACAGATCAAACACGGGTGTAGCCGGACAACTGCGCTCTACTACTGAACACTATTCCCCGGAGTCACTATCAAAATTGAACTGAGACCCACAGACACAGCTAATTCTCAATAACACTGATACTGGTGCCCTCGGGCCGGGTACCCAAACTCGCAAACTGATATGTACGTTCCCTGCAGAGTTACACTCTAAAGCACATAGCAGATAGATGAGAACCAAAACACCCCTATATTGGGGGAGGGTTTCCCTGTCCTATTTTGTCAGGAACTAGGGTTTCACTACGCACACAGCGGTTTCAGACAACTTAGCATCGGGTAAGCAACCTGTCCTAGTTTGGAATGGTCACTATGGATTCCAAATATGCACTAGGTCGAATGGTCAAGAGAGGGTGCCCCGGTAAAAACCGGGGTTTGTGTTCCCATACTGGCAGAGCCCGCAACCGGTCAGCCTTATGGACATGCCTTGACAAGACAAGCCTCCAGCAAACCGCTCAGGAATAGCAGATGGCCAACACGGTGTCCTAGGCGCACCAATGCACATGCAATGCAAAGAAACACATAAGTGTAGTCAAAAAAGGATATCACGAGTTCGAGTCAAGCTCTCTAAACTTCCCCAGCAGAGTCGCCAGAAACTGTAGCACGTCCGCGGGGGACCTCGGCTACAGCTCGGACTCGATTTGTGTCACGGTTCTAAATCTGAACCAAAGAGTCCAACTCTGGCAAATCGTTTTGAGAAAAACTGATTTTTGAAAAGAAGTGCCAAACATGGACTGCTTTGCCAGATTACAGAGTCGCCACCTAAATATTTTAAAATGGGAAATTTAGGAAACCCTGACTCGGTGCCGAAGGCCACATGTCCGTCATCACCAAAGTGGTCTTGGCTCGGGAGCTTGGGTACGATCGGGGAAGGTCAGCTATGAGCACCCCCTTTCGCCCGGTCCGAAGACCGGCCTCTACTAACCATGATATCCGTTTTTGAAAACTTTATGCGTCCTTATTCCGGTTATTAGCCTAGAATTACTATGTGATGCGCACAACACAAAAGTATAGACTAGATTGCCTAATTTGGAAATAAACATTGCATATCCGTTTTATCTCGAAAAACGTGTTAGTTTTTGTGCTACTCGCAAGTAGGCTAAAATGCGGATTTTAATGAATTGTTCCAACTCGCGCAATCCAACCTCCACCCACAGGCATTCAAACAGTTTAACACATGTAAGCAATTAGCCGCATGGTAATCATACTGTCATGTTAACATTCACACGCATGCGATATGCTAAAGCATAAATACTTACATCGTACTCCGTGCCAAAAACAGAAACCCAGTTAGCAAACATGCATGACCTAGTTCATGTTAAATGGCTAATGCAACACAAGCATAGATGCAATCTAGAGTAGGCTCGGCTAACCCTAAAGATAGCATGTGAAATGCACTTTATTTGATGCACGTATTCAATTAGGAATTGAAAGTACAATGCAGTTTGTATGATGTACCGAGCCCGGTGCATGTAAACAAATGCATGAATGCACGCATTCATAGCATAAGGTATGCTAAAATAAACGTGCCCTAATCTACCATAAGCAGGTAAATAAAAGGGTTAGAAAGAAATGGGGATTGGAAGACATACACCCACTCACGCACACTTATTACATTTTTGCCCTTGCTCGGAGGGACCAAAATAATAATATACAGACCGAATAAATAATTAACTAAACTAGCTAATTAAATATTACAAATTGAATAAATTAATTAAGCTAATTAATTAACCTAATTAAAGCAGTAAATGCCTCGGGAGGAGGGCCGGATGCGTCGCGTGCCCGGGACTCGCTCGGAATCGCACTGCCGTGCACGGGTTGCCTCTGTTTCCTCTGCTCTCCTCCTCAGAAAATTACCAAAATCCCAGGAGTGCCTCTCAGGGCATTGGGGATCACCACCGGCTGGGATAGAACACCACCGGCTAGAAGATGTGGCCACCGGCACTAAATTTCCTTATCGGCTGCCAATGAGCAGCCGGTCGGCACTAAAAAGTGCCGGTCGGCACAAAATTCCTGCAGAACCTGCAACTCACAGCAGCAGAGGGAAACAACATGCAAGGCAATGCAATTCAAGCCATTTATGCACCAAACACATCCCACATCATGTTTATGACTCAATGGGGCATGTGCCTCGATCCTCGGACCACCAATCGCGCATTTCCATGCGTGATGGTCTAAAGGACCAAGAATGCAACTTCAATGTCAAATGCACACAAACCAAGCAAGCACATAAGGGTGCTAAACCTCCATCATGACTTAGTCAAGAGGCCTAGCATGCATGTCCATGTGATGCAACCCTAAGCATGTGATCTAGCATGCAATATGGACAATGGCATGGCATTTATGCAAGCATACAAACAAGCATATAAGGCAAGTATGCTAACTAAGCAATGGGATGGACTTATACATGAATTGGGCAGCTCTAACAAGGCTCAAAACAATGGCCAAAGTGCCTAAAGATGGGGTCTAAACACACATGCACACATGCACACATTAAGACACCAACACTTGAGCATAACAAACAACATTCAAGCACACTTGAAATGAGTTAAACATGGACTACTAGCATGTAGTATAAGCTCTGAAAATCAAGCAAAACATGTTGCCAAATCATGCAATAAAGCAAGCTAAACATGCATGCAAGTGGTCCAAAGCTTAAGGTAGGCCAAAGGTGCATTGAACTACACCTAGCACAAACACACATGGCAACACTTAACCAACCAAAATCAGAGTTTTACCACATAAAACTAAGCCCAAAATAACACTTAGATGGCATCTAAATGGCATGGATCTAAAGGCATGCAATATGACCAACACATGGAGCATACAAAACATGCTTTTGAAGCTTTAAAGGAGCATGCAATGCAAACATATGAGCATGTCAAATGGACTGATATGACATGATAAATGGTTCCAAACCCTCGAAATGATGCAAGTATGGCATGCTACACAATCATGCACCTAAGGCTCACAAGCCAAGAATACAAAGAGGCTATGTTAAGCATGCAAAAATCAAACCAAATGACTATGGTCAGACCTAAAACATGTTAAAATAAGCACAAAAGCTTCATGAATCAAGGCCCAAAACATGCTAGAAACTAAGGCATACCACCTAAGCATGTTAAGGCATAAAAGAGCATTACAAGACACCTATGCTAAGCATGCAAAAGGGGCCTAAACCAACTTGAAATCATGTTATAACATGGCAATATAAGCATGAAAAACAAGTCAAACATGCCCAACACACACTCAAGCATGAAACTCCATAAGGAAGCAAAATTTGCCCTTTTCAAGGACATCAAGGAGAGGGGGTGACCCTCTCCTTCTTGAGACTTCAAGGCATGCTCTTCACCACTGAAATCCCTCAAGATTTCAGTGGTGAAGAGATCCTATCACCAAAATCTCGGATCCCTCACAAAATAGCACAAAAAGTGCCCTTTTCAAGGCCTAAGGGTGGTCAAACTCACCCAAACCACTAAACACTCTTAATGAACAATAAAGAGGGCTTAAAAACAGAACTTTTATGTGCCAAACACTAAGCCCAAAAACTGTTCTAAACTAGGTAAAAAAAGATTGCAAAAATGGGGAATAAAGGGGTAGTTTCTTACCCTTGATGACTATCTTCACAAAGGTTGTTGTGCTTGGTCCCTTGAGCTCCAAATCAGTCAAGAACTTCAAGAATAAGCTCTGATTTTCAAGAATGCCAAGAAAAGGTGGAAGACTAGGTGTGTTAGTGCAATAATATGAACTAAAACACCTAGAAAGCAAAAGAGAAAGGGAGAGATAGGGTGTGTATCTATCTTAACCCTAAAAAAAACCAGAGCTCTAACTCTCTAACAATGTCTAAAGCTCTTGGATTTTGTAACCCTTGAGCCAAGAGAAGAGGTCCTTCTCTTATAGGCAAAAAAAGCTTACAAGCTTAGCCACCAAGCAAACTCATCCCTCCATACACGTGTATGGAGGGGAAACAAAACCATACAGCTGTATGAAAATATCTCATAAAGCAACTGCACAGTGTCCGGCCGGCAGAAAATGTCATTTAGACAAAATTTAGTGCCGACCGGCACAAAAGAGTGCCGACCGGCACAATAAAGTGCCGATGACAACTCTAGCCAGCCGGTGGCCTCTAGCCCCAGCCGGTGGTGTGTGGGGATGCCTCAGAAGGCATTCCCTGCCCCTCAAAGGCAAATCACAAGTGTTTGGTGCAAAACCAAACACAAACGGTCGAGTCCGGAGGTCCTGAGGCACGGCGCGCGAGCCGAGAACTCCGGGAACTCCAAACGAACACACACATGGATGATCACCGAGTGTTCGAGCGGTGACGTCCGAGTCTTAAGGACGGTCAAAAATGGGGTGTCTACACCGACCGAGCTGACGGGATGGCGATACGGGACTCCCTACCCGATTCCGATAGAGCCTCCCATGCCTGACCACAGATATGTCAGAGATCTTGATTCGCCGCCGGTGTGCTTTATAGTTTTGACTTATCACTCAGATACTTGGACATTCATTCCTTCACTGATAGTTTCGCATTTGTATCTGTAGCCTCCCGTCAAGTATATGGATGAGATGCTTGGGATGGTAGCCGCACTCGAGGGCATGGTCCTGCGGAGAGAGGCGCAGTTGTCCATCATGGGTGTCCAGGTACTCTTTAATTTTCTTACATTTATCATACTCCCGATGACATGCTGAACTTGAACATTTTACTGCATTGATAGACTGCCTGTGTAGAGCACATCTGACACACACCGCATTCACGTACTGCATCGGCATGCACCCACATTTTACTTCTTGTATCTGCATCTGATATACATATTTGGGCTGATGTATTCAAATTGCACTCTTTATTTTCAGATGCCTCTGGTGTATGCTCAGCCACAGGTCGGGCCATCTAGGCCTTCTCGGGGAGCCGGGCCATCTAGGCCTTCTCCAGGAGCCGGGAGAGGGGAGTCGTCTCGCAGACGCAGAGGGCATGTCATAGAGGAGGAGTCCGGCGAGGACGAGGAGGAGGCTGCATATCCCCAGTCAGAGACATCTGCTGACAGAGAGGGTGGCTCCGGTTCCGATCCCAGGAGTGGAGAGGAGGCTGAGGAGGGTTCCAAGAATGGCAGTCCCGACTTAGACGATGATGATGGTGATGGTGGTACAGAGGCTGTTCTACAGAAGAGGACGAAGAGGGCCTCTTATTCCTACTCTTGAGAGCATTGATGCAGCTGTTCCCTGCTTTATTTACCTTTTTACTAATAGTTGTAGCACATTGTACATTAGGCAGTTTTATTTTCTGTAAAACTTGTACCCTTGTTGTAAAATGTTGTAACAAAGGAAGCATGATGGAATGAAACAGCTTTTGTTTGAAAAAGTGTTGTATTTCATGTTCTTAGCATCGCATCGCATCATTCTGCACAAAAATGAGATTGAATGGAAATAAGCATTGAAAATTGCCAAGTCAGGTAGTGAACCGATGCAACAAACTAAACAACTTAACTTACTAAGAAATAACAAAACCTTAGCAAGTTTACAACTTGATAAGTAAGACACAACAAAGTTGGTAAAACAGGGAGTAACAACTCAATATACAAAACTCGACAGCTCGACAAAACAAGACTTGATAAACAAAACGGCTCGACAAACAACTCAATAAGCAAAGCAACAACTCGATAAGCAAGACTTAACAACAACTCAATAAGTAAAGTGCATTTCAGACGATCTGGGCGACGGAACGCATCCGAAACTGAGGAAAACTCATGCCTTCAACTTTCTCGATGCATGGAAATGCTAGGAACTTCTTTCCAGAGGCTAGAACAAGACCAAAACCCCAATTTGCAGCATGGCCGACCACCTTTGGGAGCTGGCCGACCAGGTTTTTCATCAGAAACCAAAGGGGGTGGTCAGTCTACCAGAAAAGGTGGTCGGCCGACCACCTAGCTTGGCAGCCACCAATTTTTCGACACGTGTCCCCCGAACAGTGCCTTATCTTCTTTAAAAGTCCTAGCTCCGTGGCTCATTCATTTTATCTCAGTTTTGCACCAAAATGGAGGCATTTCTCGTCGAAAATCTTGCAGCTTGGATTACTACTTTAGACGGCTCGAAAAAGTTGAACTTCCGGGGCTTCGGCTTGAACGCACTATTCACGCTGAGCCGTACTCCACTGCACCTTCCTTTCCTCCATGCCGCGGTGAGGTTTTGGAACCCGGTTACACATGTCTTTAGCTTCGGCGGGCATGAGATGTGCCCGACCTTCAAAGATTTTCAAGTTTTGATGGAATCTAAACATCATGAAGAGATTTTGCCCCAGTTTCGCTTCGGTCACGCCCAAGCTTTTGAAGAGATGTG
Organism: Camellia granthamiana; assembly: GCA_036172215.1. Classification (NCBI taxonomy): domain Eukaryota; kingdom Viridiplantae; phylum Streptophyta; class Magnoliopsida; order Ericales; family Theaceae; genus Camellia; species Camellia granthamiana. The sequence continues at coordinate 39,363,474 of CM069911.1, read as the reverse complement.
TGGGCTCACCACGCATGATGCTCGGTCTCTGATTTGCAATGGGGAATTGGATATCCTCGGCTTGGTTTATTGCTTTTCTGATGCCGGTAACCGTGGCGACCATCATTGGCAAGGTTTTCGGCAACACGCCCTTTGCTTCTGCATGCTATCTCACTTTTTGCTTGCCTCGGGCCTTAGCGGATCTAGCATTCATCTGATTGAAGTTGCTCAAGGCTTGAAGGAAGGAAAAAGCTGCATTGTCATGACATTGGCCGAGACGCTGATAGGCTTGGATGTTTTCCATTGCCGGGAGATGACCAGATTCGCGGGGAGTCCACTACTGCTGCAGGTAATGTTTCCCACCCTTTCTCACATATGTATTGCTCACATCACTCGGCCCTCAGGCTCGGTTTTTCTCACAAAACCCTTTCCTTACTTTTCTCTCATTGTACATCTCTCTATTCTTTATTCTCTCATTTTTCATCCCTCCCCAGGTATGGTTGATGGATAAATTGCAGGTTGTGGACTCTTGCCCAGCCTACTCAGCTCGCGGCTACTTTTTTTGACAACGTCTAGTCGATGCCCTTGATGAGGGATGGTGGTTCGACTGGATGTGCAATCTGTCTACAGATCGCATTGCTTGGCGGTGCCCTTGGCTCAACCTCCCGGCAATGAGTTATAGCATGTCCCGGCAGATTGGGATCCAGTTGATTGGTCTGACTCACTGTGTGTTCTACTTTCCGTTCCGGTTCCAGCGCCAGTTTGGTCATGATCAGACTTGCCCGCCAGAGGGGATAGAGTACCCGGCTGTATTCCCATTTTGAGGCGCACAGCTTGGCCGATATGACACAGCATGGAGGACGAGAGAACTCCTGTGTAACAACCCCCATCACTGATCACTGATTGAACACTGATTACTGCTAAACTAAGACTGAACTGATTGACTGATAATTGAACTGATTAAAATACTGAACTGACTGACTGAAATCTGAAACTGATTGATTGAGTATACCTGTTTGAATTGCATTCTATCTGTTTGTCGTTTAATTATCTGTTCACGTCCTTATGTTTAAACTACTAATTGAAGGCCTTATCGGCGGCCGAACCGAAAAACCGATTAATGTTCCATGATCAGTAGAATTTATGTGATTTTATGGTGTAATTATCTAAAAACTGATTAGGTATGATTAAATTAGATTAAATGTTGGTAAATTACATGAATTGAACTTATTTACAATTAGACCACTTAGTGGCCACTATCTACACACTTTTGAGACCATGACATTACACTCAAACAAATGTTTCCTCAGCTCATTCCTTGTTCCCACCGAAACAGAGAGTGAGGGAGAGAATTAAGAGAGATTTGAGTTCCTTCTTGCGAATTGGCTTGTAGACTTGAAGAATTGTAGGAGACTTGCCTAGTTTGAGCTTCTAGTCTTGCATTGAAGGCTTAAGGTAGGACACTTACCTTCTTAATTGTGAATTCTAGTCATTTTGGTTGCTTGGTTTATGTCAAATTTGAGAGTTGAGCCATGAATTAGTTCTAGCATGTTGAATTAGAACTCATTTCATGCATGCATGTTTGTATTGATGAATGTTAAGTTGATTTCATGGCAAATTGTCACATGCATGTTCATAATTAAGCTTAAGTCCATGTTTTCATCTTGTTTTTGAAACAATTGGCTCACTAGAGCATGTAATTGAAGCCTTGGAGTTGTTTTAATCCATGCATGTCATGTTTGAAGATTGTTCATGAAAGTTGGTTTGAAATTGGGTTTGAATTAAACACCCTTGGGCTTTGATTTTTCAATTGAGCTTTGGAATCATGTTTAACTATGAGTTTACAAGAGTTTTCCAGGAAATTGGCCCAAGAGGATCGAAAATTATGCATTTAAACTTGGTTTTAGACTTGGGACTCAAATCTGGAATTTCCAGAATTTTGACTCCCGCTCGAGCGGGGCAAGTGGCGCTCGAGCGGGGAAATCGAGCCCCCACCATCTTGCACTGTTTTACAGTCCGCTCGAGCGGAGTAATGTACGCTCGAGCGGAGGATTGGGTGACACGCTCGAGCGGGTGTCGAGCGGGAATTTCACCTATCCAGTACTTTTTGGTTCGCTCGAGCGGGGAAGTTGACGCTCGAGCGTGGACCTTTGTTTGCCTGTCCGCTCGAGCTGGGAAACCTACGCTCGAGCGGGACTCTGTTTCACTGAAAATTCTGAAAATGTTTTCTGAATACATCTTTGCATCCTCATCCCATCCTAGGCATTCTTAGGCCTAGTTTAAGACATCTTAATGAGGATATAGATGTAGAACACACTGAGGCAAATTAGGGATTAAGTTATCATCTTTCCCAACTGTGAAACTTAGTGTGTGTTCTATCTGTTAACTGTTTAGGGTTGGCTCTCGGGGACGCGCTCTAGCTGCTTATAGCCCAGAACTCTGTGAGTAACAACTGTGTAAAGATATGTTCAATAATGATTATCTTCTGAACAACTGAACTGTACTGTTTCTGAATTGAATACTGTTAATTGAATGAATGTATGTTCTATATTCTGAACTGTATTGTGGCATCCTTAGCACCTACTGTTTACTGTTACTGTTACAGAGATCTCTGTCGGTTCCCTCGTTGGAACCACTACTGTTTACTGATTAATGGCCATCATTTACTGTTCGGTCTTTTAAGACCTACTGTTTACTGTACTGTTATGCTAATGGATGTACCACATATGACTGAATGACCGATTGACTGATATACTGTTTAAATGAACTGTTTTCATACTGTAAGGACATTCATTCTAAACCTCTTTACGCATTATGTTATTCACTGTGCTTTAGCTCACTGTTTATATATATATATATATGTGTGTGTGTAGGTGTTCAAGCACCAGACCAGAGCTAGGAGCGTGGGTTAGACTCCCCTTTTTGTCAAGCCAACTACTGTGCCTCACTGCGAGATTCTGAGCTTGCCAAGCTAGGGCTTAGGGGTGCTTTAGTATTCCCCCTTCTGTACTGTTTTGTTTACTGCATAGACTGTCAGACTGTACTGTACTGTTCAATAGGGATTTGGTCCCTGTTCTGTATAATTGTAAATGTTGTACATATTGTTCTGTACTGAATGTATATATTTGAATGAAAAGTCTTTTTGCATACAGACTGTCACAGCTCATTGGACATTATTTATTTACTGTATTTGGCTTCCGCCAGGCCCTGTACTCTGTTTTACTATATTACTGTTAAGCAGGCCTTCGGTAATCTCGGATTACTGGCCGGTTACGGTGCTAAACCCATAGGGTCGGGTTTGGGTCGTGACATCCTGGCCCCCGCTCCCACTTTCAGTTGCACTTTGTCTGATGAGTGTTTGGATTGGCTTAATGAAGAGGCACAGATTGGGCCCAGCCTAGCATCGGCGGCTTCGACCAGCTCTGGGAGGGGGCGCAGGAACACCTGACTTAACTATGCCCCGGATTTATTGCTTTATTAGTACTTTCAAGTTTTCTTTATGAATGTAATAAAAAGCAACTTCAATTTGTATGCAAGAGTAGGAAGACTCTGTATTGAAATCAATGAAATTGAAGGTTGTGGTACTGAAAATTTTCCGCTTTGGTCCAAAAATGGTCTAAGTTGTAAAAAAAAAAAGATTAATTTGAACAAAGTCAACTTTTATTAAAACTTTTCAAAACCATTTTCGATATGGATCAGAACTGGACACGCCTGAGATATGTCACTGAGATGCACAACCCGAGATCCCTGCAACTGGAAAGTTGCCCCTAGTTTGAATAGTGCCGCGGAACTGCACGGCAACGGAAAGTTGCCCCTAGTCTGAATAGCATTGCACCGGAGATCTTAACTGAACTCTTGAATGCTGAATAGACAAAGATGGCCGAGATGATCAAATGGACAAAGTTGATCGGGGAAAAGTTTACGGCTGAACTTCAGGATGAAGTTGCCTACGTATCCCAAAGATGGGAATTAAGCCTTACGTAGTTCAGGCTTAGGTTCGCTCGAGTATTTTCACTCTCTTTTTACGCTCTAACGTTTGCCAAGGCCGCCTTTTGCGGGTTTTCAACCTTGCGAGCTCAGTTTTTATATTTTCCAATTTTTTGTGCTCTGAGTTTTGCCTAGGTCGCCCTTTCGGGTTTTCGGCCTAGCGAGCCTCTCAGGGGTAATATTTCTTCAACTTGTCCATGTTGATCGGTTGTGAGAACTCTAGGCCATCTAGGTCCATCAGAACCACAGCTCCACCTGACCAGATTGACTTAATGATGTAAAGGGCCAGTCCAATTGGGTCTGAACTTGCCCCTAGGGTCGTGGATGGGAGCTCAGTTGTCCTTGAGCACCAAATCTCCTTCTTTTAGATTCCTGGACTTAACTTTCTTGTTGAAAGCCCAGGCAATTCTGCGCTGATAACCTTGAACATGGTACAGTGCTTTCAGTCTTCTCTCATTAAAGAGCATGAGTTCCTCAAACCTGCTCTGCTGCCAATCTGCTTCGGCTATTTGACACTCAACCAATACTCGCAATGACGGAACCTCAATCTTGATAGGTAGAACGGCCTCCATCCCATAAACCAATGAATACGGAGTCGCCCCAATAGAAGTTCTGATTGAAGTCCGATAACCCCATAGAGCAAACAGCAACTTATCTGGCTAGTCCCGGTAGGTTTCCACCATCTTCCGTAGTATGTGTTTGATATTCTTGTTGGCGGCCTCAACCGCTCCATTGGTTTGTGGCCGGTATGTAGATGACTTATGGAAAGCCATGTTGTATTTTTCTAACAAGTCAATCACCTCCTTCTTGAAGTGGGAACCGTTATCTGAAATAATCTCATTTGGGACCCCATAACGACAGATGATGTTGTTTCTGATAAACTTCGCGACATGTGAAGCCTTCAACACCGCATATGATTGGGCCTGAACCCACTTCGTAAAGTAATCTATCGCAACCAGGATGATCTCATGCCTATTCGACCCCTTCGGAGTGACAGCCCCGATCACATCAATTCCCCAAACTGAAAATGGCCTTGGCGAAGTCATGTTGTACAGCTTTGACGGCGGGATGTTCTTGCGGTTTGCATGGATCTGACATTTGTGGCATCGCCGAACAAAACCGATACAATCCTCCTCCATGGTGGACCAGTAGTAACCTTGTCTGAGGATCTTCCGTGCTAGCATTACTCCGTTCATATGCGCACCGCATTCCCCTCCATGGATGGTCTTCATTAGGCGCTTTGATTCTTCAGCATCGACACACAGCTTATGCATTCCCAGATGACCTCTCTTATACAGCTTACCCCCACAGATGATGAACTGAACGGCCATTCTTCTGATTGCCCTTTTATCCTTGGCATTTACTCTTGGCGGATATGCTTCCTTCTCTAAGAAATTCCAAATGTCGTAATACCAGGGGTTTTCGTCCTGAACCTCATCTATAGCAGCAATCGACTCATAGGCTGGCGGAAATTTCTGGTCAATGATGACTGGACGCATCCAGATTTCGAACGGGATGTCTATCATGGAAGATAGAGTTGTTAAAGAATCTGTGAACCTGTTGTTCTCTCTTAGTAGATGAGCAAATTTTAGCTTCTCAAACCGAGGAGTTAACAAGTCCAAGGTCTGGTGATACATCATCATCTTTTCTTCTTTGACTTTCCAGTCTCCTCTTGCTTGAGACACAACAAGGTTCGAGTCCCCGATGACGTCCAACCGTCTTGTCCCTAGTTCGAGGGCTGCTTCTAGACCGGCAATGCATGCCTCATATTCTGCTTTATTGTTCGAGACTTTGAATCGGAGTTTAAAAGCTAGAGGGATACGGGAATTGTCGGGTGCTATCAGCAACACTCCTATCCCATACCCGTACTGATTTGACGCTCCGTCGAAGTACAACGTCCAAAATTCATCGTCAATGTGCAAAATGGCTTCATCTGGGAATAAGTACTCAACTGCTTCACCTCCTTCCACTGGATGATCAGCTAAGAATTCTGCTACTGCTATTCCCTTGACTGACTTGCGTGTCACATATTTTAGATCGAATTCGGAGAGCAACAGCAACCAACGAGCTAGCCTACCTGTAAGTGCTGGTTTCTCGAAAAGATATTTGATGAGATCCAGTCGTGAAACCAACATTACGGAGTGAGCTAATAGGTAGTGCCGCAGCTTCCTGGTAGCCCATACCAAAGCTAAGCAAGCCTTCTCCAATGGTGTGTAGCGAGTCTCATACTCTAGCATCTTCTTGCTCAGATAGTAGATGGCTCTCTCCACTTTGTCCTCTGATTCCTGCGCGAGCATGCAGCCCATTGTAGTCTCAGTTACTGAAAGATACAATATCAACGATCTCCCCGGCTCTGGGGTTGACAACACGGGCGGGTTCTGTAAATATTCCTTGATCTGTTCAAAAGCAGCTTGGCATCTGCTGTCCCACTGGAATTTCTTTCCTTTCTTCAGGAGACCAAAAAGTGGTTCACAAGTCAAGGTTAATTTTGAGATAAACCGTCTTATGAATTGCACTTTACCCAGAAAGCCTCGCACATCCTTTTCAGTCCTTGGTGGTGGCATTTCTAAGATGGCCTTGATTTTGGAAGGGTCGACTTCGATACCTCTCTGTGTAATTAGAAACCCCAGCATTTTCCCCACTGTAACACCGAACGTACACTTCTGAGGATTCAGCCGCAACCGAAATTCTCTGATCCTTTGAAAGAACTTTTGCAAGGCAGTGTAGTGGCCCTCTCTTTCTTTGGACTTGACAATCATGTTGTCCACGTACACCTCAACCTCTTTGTGGATCATGTCATGTAATATTGTGGTCGCGGCCCGTTGATATGTAGCTCCAGCATTCTTCAACCCAAACGGCATCACTCTGTAGCAGTAAGTCCCCAACGGGGTGGTGAATGCGGTCTTTTCCCGGTCTTCGGGTGCCATTACAATCTGATTATAGCCTGAGAAGCCATCCATGAACGAAAGCAAAGCATGCCCCGCTATGAAATCCACCAACTCATCAATATGCAGCAAGGGAAAGTCGTCCTTCGGACTAGCTCTGTTCAAATCCCTGAAATCCACGCATACCCGGATCCTGTCATCCTTCTTCGGCACTGGAACGATATTAGTCAACCAAGTCGGGTATTCGGATACCAGCAGGAAGCCTGCGTCGATTTGCTTGGTGACCTCTTCCTTAATCTTGAGAGCCCAATCCAGGCGGATCCTCCTGAGTTTCTGTTTAACGGGTCGGGCCTCGGGGTCAAGAGGGATCCGATGCTGTACAATCTCAGGATCGATTCCAGGCATGTCTTCGTAGGACCACGCGAAAACATCTTTGAAATCTTTTAATAAAGCAACTAAGCACTTGCGTTCCTCCGAAGACAACGTGGACCCGATCTGGACCAGCCGCGGGTCCTCCTCAGTACCAAAATTCACAGTAGTGATTTCATCAACTAAAGGTTTAACAAATCTTTCCTGCTCTTGTTCAATTAAGCGTTGCAAAACCGGAGGAATTTCTTCCTCGTCGTTTTCATCAAAATTTTGAAAGTCTGAGTTAATGCAATAAATCAAGGGCACAGAAAAGTACTCAGAAACCACAGCTACTTGATTCTCATTAAGCACATCCAAATCGTCCGATTCTTCGGTTACAACAGACTCAAAAGAGAAAGAAAAAGACGACCTGGACAAGACTGTGGCACCCAGGTTATCATCCCCAGGAATACCAGACTCAGACTCAGTCGAGCTGGAACCTAATTCTGACTCACAAGACTCAGTGGAATCAGATTCTGGCTCACTACCTGACCCGGTGCTGCTGGACAAAAATCCCTCTTCATACTGCCAAATGAGAGAGGGTGCGATAGATGCATCCAAAATAGTTGCTGGTAGACCCGCAGCTGTTCCATTCCCGATCACGTATACCGAGAAGTTATCCCCCAAGCACTTCTGGTCGATCGGAGGATCTGAAAGTAGACATGCCAGTGCTACCCCCATTTCATTTTCGATGTCCTCAGACTGCACTTTCTTGCTCTGCTCAGCCTCAGCCAATGGGTTTGTCTGCTCTTCGGCAACGTCATCCCCGAATAGTTGCAGGTCGAAGAAGATCCTGAAACCAGGCACGCGCTTCCTCTCCGCGTTTAGCCACGGCTCTGGGAAGCCACAAAATGGAAAGTCCTCCCCCTCCGGGACGAAGCGTCCGTTTAGGGTACCCTGAATGGGCCTATGCATCAGCTCAAAAGGCTTCCCAGCCTGCTTCGCTCTGGCTCTCCCGGCCATTTCCTTTCCCTTCCTTATCCAATCCTCTTTGGTGGGTAGATAACCCAAGCCAAAGGTATGGGGGTTGTGTGGCACTTCGGCCAATGATGCGACGCCCTTCCGGCCGCTCTTTCCCAATCCCATTCCAGGGATGTGTTGAAGCTTGTTCATGAGGTATACAGATTGAGCACTGACATACACTCCCTCATTAACAGCCATGATGTTCTGCATAACCCGAGCCTCAGCTAAGGTAAAACCCGACATAAACACATCCTCCATGCCGTACTCAATTTCCAGGACTGGTGTAGACACCTCCGGCGGTGGATGAATCGATGAATTCCCAAAAATGATGGCTACTCCCTTCCCATGGGGGTATTTCACCATCTAATGCAAAGTGGACGAGACGGCCTTCGCCTGGTGCAACCACGGCCGCCCCAAAAGCAGATTGAAGGTTGCCGGAACTTCTAAGACATGGAAGTCTATCTCATGTTGTCCTGGCCCAACCTTGGTCTGGATTTTTACTGTCCCTATTACTTCTCGGCTTGTATTGTCATACGCCCGAATTACCTGGGCTGTTGGCACAAGGTCTGCAGTCTTTAAACTGGTGTGGCGTACGCTGTCCTTGCCGGGCAGACATTGATGGCGGACCCTGTGTCTACAAGCACCACGGGTATCCATTTATCTCTACATTCCACGGAGATGTAGAGTGGCCTGTTATGGTTTGCACCCTCAGGTGGCAGTTCTTTATCAGAGAAAGTCAACATAGGGGTAGCTCCTCCCGGAAAAACTAAGCCTACCAGCTGTTCAGGCGTGGTGTCTACAGAGAGCTTGGCCTTGTCCATGGCCGATAAGATAGCCTGTCTGTGTACTCGTGATGCCATAAGCAGTCCCCAGATGGAGATGTCTGCTTGTATCTTCTTTAGCTGCTTCAGTACAGCCTCTTCTTCGATTTGCTTCTCTTTCTGTCTCTCAGCCTCCTTATCCTTCCCAGATGCCTCAGGCTGGTCTAGGTGCGGGGGCTTGAAATACCGCCCGCTTCTCGTCATATGATCAACCTCGCCGATGTACCAGGTATCGTTTGGCTGATTGCTCCCCCAATCCTCATCTATGTGGGAAGACATAAATCATCGTCCTCCCACCACATTCTGTCGGCAGCCGACAGACACTTGTCTGGCTCCGGTATGATTGTATTCGCAGCACCCTTAGTCCACATGCTCGCAGCATTCTCTGCCTTCGTGCACACAGCACTTTCGGTCCCCTCATGGGATTTAGCTTTCCTGATTCTCTCAGAATCCCAAAACTTTTCCTGTTCCAACTGCGTCAGTGTAGTTTGTTGTTCAACTTTCTCTGCATCCACAATGCTTAAGTCCCGAGCGAAATTCTTAGTACCAGCGCTCTTCGGTAATGTATTTTGACTTCCAGCCCTTCCGGCCACAACTGATATTCTCGCCCCTGCCGGGCACTGTTCCAACTGAGATTCTTCGACGACGTCTGGTAGGTCATCAAGCCACCCAGTAGCCTCTGCCGATTCCTCATAATCAAACTAGTTGACTGCCGCGTCCCCTGGATCTTGGTTGTTGAAAAACTGGAGGTTGGCCAAGTCCTCTTCCACAGCCGTCAAATCACCTATTCTCTGCTCAAATCCATCCCCTCGGATCACACATAGCTTTGCCCTCTCTGACAATTCTACATTTGGCCTAAACTGGCCTGCTGACAAGATGTAATTACTCAGATCGTAGGCTTCCCTAGCAACACTCCCAGACTGCTCAAACCCTGATTCAATAATTCCATCCTCCTCTGAGACCTCCTCTGTTCTGTCTTCGACAGTCACCACCATTGACTCGGGTTGGGTTCTGGAGATGTCCAACATGCACAAAGAGTTAGTGCAGTCAGGAAGGAGCACCTCCGGCTTAGGTAGGTGGGAAGGAGTGATATAGATGCTAGGATCGTAAGACACGACCCCAGTTTGGATAAAGTTGACTCTTTTGGGAGGTGGAGCTTGGTTATGTGTAGGGAGTGGGTTGGTTGTGACATTGGGTTTTTCTGGCGGCAAAATCACCTGTTTGTCAATGAGGTCTTGAATCTCATGACGTAATCTGAAGCATTGGTCAGTGTCGTGACCGTGTTGTTGGTGATATGCGCAGTATTTGGTTGGATTGTGAGAGGGAGGGAGCGGATTTGGCAATGGCCTCGACTCCAGGGGTTTTAGATGCCCTTTCCTGATTAATACCCCCAAAGCCTTGGACAGGGGCATATACAAGGGGGTGAAGGTTCTTTGGCCACGGGGTTGGAATCTGGCTGTCTGCGTATTGCTTCCGGATGCACCGGAGAAAGGTGTGGCTGCCATGGGTCTTGGAAGGGGAGGGGGATGGTGGTGACCATGCTGACTTCCAAAGCCCTTGTATTCGCAGCACTGCTTGTGTCTGCGTTGTTGTTGCGGTTGAAAGTCCTTCGAGGCTGCTCCTTATCCTGGTCAATCAGGCCCTGTTTCATTGCATCTTCGATCTGTACCCCCATTTCATGCAGATCTGAAAAAGTGGGAAAGGGGAGTACAATCATTTTTTGCATGAGTTTTGGCTGGAGATTGCGTACAATCATCCTGATCTGGTCCTTATCAGTAGGCCTCAGGGTCATCATCGAGGCCTTCGTCCTCCACCAGGTTACAAATTCTGAGAAGCTCTCTTTATGCTCCTGCCTTGTTGTTTCAAGATCTCGGGTTGTGATCTCAATTTGGGTATTGTAAGAGTATTGCGCAACAAAGGCCTGGGCCATTTCATCCCAACTCCGCTTGACATCATCCTCTAACTTCGCATACCAGATAGCGGCCACACCCGATAGGGTCTGGCCAAATAGCGAAAGCTTTTGCGGTCTGGTGAGGCCCATTGGCCGTAGTATATCCGAGAACAAACAAAGGTGGACCATGGGATCACCAGATCCGTCGAAGCGGCCGATTTGTGGCATTTTGAACCTATCTGGTAGCGTCACAGCCACGTCGGTATATCCGTCCTCGATATCCAGAATAGCCTTTACCCCTTGGGATTTCTTGAACAACTTCTCGAGCTTGCTCAATTTCAGTGCTGTAGGGTCTATTTCGAACTCGAAGGGAGAGTCCGGGTGGTTGATAGGCGTATGTGCCTTAGACAGTTGAGGTGGAAGTAGGGGCGGAGCTGGCCCCGTTGGAATGTCTGTGTCCTCCCGGAGGGTCTGGACATTTGGCAAGATGTTCTGGGCATTCGGCAGGACATTCTAGATAGTTGGTGTCTGCTCGGGTAGTGGGACCCCTGGTGGGGGAGGAGCTTGATGTGAAGCTGATGCTCCATTCTGCTGTTGCAGTCTAGTGATGAGCTCGGCCTACTGGGTCATGATTGTGGCCTGCTGTTTAGAGAACTCCGCTTGGCGGACAACGTCCTCCTGCATTTGCTTCATGCTCTCTTGAAGCTGTCGCATCATTTCTTCCATCCCGGCCATATTCTGCTGATCTTGCTGACTGACTGGTATGTGTATCTCTATGGCGGAAACTGAAACCTCAGTCCGACTGTTCACTGCTAGGGTAGACCACTGCTCTGATAACCTCTGTTCAGACACACTGCGCTTTCTCGGCCTCCGTCTGATAACTGGGGGTAGAGAGTGAAACACTGGTTGTCCGTCAACCAGATCCTTGGATCGATTAAGTCGGCGACCTCTTGTCTAGGGTGCTTGGGGAATATCTGCTTGGTCTGAAGCAATTGTGCTAAAACTGCCCTAGCAAAAAGATAAATAAAGCAATAAGGAAATAAATAACTAGACAAATGGACAGCATAACGGCTTAAAATAAATACACAACACACAGTCGATTAAGCTGAAAACACACTATCCTCAAACACTGGTCATTATCCCTGAATCACTGTCCCTGAAGACTGAACCTGATACCCGCAGATAACTGATTCTCAAACACTGAACTGGTGCCTGCCCGCAGGCCTGATGCCCAAACTCACAAACTGATACATGCAACCCTATAGAGACACACTCTGACAGCACATAACAGATAATTGAGAGCCAAAACACCCCTATGGAGGGGTATGGTTTCCCTATCCTATTTTGTCAGGAGCTAGGGTTTCACTACGCACGCAGCGGTTTCAAACAACCTATCGGGTAAGCAACCTGTCCTAGTTTGGAATGGTCACTATAGATTCGAATATGCACTAGGTCGAATGGTCAAAAGGGTGCCTCGGTAAAACCGGGGTTTGTGTTCCCATACTGGCAGAGCCCACAACCGGTCAGCCTTATGGTCATGCCTTGACAAGACAAGCCTCTGGCAAACCGTTCAGGAATAGCAGATGGCAAACACGGTGTCCTAGGCGCACCAATGCAAATGCAATGCAAAGAAACACATAAGTGCAGTCAAACACAGATATCATGAGTTCGAGTCAAGTTCTCTAACTCCCCAGCAGAGTCGCTAGAAACTGTAGACGCGCCCTCGGGACTCATGCTACAGTTCGGACTCGATTTGTGTCACGGTCCTGTATCTAATCTCGCAGAGTGCAATGCAAGACCGATGAATCATCAAAGAGTCCAAATTCGGCAAATCGCTTTTGAAAACAGATTGTTTTGAAAGAAGTGCCAAACATGGACTGCTTTGCCAGATACAGAGTCGCCACCTAAATATTTATTTTGGGGGAATTTAGGAAACCCTGACTCGTTGCCTTGGCTCGCGAACTTGGGTACGATTGGGGAAGGTCACTTCATGAGCACCCCCGCTCGCCCGATCAAAGATCGGCCTGTACTAACCATGATATCTAGTTTTGAAAACATTATGTGTTCTTATTCCGGTTATTAGCTTAGAATTACTATGTGATGCGCGCAGCATACAAGTATAGACTGGGTCGCCTGAATTGGAACAAAACATTTCATGTTTGTTTATTTGAAAATGGTTTGATGGTGCTACCCCCAAATAGGCTAAGACGTGGATTTGCCACCCTCGGGTGGGCATAGAAAACATGATTTTGCCACTATCTAATGGGCTTAAAACTCACAGTCAATGAATTCTTCCAATCCAGATAATCCAACCTTCACCCACAGGCATTCAGGCAGATATATCACATAAGCAAATAGCCTCATGGTAAGCATGCTATCATGGCAGTCACTCATACACATGCAAGGATGCTAAAGCATAAAACTTACTGAGTACTCCGAGCGAAAACAGGAGCTAATTAGAAATCCATGCATGATCCTAACTATGCAGAAATGCCTGATGCAACACATGCAAAATGCAACTAAGATAGGCCCGGCTATTCTAAGATGGCATATGATGATGCTACAACTAAGAGGTATTCAACTCGGAATTGAAATACAAATGCCGTTAGTATGATGCGCCGAGCCCGGTGCATGCAAGACAGATGAATGAATGCAAACATGCTATCATACCGTATGCTAATTGAAACATGCCTTAATCTAACCGTCATAAGCTGGTAAATAAAAGGGAGAAAGAAGTGGGGGTTGGAAGACATACATCACACACACGCACACTTACTACAGTTGTGCCCTCGCTCGGAGGGTCCGAATAAATAATACAGTCCCAAGTAAATAATACAGTCCGAATAAGTACAAAACCCTAATTAATTAACAAATTAATTTAGGAAAGTAGTAAGTTGGCATGCAAATCCATGGACCGCCTCGGCTCTGTTCCGAATGATGAATGATGCATGTTTGAGTTGCCTTGCGCGGAAATCCACTGCGATGCCCCGGTTTGCCTCTGTTTGCAATTGTTCTCGGGTTTTGTGCCAAGCTCCGGAAGGCTGCTGATTCTTGATTTGCTGCAACAGAGAGCAACAAAGGGGCATGGCAAAGTATTTTCACATATGTATGCATGACTACTCCTCAAGGAGTGTAGTCCTCGATCCTCGTGCCACCAATCACGCATCTGGATGCATGATGGCCGAGGAGTCGAATTGCATGACTCAATGTGAAATGAATACACATGAAAACACAACAAGACCTAAACTCCATCATGGGTAATCCGGAGTGTCGGCGACCGGGAATTGAGACACGTTCCGTCACTCGGAGTACGAAACGTCCCTCGTTTCCCGTGCTTGGGCTAACTCCTATTCCAAACACAATGCAATATGCAAGACATGCATAAATGCAATCCTAACATGCAACCTAGCATACACAATGCTATGAAATGGCATACACAATGCACAATGTAACATGCCATACACGATGCTCTAACATACAACCTAGCATACGCAATGCTATGAAATGAAATGGCATACACAATGCATAATGGACTTATACCAACATGAGTGGACCTTAGCCACACTCACATCAGTGGCCATTAGATGAAAATGAGACAATCGAAATGCGTGCACACATGCACGCAAACCGAGGACCGAATCTAAGGCATAAAATGCCACTCTAACAAGGCATGGCAAGGATGAAGCATGGCATTTAAACATGTGAATTCAAGCACTGAAACATGATGCTAAACAGTCCCGAACATGGAGATATGGCACCCGATGCATGGAATGAGCCCTGAAACTCAAGGCTAGGCACATGTAATGACTTGTAGCTATACAAAGCATGCATTATTTGATTATGAAGCACAAAGACAGAGCCAAGGCAGTCCCAAAACATAAACATTTCTAGTTCAAAGCATGGCCAAAAGATGCTAGCATGATGGACTAAGGCAACATGCAAAATTGGCTAATAAGCATGAGTTGTATTATAACTATATGATGCACATGTAATCTCACCAAGCTAGCCGAAATTAGTGAACAAAGCATGCCAAAATATGCCCAAATAACCACTGAAATGTAGCCAACATGTGCAAAAATGATGAGCTCCTTTAGAGGGCCATGCAAGGGATTATTAAGCACATGCATCAAGGACACTTAGCATGGCACAACCAACTTTGGAAATCAAATATGACAACCCTAAAACTCACCAAATTGGCCCTGGAATGGGTCTCAGAAACATGCAAAGAAAGGCCTCTTTGAAAGGCCTTGAATGGGACTTTTCTACACATGCATTATAGACATGAAACATGGCCAAAAGGGACTTGGACAGCACCAAGGAAAACCTCAAAACTCACAAAAAAGGGCCTGGAAAGTGACTTCGAATCATACAAAATAGGGTCCCTTTGGAAGGCCAACAAGGCCACCAAATAAGACAAAGAGAGAGGGGGTCACCCCCTCTGATTTTTGCCTTCAAGAATGCACCTAAGCCACTGAAAATCCACTAGATTTCAGTGGCTAAGAGGCCAAACCATGGCCAATACAAGTGCTCTAATGCATAGCCCTAATCATGGAGGAATGAAGCATGCATAGGGGGAAGATGACCCCAAACAGAGATGGGACCTTAATGAAACTTGAAGAGGATGTCAAAAAAAGACTTTTTTCAGTTTATAGAAAATCTCGAAAATAATCACAAGTAGAGCTAAAACATGATGCAAAAATAGCCCTAAAAGAGAGATTGAAGGACAAGGGATAGTAGATGGCCTCAAACAGAAAAGAGCCCTTCAAAAAAGTTGAAGAGGGGCTCAAAATAAGACACTTTACAGTTTGGCTCGAAGCCCATAAGTGCTCACAAATAAGGCTAATATATCATGCAAAATAAGCCCTAAAAGAGAGATAGAAGACAAGGGGAAGTAGATGGCCTCAAACAGAAAAAAGTTCTTAATCAAAAATGAAGAGGAGCTCAAAATATGATCTTTTTAAGTTTATCTCGAAGCCCAAAAATGCTTGCAAATAAGGCTAATCAATCATACAAAATAAGGCAAGAAAAGGGGAAATAGAGACTCACCCTTGAAGAGCAGCTTTCCAGCAGCTTCTGGTCCAAAATTCCGAGCTTTCAACCTCTGCAAATGGCCTCCAAGGTGCTGGAATGAGTGATGGAGGTGGTAGGCTATGGGTTGTAGTGCAAATGGTGCAAGAAAACTAGGGTTTTGATGCTCAAGTGTAGAGATATAGGAGAGAGATGTATATGCCCTAACCAAAAGAGCTTCAACCCTTGAAATGGAAGCTCAGCCTCTCCTTTATAAATATCTCCAAAAGGCCTCACATATCCTCCATACACGTGTATGGAGGATGGTCCAATTGCCTCACAGCTGGCACAACTGTGATGCACTCAAAGAGAGCAAAAAGCAGGAAACAAGCCGGCCAGTTGAGGTGTCCGGCCGGCCATCCCCCCTGGTCGGCCGACCAGGGGTCAAAAAGGTCAAGGACAATTTCTGGTCGGCCACCCCAGATTGGTGGCCTCCCAGATGAGTGCAACACAACTACAGGGAGAAAAACCAGAAACAGTAACCCAAGAGAGAGAAAAACCAGCTTTTTAGAGGGGTTCAAAATGGTCAAGAACAATTACTGGTCGGCCTACCCATATTGGTGGCCTCCCAGATAAGAACAACACAATGATGTGGTGGGAGGCCAGAAATTGTGGCTCAAAAGGGTCAAAAACTAGCTTTTTGAGAGAAAAATCGGCTTTAGGAGAGAGAAAAAGAGAAAACAGGTTTTTCAGGAGAAAAGGTGGCCTCCCACCATACCACCACCTCCCTAACCATGAAAATAAGGTCCCTACCAAGAATGGACCAAAACGGATGCAAAACGAAGGTTCGGGGGGCCGAAACGCGCGGCCCGGGGCCCCGAAAACTGACTATGAAGCACTAGAGGTGGCGTACGACCATGAAGTTAGTCTCTCGGGCCATAGTGTACCTCAAAAGGGGGGAAACAAGGTGTGTGCCATAAACCGGAGCAAACAGAGGTGGTTAAGTAGTCCCGAACTGAGGCACACGGCCGACGGCCCTGAAAAACGGGAAATCGGGCTCCAAACGGGCAAAATGGCCTACGACCACAAAACGTAGCCTACGGCCAGTAAGAGATGGTTTACGAGACCTCTCGCTCCCTTCGGGAAGAGGAAACAGAGAAAACGGGACCTGGTTCGCAAATCGAGGCAAAGTATAAAAAGAGTCCGGGAGTCCGGAGGCAAGGCTCGCAACCGAGACTCTGAAACCTCAGAACGAGCACAATATGCAATATCACCGAGCGCTCAATCGGTGACGTCTAAGTCTTAAGGTCGGTCAAAAATGGGGTGTCTACAGACGTTTATGATCCTCTTCTAGTCACCTGAAAAGGAAATGAACACTCCGGTCGGGGGTGCCGAAATTAGCACTCCGCCGGACAAGTTAGTCTTGACACTCAAATTGACTTGTATTGCAGGTCAAACACAATAGTTCTCACATACCTTTCTAAACCTGAAGATCTTGTATTTATAATATTCTCTTTGGGCCTTGGGGCCTGGCCCACTCCTAGGTTTTACCTATACTTATACACGACCCTCGTTTTT
This sequence comes from Camellia granthamiana, assembly GCA_036172215.1. NCBI lineage: Eukaryota > Viridiplantae > Streptophyta > Magnoliopsida > Ericales > Theaceae > Camellia > Camellia granthamiana. The sequence continues at coordinate 39,345,955 of CM069911.1, read as the reverse complement.
CTGATAGGAGTGCCGACACTTTTATTCGGCCCCTTGATTGGATGGGGTAAGCGCCGAATAGAAGTTATATTCTGGACACGACTGGTCCGCTCCTGCGGAGCCAAAATTATTCGGCTCCCACAATTGCCCCCCAAACACCCCACTAGTATCAATTAGTCGGCGTGTTTGGCTTCTAGTTTGGAGGTTAGAAATCCGGCAGTTATCCCTCTTCCCGATGCGTGTCAGAACGCGTACATGTATCTTGGTCATCATAATGCTTTCCCGCCCCTTCGTACGCTGCCTCCATTTAATGCGATTTGAATTTGCCTCTTTGAATGTATATTATGAATGCTCAAAGATATCTGGCTCGCCTTCTAGTGGGACTCTTGCATTCCGTGGCTTCTGCAACCCCTTGTTTCTCGACCTTTCCTTTGCCTCCTGTAAGTTTTCTTCTCTTGCATTTTTTGATCCCCTTTCTTTGTCTGTTTTTAATTTTTCGTAATCCTTGGGTCGGCCAAAATGGCGAAACATCTGAAGGATCTCCTTTCTGCAGATCGAATCTCTGGCTTCCGATGCCATTTCTCCATCCCCGACGACGTCCATCTGTCACTTTTGGCAGACAACACCACTGATATGGTGAGGGAAGATGAGAATACAATCGTCTTTCCTCTCCTATCGATTGCTGAGGGCGGCGTCCATTTTCCTCTTCACCCACTTTTGAGGGCCGTTTTTCGGTACTGGGGGTCTCATCCCTTCCCAGCCCAATGTGAACTTCTTTCGCATCATAATGGGGATTGTAGAGATAAATCGGCGTCTTAGAATTAACTTAGGAATTCTCACCATTTGGCACTGTTATGTCCTGGCCAAGTCTACCGGCCGGCTAGGATGCTACTTCCTTAGAGCCAAGGATACTGACCATCACTTAGTGACAATGCTTACTAGTTCTGGCAAGCGTGTCGATGACGTGATGGTCGTTGTCCACAGCAATTGAGAATTTAGCGAAGGGGAAGATTGCCTAGACCCCGTGCCAAGGCAAAAAGGCGAACCAAGTGGCCGATCAGATCACTTTGTTTCCATTACTTACACATGCATGTATCCGGCGCTTTAGCTCACCTAATCATTTTGTTTACGCAGGCAGCGACTTGAAGAGGGTGTTGGTTTCAAACGACGAAGTCGTGCTTGCAGAAATTAAAATAGCGCTGCTGTTCGTCGGCCGTCCAGACTTGCAAAAACAAGGGAGGGCGGCCCACGTTCTTCTGCGGTACGAGCCAACCTATACGACATTCTCGGCGGCAGACCATATTCTGATCCCGCGAGGTGATAACCATCTGACGGCCCTTATCTTCCCTAGCTTCAGAAACTTGAGACAGATCGGCCTTGAATCATCTGATTTTGAGCACTTAGAAGAACAAGTGGCCGAACCGATTGCCGATGACCCGGAAGAGTTGGCTGCAGAAGTTGACGAAGCCATCAATTCGGCCTTTGAAGAAGCCGGGTTGAACTCTTCTAACCCTTCGTCTACATCAGGCCGAGGGGACGCCTTCGAGGATATCTTTACAAACTTGGGAGACCTTCCCGGTGATTTCTCTGAGGATATGGTTGGAGAAAGTCTTATGCAGATGGCACGAAAAATGAATGCCGAACGTATGGCCGCCCGACAAAAGACTGTAGCCATCCGTTCCGGACTTGTCCCGACTGAATCTGTTGCCCCTGCTGTTGTAGAGGAAACGGCTCACGTTGCCGTGGCCGAGATGGAAAAGGAGGTCGAGTGCCCGATTACAGAAGTTCGGCCGACTTCGGACGATCGTGGCGAAAAACGAAGTGCTGAGGGCGAAGACGGCTCCGGTGGAGGCCCTATTGAAAAATGACCACGCTTAGAGGAGTCGGCTGTGGCTCCTCCTTTCGTTATTGAGCCAAAGATAAAAAATATGCCAATCTCCTCCGAAGCATTGGCTTTGAAGGATCCAGCTGTGGCATTTAACCTGGCTGCCTCGGTCTCCCTGCCGGTTGACAAGGCGACCTTTCGTGTCGAGCCGGATTTGGTGACAGTAGCTTTAGCCGCCCAGTCGGCTCTTCTAGTATGTGACTAACTCTATGGTTCGGTTTGCGTTTGATGCTTGGCATATGTTGATCTTTTATTTTGCAGACGGTTGGAAGGATCGCCGAGTTGGGCCGCCGTCAACATGACGCTGTTGAAAGGATTGGCCGTTTGCAAACTGAAGTCGAGTGTCAAAGGAGTAGGGCGGAGTTTGAGGTAATGAGAGCCGCGATGGAGAGCGCGTGGGCCGAGGCTGAAAAGGAAAGGGCCAGGACTGCTGATCAACTCAGATCCGATGCCGAGAAGAGGGCAAGTGCGAGCGAGGAATCATTTGCCAAGCTGAAGGCCAAGTTTGAAGAGTTGAAGCAGGCTAAGGAGAAAGCTGAATTTGAGTCTTCGGCGGCGTTCGAGGCTGGGATGAGCTCTGCCCTTCGAGACTATGTAGAAGAAGTCCCCAAATTCGAGAATCGGGGATTGAAACACGGCTGGCTCAAAGCCCTTGCTGCTGTTGGAATTACATTGGCCATGCCAATTCCATACGAGCAAGTGGACGTTGAGCCGCTTGAGTCTGACCTTGAGACTTGATTTGGGAGACATTCTAGTTTTGTTAGGTTTTTCTCAATTTCAATGTCTGTTTTTGTTTAGTAGATTTTCATCTTTTTTGGATTTTCATATGTAAAATGTTCGCTGTTAGCACTCAATTTATGAATGAAAATTTTATTTCTTGTATTGTTTGTTGTATGAGTAGATAATTAGGAGAATTAGTAGTTAGGACAAAATTCCAATTGAGTTTATCAATCTGATTAAAACAATGAATTCCTGAATCTTGTACTGATGAATCGATTCGTGGAAGCGCTGGGGCACTTAAGCCGACTAGATCGATCAATCTGCCCATGTCGCAGTGGGTTCACGAACGTAGGACGCCGAATGACGCGTTCTTAATTTAACCTTTAGTTGATGAATCGATTCGTGGAAGCGCTGGGGCACTTAAGCCGACTAGATTGATCAATCTGCCCTTGCCACAGCGGGTTCATGAACGTAGGACGCCGAATAACGCGTTCCTAATTTAACCTTTAGTTGATGAATCGATTCGTGGAAGCGCTGGGGCACTTAAGCCGACTAGATTGATCAATCTGCCCTTGCCGCAGCGGGTTCACGAACGTAGGACGCTGAATGACGCGTTCCTAATTTAACCTTTAGTTGATGAATCGATTCGTGGAACGGCTGGGGCACTTAAGCCGACTAGATTGATCAATCTAGATTGATCAATCTGCTCTTGCCCCAGCGGGTTCACGATCGTAGGACGCCGACTAACACATCAATCTGTCCTTATGAGTCGTGAATTTATGAATCGATTCGTGGAAGCGCTGGGGCACTTAAGTCGACTAGATCGATCAATCTGCCTTTGCTGCAGCGGGTTCACGAACGTAGGACGCCAAATGACGCGTTCCTAATTTAACCTTCAGTTGATGAATCGATTCGTGGAAGTGCTGGGGCACTTAAGCCGACTAGATTGATCAATCTGCCCTTGCCGCAGCAGGTTCACGAACGTAGGACGCTGAATGACGCATACCTAATGAACCTTTAGTTGATGAATTGATTCGTGGAACGGCTGGGTGTAGACACCCCATTTTTGACTGGCCTTAAGACTTAGACATCACCGATTGAGCGCTTGGTAATATTGCATATTGTGCTCGTTTTGAGGTTTTAGAGTCTCGGCTGCGAGCCTTGACTCCGGACTTTCAGACTCTTTTGTACTTTACCTCGGTTTGCGAACCAGGTCCCGTTTTCACTGTCTTCTCTTCCTGAAGGGAGGGAGAGGTCTCGTAGACCATCTCTCAGTGTCCGTAGGCTACGTTTCATGGTCGTAGGCCATTTTTCCCGTTTGGAGCCCGGTTTCCGATTTTTTGGAGCCGTCGGCCGTGTGCCTCGGTTCGGGACTGCTTAACCACCTCCGTTTGCTCCGGTTTTTGGCACACACCTTGTTTCCTCCCTTTTGAGGGACACTGTGGCCCGAGAGACCAACTTCGTGGTCGAACGCCGCCTTCGGTGCCTAATAGTCAGTTTTCGGGGCCCCGAGCTGCGCGTTTTGGCCCTCGAACCTTCGTTTTGCATCTGTCTTGGCCCATTTTTGGCTGGGGCCCTATTTTCATGGTTAGGAAGGTGGTGGTATGGTGGGAGGCCACCTTTTCCCCTAAAAAACCAGCTTTCTCCTTTTTCTCTCTCCTCCAGCCGGTTTTTCTTGCAGAAAGCTGGTTTTTCCCACTTTTGGATCATAATTTCTGGCCTCCCACTACACCATTGTGATCTACTCATCTGGGAGGCCACCATTATGGGTAGGCCGACCAGTAATTCTTCTTGACCCTTTTGAACCCCTCAAAAAGCTGGTTTTTCTCTCTCCTGGGTCACTTTTTCTGGTTTTTCACCCTACAACTGTATTCTACTCATCTGGGAGGCCACCTTTCTGGGTAGGGCGACTAGCAATTCGACTTGAACCTTTTGACCCCTGGTCGGCCGACCAGGGGAGGTGGTCGGCCGACCACCTTGGCCCTTTTAAACTGGTCGGCCAGTTTTGCCTCTGTGAGTGTGTTCCAACTGTGCCAGCTGTTTTACTCTTGACCCACTGTCCGAGGGTTTTCTCCTTGTTTGATCCTTTTTAGGTGGTTTTGACCCCTTGGCTTGGCTTCTAAAGGAAGTTTGACTCTTTGGTCAAGCTTCTTGAGGAAGCTTGACCCTTTTGGTCTAGCTTCCTCAAGAAGCTTGACCCTTTTGGGTTAAGCTTCTTTGAGAAGCTTAGACCCCCCCTTGAGGCTTCTCCAAGATGCCTTACCTCTCTCCCTCTATATAACCAACCCTCCATCTCATTTTGCAAGGGTTAGAAAATCTTGCTAAGGCTTATACATTCCATCCTCCATAACTCTCTTCTCCAAAGCTCAAAAGGCCATTGTTCTTGACCATTTACACTACAACTCATAGCCTACCACCTCCACCATCCATTCAAGCATCTTGGAGGTCACTTGCAGAGCTTGAGGAGTCACATTCTTGGTCCAGAAGTTGCTGAGGGTCGGCTCTACAAGGGTAAGCCTTTATTTCCCCCCTTTTTTGCATTATTTTGCTCCATAGCTTAGCTCCATTTGCAAGCATTTTTGAGCCTTGGTGTAAACTGAAAGTAGTCTTATTTTGAGCTCCTCTTCATGTTTGTTTAAGAGTACTTTTCTGTTTGAGGTCTCCTATCTCCTTGTATGCTTCATCTCTCTTTTAGGGCTTATTTTGCATGATATATTAGCCTTATTTGTGAGCATTTTTGGACCTCGACCTAAACTGAAGAAAGTCTTGTTTTGACCTCCTCTTTAAGTTTGTTTGAGGTCACTTTTCTGTTTGGAGTCATCTTCTTCCTTGCATGCTTCATTTCCTCATGCTTTGAGCCATGCATTTGAGCATTTGCATTGGCCTTGGTTTGGCCTCTTAGCCACTGAGCTTCAAAATCATAGAGGGGTGACCTCCTCACCCCTCATTCTCTTTACTAGCTTTGTTGGCCTTCCAAAGGGGCCCCATTTTGCATATTGTGAAGTCACATTTCAGGCCCTATTTTGTGAGTTTCAATGTCTGCCTTAGCTCTGTCTGGGGCCTATTTGACCATATTTTGTGTCCCTCATGCATGTGTGGAACAACCCTCCTCAAGGCCTTTCAAGAGGACCTTTCATTGCATGCTTTGTTGACTGATTTCAGGGCCTATTTGGTGGATTTTGGGGCTGTCATAACTCATTCCTAGAGGTGGTTTTGCCCCTTTGCTTGTCTATCATATAGGTGTAGAGTACTACCTTGCATAGCCTTCCAAAGGAACCCCTCATTTTTGCATGCATTGACTGAGTTTCAGTGGGTATTTGGGCATATTTTAGCATAAAATGTTTTTGTTTTTGGTTGGTTGGATGAGCCTTCATATGCTTCATATAGTTGTAGAACAACTAATGGTTCACTAGCTTTCTTTGCATGCTTTGTGGACCCTTGATTTTAGCACTTTTTGGCCATGTCATAAACTGATAATGTGCTTATTTTGGACTAACCTAGCTCTATTTTTAAGCCTCATGGTCGAATGATGTTTGTTTTGCATGCTTGTAGTTCAATACCCATGCTTAACTTTGAGTTTTGAGGTCCATTGCATGCATGTGCTGAGGTGTGTTCATGTTTTGAGGTCATTTTTCATCATATTTCAGAGCTGGTTTGAATGCCATATTGCCATGTTTTCATCTCTTTAAGCGTGCTTGAGAGTTATGCGTGAATGCCTTGTTTACTGATCAATGAATGAGCTTCATTTTCATGCATGTTGAGCCATCATTTTAGGCCAATTTCCCACTGTTTCAGACCTGCCTAGGGTCTGTTTGGGGTTGGTTTTGCCTTTGGTGCATTGCTTTGGGTGCCTCTAGTGTAACGCACTTCACTAGTTTCGGTACCCGGGCCCCCTAGCTTGCATAGTGTGCCATGTTTGCATGATTCGGGACCATTGTTTATCATATTTCAGTGCTGGAAATTATATGTTCGTATGCCATCTTGCATCTCTTACCATGCTTTGGTAGAGTGGTATTTGATGCCTTAGGTTTGGTCCTCGGTATGTGTGCATGTCTGCACGCATTTTGGTTGTCTCATTTTCATCTTATGGCCACTGATGTGAGTGTGGCTGAGGTCCACTCATATTGGTGTAAGTCCATCGTGCATTGTGTATGCCATTTCAGTCCATAGCATTGCGTATGTTAGGTTGTATGTTAGAGCATTGTGTATGCCATGTTACATTGAACATTGTGTATGCCATTTCAGAGCATTGCGTATGCTAGGTTGCATGTTAGGGTTGCATTCATGCATGTCATGCATATTGCATTGTGTTTGGGATAGGAGTTAGCCCAAACACGGAAAACGAGGGACGTTTCGTACTCCAAGTGACGGAACGTGTCTCAATTCCCAGTCGCCGATACTCCGGATTATCCATGATGGAGTCTAGGCCTCGTTGTGTTTTCATGTGCATTCATTTCACATCGAGTCGTGCAATTCGACTCCTCGGCCGTCATGTATTGAGATGCGTGATTGATGGCATGAGGATCGAGGCAAGCATACATATGTGAAAATACTTTGCCATGCCCCTTTCTTGCTCTCTGTTGCAGCAAATCAAGGATCAGCAGCCTTCTGGAGCTTTGCACAACATTCTGGGATCAATTGCAAATAGAGGTAGGGGCATCACAATGGATTTCCGCGCAAGGCAACTCAAGCATGCATCATTCATCATTCGGAACAGAGCTGAGGCGGTCCATGGATTTGCGTGCAATTTATTTCATTCCTTAGTTAATTTGTTAATTAATTAGGGTTTTGTACTTATTCGGACTGTATTATTTATTTGGGACTGTATTATTCTTTCGGACCCTCCGAGCGAGGGCGAATGTTGTAATAAGTGTGCGTGCGTGTGATGTATGTCTTCCAACCCCACGTCTTTCTCCCTTTTATTTACCAGCTTATGATGATTAGATTAGGGCATGTTTCAATTAGCATACAGTATGATAGCATGTTTGCATTCATTCATCTGTTTTGCATGCACCGGGCTCGGCGCATCATACTAACTGCATTGTACTTCAATTCCGAGTTGAATAAATGTTAGCTGTAGCATCATCATATACCATCTTTAGAATAGCCGAGCCTGCTATAGTTGCATTTTTGCATGTGTTGCATTAGGCATTTCTATATAGTTAGAATCATGCATGGATTTCTAACATAGTTTTGTTTTGGCTTGGAGTACTCGGTAAGTGTTTATGCTTTAGCATCCTTGCATGTGTGTGAGTGACTGCCATGATAACATGCTTGCCATGAGGCTAACTGCTTATGTGATATAACTGCCTCAATGCCTGTGGGTGAAGGTTGGGTTATTTGAATTGGAACAATTCATTAATTGTGAGTTTTAAGCCCACTAGATAGTAGCAAAATCATGTTTTTCTAAGCCCACCCGAGGGCGGCAAATCCACGTCTTAGCCTACTTGCGGGTAGCACCATCAAACCATTTTCAAATAAACAAACATGAAATGTTTTGTTCCAATTCAGGCGATCCAGTCTATACTTGTATGCTGTGCGCATCACATAGTAAATCTAGGCTAATAACCGGAATAAGAACGCATAATGTTTTCAAAACTAGATATCATAGTTAGTAGATGCCGATCTTTGATCGGGCGAGCGGGGGTGCTCACAAAGTGACCTTTCCTAATCGTACCCAAGTTCCTGAGCCGAGGCAACTTTGGTGATGACGGACACGTGGCCTTAGGCAAACGAGTCAGGGTTTCCTAAATTTCTCCAAAAATAAAATATTTAGGTGGCGACTCTGTATCTGGCAAAGCAGTCCATGTTTGGCACTTCTTTCAAAAAAAATCTGTTTTAAAAAACGATTTGCCGGATTTGGACTCTTTGATGATTCATCGGTCTTGCATTGCACTCTGCGGGATTAGATACAGGACCATGACACCAATTGAGTCCGAACTGTAGCATGAGGCCCACGGGCACGTCTACACTGGGGTACTTAAGCCGACTAGATTGATCAATCTGCCCTTGCCCCAGCGGGTTCACGAACGTAGGACGCCGAATAGATGCAATTGGGGCTTACGAATCGGTCGGCGCCGGGTTGTGGACACTTCAACATTAAGGAGATTGCCTCGGAGGTGCTGTCCCCGTAGGGAATAAATGAGCGTGTACTTCTTGAACGAGGGTCCTATTTATGTGCTCAGTCAGCGTTTCAGCCCAGCTCTTTGAGGAAGATCAAACAAGCGTAAATGTCAAATAAATTTTTTTTCAACAATAGAGGCGAAGCAAAGACGCTAGCTGAGCTAGGAGGGGCCATGAGTCGAAGCGGTGAACCTTCGCGCACGGGCTGTAGGACATCGAGGGATCGGGAAAGACGCCAATCCCCTCATCGTCGGAGTAGGTCGCCTAGGAGGGACAAACAGCCACAGCATAAGTCTCCTCAACCCGGTCCTGGCGGGGGGATTTGACGCGACTCCTCGCCCATTGAGTTTCGCGGTCTTCGTGGGCAATAGACCAATGACAGAGGCGGACTCGATCATTCAAGATCCAAATGTGGCAGTCGAGTTTGCACGATAGATTTTCCCGCTCGAAGTTCAGCAGTCGATGATAGGTCGACAGGACTTTGAAGTGTTTCGTGAAGGCATTCACGGGGCGGTGAGGGGACTATACACGGCTTATGAGATTGGCATACGTCTCCGTGCCGCTCACCGCGACATAGAACAGAGAGATGAACGCATTCGGAAGTTAGAAGCTCGCACCGAGAAGGCTGAGCGCGAGCTAAGGAAAGTCAAGTCTGCCGGGCCTCAATCAACCAGCCACCCCAACCCGGTTGTTGAAGAGAGGGTTACTCAGAGGCTGATTAGTGAGGCGATCACCGATCATAATACGGCTAGCATGTTTGCGGTCGAGACTGCGAGGGCTACGACCTATGACAAAGGCTTCCACGATGACCGAAAGGTTGGAATTCAAAAGACCAAGGAGAAACTCGCCGAAGAAGTTTGCCGATGTGAAAATCATGGATTTAAGCACGGTTGGATCGAGGCACTTCGGAAAGTTGAGTCTCTCCAGGATGTAGGGTTCGATTCGGCGTTTCTGTTGTATCAATAGAATGATCTTCCCTTTTCTGCATTCGAAATTGAGAAGAGTGACGACGAAGAAGCCGCCGAACCGAAGAAAACCACGTGAAATTATGTATTTATTGGCCGAATTTAATAAAATGCTTAGTTCTCGATTTGTAGTGCACTTGTTATTTTTATAAAATGCTTTGTACTTATTTTGTAGCGTACTTGTTATTTAATAAAATGCTTACTTATTTTGTGCCGAACGTGCATACGTATTACACTTGTGCAGGTTGATTGTTCTTGTTTAATATTTGCATTTTTGGGCCTTTCTTTACGGGGCTCCGAATTCGGAGACTATAATTGGCCAATCGTGACCAAGGGCGCTCCGAATCCGGAGGCTTTTTCGGCTCAACGATGTCGTGCGCTGATGAGGCTCCGAATCCGGAGACTTTAATTGGCCAATCGTGATATCCACGAAGGGCGCTCCGAATCCGGGGGCTTTTTCGGCCCAACGACGTCGTGCGTCGATGGGGCTCCAAATCCGGAGACTTTAATTGGCCAATCGCGATATCCACGAAGGGCACTTCGAATCCGGAGGCTTTTTTGGCCCAACGACGTCATGTGCTGATGGGGCTCTGAATCCGGAGACTTTAATTGGCCAATCGCAATATCCATGAAGGGCGCTCCGAATCCGGAGGCTTTTTCGGCCCAACGACGTCATGCGCCGATGGGGCTCCGAATCCGAAGACTTTAATTGGCCAATCGTGATATCCACGAAGGGCGCTCCAAATCTGGAGGCTTTTTCGGCCTAATGACGTCATGCGCCGATGGGGCTCCAAATCCGGAGACTTTAATTGGCCAATCGCGATATCCACGAAGGGCACTCCGAATCCGGAGGCTTTTTTGGCCCAACGACATCATGTGCTGATGGGGCTCCGAATCCGGAGACTTTAATTGGCCAATCGCAATATCCATGAAGGGCGCTCCGAATCCGGAGGCTTTTTCGGCCCAACGACGTCATGCGCCGATGGGGCTCCGAATCCGGAGACTTTAATTGGCCAATCATGATATCCACGAAGGGCGCTCCAAATCTGGAGGCTTTTTTGGCCTAATGACGTCATGCGCCGATGGGGCTCCAAATCCGGAGACTTTAATTGGCCAATCGCGATATCCACGAAGGGCGCTCTGAATCCGGAGGCTTTTTCGGCCCAACGACGTCATGTGCCGATGGGGCTCCGAATCCGGAGACTTTAATTGGCCAATCGTGATATCCACGAAGGGCGCTCTGAATTCGGAGGCTTTTTTGGCCCAACGACGTCATGCGCCGATGGGGCTCCGAATCCGGAGACTTTAATTGGCCAATCATGATATCCACGAAGGGCGCTCTGAATCCGGAGGCTTTTTCGGAACCCCTTTGAACTATATTTTGTGGTGAATGAACGGTAATCTCTGTATTCCAAAAACAAAATTGTACATGGCATCATGTCCCACAAGTCAGGCTAATGATAAAATTTGCGCAAATGTGTTGAATTCCAAGGCCGTGGCAGGCTCCTTCCTGACATATTTTTGAGTTGATATGCCCCTACTCCTGTAATCGAATCAATCTGATAGGGGCCATCCCAGTTAGGACCCAATTTTCCATCAGCTGGTTTCTTGGTGGCTGGCTGCACCTTCTTCAGGACCAACTCTCCTGGTGTGTAGCGGCGCAGCTGAATAAGCTGATTATACGACTTAGCCAGCTGCTATTGATATCGCGCCATGGATGCGAGGGCACGGTCTCTTCGTTCTTCAATTAGGACCAAATCCAAGGCCAGCATCATGTCGTTTCGGCCCATATCGAAAACTGTCGACTTCAAGGTTGAGGCCGATCTCTAGAGGTATGATGGCTTGGTTTCCAAAGCAAAGAGCAAATGCGGTTTCCCCAGTAGACCGCCTCGGCGTAGTTCGATGAGCCCACAACACACTCGGCAATTCTTCGACCCATTTGCCTTTGCCTTTCTCTAACCTTTTCTTGATGCCGTCTAAGATCGATTTGTTAGAGGCTTCGGCCTGACCATTGCTTTGCGGGTAAGCCGGCGTAGAGAAGTAAGGCCGTATACCGTACTTGTTGCACAGCTCTTGGTAGACGCCACAATCGAACTGGGTGCCGTTGTCTGAGATAAGTGCTCTAGGAATGCCGAACCGTGTTATGATGTTTCTCCAAACGAATCGCTTTACGTCAGTATCTCGGATGTGGGTTAGTGCCTCCGCTTCTACCCATTTTGTAAAATAATCTGTCGTGACAATCAGAAATCGCTTGTTACCCGAGGCACGAGGCAGTGGTCCAACGATGTCAAGTCCCTATTGGGCGAACGACCATGGACTGGTTATGGAGCTCAGGTCTTCAGCAGGCAGGTGGGTCGAAGGAGAGAACTTTTGGCACTGTTCACACTTTTTTAGGTAGCATTCGGCATCTGCTCTTATTGTCGGCCAGTAGTACCCCTGTGTCACAGCTCGATGGGCCAAGGACCGCCTGCCAGAATAGGCGCCACAACTGCCTTCATGTATCTCATTCAGAAGCTCTTCGACTTTGTCCGGGTGCACATATTCCAGATATGGACCAGAGAGGGATTTTTTTATAAAACCTTCCTTGTGGGTCCAAGTAGTATCGCAAGGCTTTGTTTCGCAGCTTGTGCGCTTCTTTCTTGTCCTCTGGGAGCTGTTTGGAAGACAGGAATGCGGCAATGTGATCCATCCAACTTGGTCCAAATTCTATAAGATTGACCTAGACTTCCTCAGAAGGGCCGATGCTCGGCTCTGGGATGAATCCTACTTCGATGGTTCGCTTAATCTCTGAGTTGATGGCGGAGGCTAGGCAAGCAGGGGCATCTGCATGTGTATTTTGATCACGTGTTATCTGGTTCAATTCATGATGGTCAAATTTTGCAAGCAAAGAGTTGGCCATTTTCATGTAAGCCGCTATACGGTCGTTTCTTGCCGCGTACTCCCCCTTTAGCTGATTGATCACCAGTTTTGAGTCACAAAATACAAGCAGACGCCGAGCACCCAGAAGATGTGCATTCCGTAAACCGACTAGAAGGGCTTCATATTCGGCTTCGTTGTTTGACACTTCGAAGTCGAGCTTGACGGCCTGCTCAATTATTGCGCCGTTGGGGGTCATGATCACAACTTCTGCTCCGCTACCCCGTTGATTAGATGATCCATCACAGTACAACTGCCAAATGTCCTCGACATAAATTCTCCAGTTCGGCTTCGGTTGACTCTCATCGGACTTGAAATCGGCAAGACCCCCAATGAATTCGGCAACAAAGTCAGCAAGCACCTGTCCCTTGATTGATATTCTAGGTAGAAACTGAATGTCGTACTGGCCGAGTTCAAGAGCCCACTTTGAAACGCGTCCTGATGCTTCTGCATTTCGTAGTACTGATCGGAGGAGATAATTTGTAAGGACCCCGATGCTATGTCCCTGGAAGTAATGCATCAGTTTTCTTGCCGCCATGACTTGGGCTAGGATGAGTTTTTCCGGTAGAAGGTAGCGTGTTTAGGCGTTAACCATTGCCTTGCTCACGTAGTATACTGGCCACTGCTCCTCCAGCTCTTCCTTTATCAGTACGGCGTTGACGGCCCTATCGGAAACTGCCAGATATAAAATGAGTGGGTCACCAGCAGCGGGTGTTATCAAGAGTGGTACTGAGTGGAGGTACGTCTTGAGCCTGTTGAAAGCGGCTTCACATTCGGCGGACCATTCAAAAGCCTTGCCCTGCCGTAGTGTATGAAAGAATTGTCGGCAGTGATTTGTGGACCGACTGATGAACCTGTTAAGTGCGGCGGCCATCCCATCAACTTTTGAACCTCTTTTACCGAACGGGGGGAGCCGAGTTCCAAGATCACTGTGATTTGCCTCGGGTTGGCCTCGATTCCTCGGTGGTTGACGATGTAACCCAAGAACTTGCCAGAGCTGATCCCAAACGCACATTTGGAAGCATTCAGCTTCATTTTGTATTTGCGTAGAATGCCGAATGTCTTCTCTAGATCGGCTATATGATTCTGTTCTTCCTTGGACTTGACCACCATGTCGTCAATGTACACTTCCATAGTGTGGCCAAGTTGCTCCTTGAACATGGTGGTGACCAATCTTTGGTAGGTTGCCCCTGCATTCTTCAGCCCAAAGGGATGACCTTGTAGCAGTAGGTTCCTCTTAGGGTGAGGAATGCAGTTTTGTTCTGGTCTTCTGGATGCATGGCGATCTGATGGTAGCCTCTGTAAGCATCAAGGAAGCTCATACGTTTATGGCGAGCCGTCGCATCTACAACTTTGTCGATTCTGGGTAGGGGAAAACAATCTTTGGGGCAGGCTTTGTTTAGATTCGTGAAATTGACACACACTCGCCAAGTCCCGTTTTTCTTCTTCACCACTACTGTATTAGAGAGCCACATAGGGTAGGTCACTTCTCTAATTGCCCCAGCAGCAAGCAATCTGTCAACCTCTTCAACAACGATGGTGGTGTGTTTTGCGGCTGACCGCCGGCTTTTCTGAATGATCGGCTTGCACTTTGGATCAACATTCAACTGGTGCTGCGAAACTGATGGATCTATGCCTGGGATCTCATATGGAGTCCAAGCAAAGACGTCGAGGTTGTTGAGCAGGAAAGAGATCAGCTGCTCTCTGTCGGCCTGATTTAGGGAGGCGCCGACTATGAAGAACTTGTCTGGGCTTCCATCGATTTCAATTCGGTCTAATCCTTCCGTGGCCTTTTCATTTGGGAGCTGCCCAACGTCGTCGAGGCTCTCTTGATTCGGCATCTCAATGGAATTCACCTGCAGTTCCTTTGGCCTTTTTGCAGTAAGGAGATAACATGCTTGTGCCGATTGCTGGGAGCCGTGGATTTGTTCAATACCGCGCTCTGTCGGGAAGCGTAGCAGCTGATGATAGGTGCTTGGTACGGCCTGCATAGAATGCAACCAGGATCGCCCCATGATGAGATTATACGGCGACGGCAGCTTGACGACCAAGAATTCTACATCCACTATTCGGGAGCCTGCTCGAACGGGTAATCTGATTTTCTCCAACGGGTACTCTGGATTGGCATTAAAGTCGAACAGCGGATAAGGGGCCGGAGAGAGATCTGATTCGGAGAAGCCGAGTTTGGTAAATGTCTTATAGTACATAATCTCCGATGTGCTCCCAGGATCAACGAGTACATGTTCAACTGTGAACCGGTTTACGCATAATTCGATTACCAAGGGATCAATGTGGGGCATCGTTACTCCGGCCAAATCTGAATCATAAAAAATAATGCCCTCAGCTTCATGCGGTCGTTTAGCCGGAGTGAGTTGGTCTTGAGGGTCAGACTTCGACTGAATCGCATGCACCGCTGATGACATTGCCAGGCTGTATATCATGTGGATTACGCCGAGCGGAGGTGAATCCTGTCTCAAGGCTATTGCTTTGGTTGGGTTTCTTTTTCGGACGTACTGTTGTAGCCGGCCATCTTGAATCAATTCCTCCAGGAGGTCCTTCAGTACATAACAACTATCGGTATCATGGCCATGGTCTTTGTGATACTCACATCGCCTATCCTGTCTTTTTGTGTCGGGAGGTCCTACCATTTTCGACGGCCACTTGAAGAACGGAAGATGTTGGATCTTAGACATAACCGCACTGATCAGCTCAGTCAACTCTGTATATTTTTTGTCGGCGCGCCTCGTGCGCCTGGTGTCAACTTGCAGCTGTTCATTTTCTCGGTGGGAGCATTGGTCGCTTGATCGGCGTAAATCCCGTCTCTTATCTCGTTTTGCCCAATGCTGTGGTTCAGGGCTCTGAGGTGCTACAAATTTTAACGGTCGAGCAATTTCAGCTGGAGGCGCTTTGTTGGTCATATTGCCGGCGTTAACCCTTAAGGCATCATCTTCCACTTTACAATATTTTTCAACTTTCTTCATCAACGACCAAACTATTTTTGGGGGCCGTCTGGTCAAAGAGCTGCGGAGGGCACTGTCGGGATGCAACCCCATCTTAAAGGTGGTGATGGCCATGGAATCATTGCAAGCATCATCCACCAGATTGAAGCATTCCTAATACCGCGCTGAGTAGGCACAAAGGGTTTCCCCCGGTTGAAACTGCACTGCCTAGAGGGAATCGGCTTGCTTTAGCTGGACCTCATTAGTAATAAAACTTGCCCTGAAGGATTTTTGGAGTTGGTGGAAGCTTTTAATCGAAGCCGGCTCCAGTTTGTAATACCACCTGACAGCTAATGGTCCCAAATTGCTTGGAAATATTCTGCACATCAAAGCCTCGTCATCTGCATGCAAGGTCATGGCTTGCTTGTAATGGCGGATGTGATCGGTGGGGTCTGATTTTCTGTCGTACAAGGTGAATGACGATGCTTTGAATTTCTTGGGTAGCACTGCCTTTGCGATTCGTCGTACAAAAGGATCATGTTGATCTTCATCCGAACTGTTTCTTCTTCGCTTATGTCTTATACAGGGGACTCTCTTTAGAAGAGCTGGAAGTTTCAGATTGTCCCTTCTTCTTAGGCTCCGGCGATAATGAGTCGAAGTTGCTATCGATGTCTTGTTGTCGGGCTCGAGGTCGTCGACCACCGGCCCTTATAGGTCGTTCCGGGCTTTGGTGTGCAGCTTGTTTGGATTTCGCCACCTCCAAGGCCAAATCCTGATAGAGACGTTTGTTTTCTACGATCATGTTCTCCAACCTTTGTTCGTTTTGCTTTGCCTGTTCCATGATCGCTTGCATTGCTTCATGCTCCGGAGTCGAGGGTGAAGTGAAGTTCAGAACGCGTCTTACGGGGATGGTTTCCGATCCAAGCATGTTTGTTGGAGTGAGGTTGTCTCTCTGCGTGGTTTCATCAGTGACTATCGGAGGGTCTCCCGTTACGCCCGCCATGGATGTGTTTGAGTATTCCCACAGACGGCGCCAATTGTGGAGAAGTGGTTTGGAAATACTCTCCTGATCCTGGGGGACGTTTATGATCCTCTTCTAGTCACCTGAAAAGGAAATGAACACTCCGGTCGGGGGTGCCGGAATTAGCACTCCGACGGACAAGTTAATCTTGACACTCAAATTGACTTGTATTGTAGGTTAAACACAATAGTTCTCATATACCTTTCTAAACCTGAAGATCTTGTATTTATAATATTCTCTTTGGGCCTTGGGGCCTGGCCCACTCCTAGTTTTTACCGTATACTTATACACGGCCCTCGTTTTACTAATAGGAATGTCGGCACTTTTATTCGGCCCCTCGATTGGATGGGGTAAGCGCCGGATAGAAGTTATATTCTGGACCGGACTGGTCCGCTCCTGCGGAGCCAAAATTATTCGGCTCCCACACCTGGTCTCTCTTTTTTCTCTTTACTCTCTCTCTCTCTACCATTGCTATCAGAGGACGACAATGCCTCGCCTCCATCGATCTCTTCACCGAAACTTGCTTCATCGCCTCTTCCACTTCTCGCCATCACCACCATCCAAACAATCACTGTTGCTGAAGGCTTGTTCATACCACCGTTGTAGCAGATCTCCGTCCATCTGCCGTCGCCAGAAACTTCCTCCATCTCGAATCTACCACAATATCTCACATCAAACACCGAAATCTTCTCGAGACACACACAATCTCTAGGGTTTCGAATCAGCGATACACAAAAACATATGTAAATATAGTGAGAGAAAGTGTAGATATGGATTTTTTTTTTGTGTGTATCTGCTTTGCTTTCTCTCTCTTCAATTCAAGAGGCAATATATGTGTGTTGTGTGTTATCTCTCTAGACTAGAGAGAGTGCTTTTAAAATCTGCATCAAGATTGTTAGCTATTCTCTATCTAAAAAATGAGTTGTGTATTAGGAAATAGAGTGTTAGTAGTTTGATTAGAAATATAAAACACTACTCTGCATCTTTCCACTTCAACAAATACAAAAAACAACCTCAGGTATCCATTTTTGTATTTTAATTCAATTATTTGTTGTTTGATTACTTTTCAACTCAAGGAATCACTTAATATTAGATTGGTTGCTGTATGAAAGATCTCCCAGAATTTCGCTGTGAAGTCTAGAGAAATTCTTCTCTGGAGAGAATTTCTCTGAGAAGTGAAACACTCAATAATATTGGATTGGTTATTGTATGAAAGATCTCACAGAATTTCTTTGTGAAGTTTAGAGAAATTCTTGTGAACCACTCAATATTGAATTGGTTGTTGTATGAAAGATCTCCCAAAATTTTTCAGTGAAATCTAGAGAAATTCTTCCCATAATTTCTCTAGAGGGAATTTCTTTGAGAAGTGAACCACTTAATATTGGATTGGTTATTGTATGAAAGATCTCCCAGAATTTCTCTGGAGAGAATTTTTTTGGAAAGTCTGGAGAGAATTTTTTTTGGATCGAATTTTCTCTGGATCGATATTGAGGGACCTTAGACATTATGAAAATATTAAATGTCCTTTATACTATAAAATCTTAATACCAGGGACCCCAAAAAAAATCCCCAAATAGAAAACTTGTTTGGTTATGAGTTTTGAAAAGAGTTTTGAATTGTATTTTGAGATTATTTTGGGTTTCTTTTTTTTAGATATTTAATAATTTTATTTTTGTAGGGTAAATATTTTTCATTGTAAATATTTATTTTTTTAATATGCACTGTATTTACTACATTTATAAGCTGTATTTTTTTAAAAATATTTATTTTTTTTATTTAAAATATTTTCCTATTTTTCTTATTTTAAATATTTTATTTTATTTTTAAAATATTTTTGAAATATTTGTTTTAAATATTTTAATTTTTTTTTTTAAATTTTAAAAAATTTTGAATTCCCCATATATTTGATTGCTCAATGTAGATCAATTTAGCCCATGTATATCTATATCATAACAAATTATTTGGCTGGTACTTAAAAAAAAAAAAAATATTTTTTTTGAAAAAATAAAAAAACAATAATTTTTCTTCAATTTTTTTTTTAAAAAATAAAAAATATTTGTTTTTTGAAATATATATATATATATTTTGTTTTAAAAATAGAGTTTTGAAAAAAGTTTAGTTATGAGTTTTGAAATTTTTTTTGTTCAAAAGGGTTTTAAATTGAGTGTTTGGTTATAAGTTTTGAAAATTTTTGATTGGAATCATGATTCCAAAATAAAACTAAATGCAACCTTATTAATTCTCTATTTCATTAGCATTTCATAATATATAGTGAGATGATTTCCAAGTGTTTTATCTTAGAAATCAATTGTTTCATATCACTTTCTTTCATTTTATTTTAAAAATCAAAGAAGTATGCATATTTTAATAAAATGACTTAAAATTATTATCTAATCAATTAGATATTGAGTCCCAGTTGGCAGTTCAAAATTTTGGAAAAGAACAAAAAAAAAAAAAAAAAAAGAAGACTCATTACATATATTTAATTATTTTCCTTATGAATTATTACTTTTACAACGCTTATGTAAGAATTATATTTAATTAGTCATATATCAAAATAACTTATTTTTTATGTACACACCGTGACCTCTTAAGTAAAATTTCTGATTTCGCTCCTAATTCTGAAGGAAGGGAATCATAATGTTGCTCATTGTTTGGCTAGAATGGCCTTATCCAAGGATTTGAATGAAAGAGATGTTTTTCATCTATTTGCTCATTGGTTTTGGTGGAGGCTTATTCTCTTTTGTAATTTGGCCTCCAGGCCTTAAATGGTCCCAACTCTTATGTCGTCTAAATTGATTATCATGAGTTGGGGTATTTTTGAAATTTCACAAAATAAATTGCAGGAAAATTAAAATGTTTGAGATTAAAAACACATATTTATCAATCTTTAAAAAAAAAAAAAAAAATTACACATTTTAGGGTCTAAAATGTAACAAGGTGCATATTTTAGAGATCATGAGTGTATATAGTCCTTTTAATTTTGTTGAGGTTTCATGTAAAGTTTCAAGTATATGCTAACTTCTGTTAATTAATTTAAGGGGGACTTATGTATAGGTCCTAATAGGTGGACTTATTGTCCAATAATCAATGACGTTTTTCATCAAATACTATTAAAAACGTCACTAATTGTTAATTGGGTTACATTCCACCCCCGAGATTTCTAATTTAATAGCAAATTGCCTATTTTATTAATAAATTATCAAGTTAGTTAACAATTTTTAATGATGTTAGAATTATGTTTTAATTAATAATTTAGATAATTTTATTATTGTATAGGAGAAGAATTATTTTTTTTTTGATAAGCAAAGAGAAACTTTATTGATGAAAAGAAGAGACAACTCATACATTCAGCAATAAAGCGTGAGGAAGGCTGCATACATCATAGCTACAAAAGTGATCCCAACAAGGTTGGCAAACAGATGCAAGCAAACCCAGGTTGATGAGAGACCAACCCAAGCAAAACAAAGAACAAAAAAGAAGATAAACAACACCCACACCCCACTGATACAGAAACCAAAGGCACTAGAACACCAAACACCACCACCACCACTATTAGGCTTTGATCCTATCAAGATTATTGACTATATGTCCATAGAAAACTGCAAACCTCTAGTATGATTTTCATTTTTTTAGTTAATTATGTTAAATAAAAAATTTTAACAAGAGGTATTTGTAATTTTTCAAACCATCGGAGGCAATTTGTACTTTAAGGAAATCTCAGGGGTGTATTTGTAATTTACCCAAAAATATCTAAAAAGTCACTGATTTTTAACTTTCAATGATAATTTGAAAAATTTGTCACAGAAAATGTCACTAATTGTTACTTTTAACAACAATTTATAAAAATTATGACAAAAAAAGTAACTAATTATCAATTTTTAGCGACATGCAAAAAAAAAGTCACAAAAAAATATTTTTAGCAACGATTTTATTAAGACTTATTTTCAATAAGATTTGATGAAACTTAAGTCTAACTATTAGGACCTATTAATAATTTACCCTTTAATATTTAAACAGCGTGAAAACTAAGGACCATTTAAACTTCCATTTTGTAGTTTGGGAAATCAAATTGACAAAATTTGAAAAAAATAAATTAAGAACTAAAGTGCAATATGCATGCTTTGACTACCATTTAATCAATACTAGTAAGGAAATCATTCATAGCCAGTCCACTTATTTATGCTATATTAAAGTTTAACAAAGAGTGGATTCATGAGTTTTCTCTTTATTCTCTAGTTGTCGGGCCACCAAAATTGAGCTTGAAGATTGTCCACCACCTTCTTGTCCACTTGGAATGCCTTGGCAAGAACATCATCATAAATCTTTGGATTTCACCCAAACACCACATTAGCAATGGTAATGATACCGTGGTGTTGGCTACGTAGGCCAGAAAGAGCTACTGCATTAGACTTTCCCTCATTAAACTGGATGTGAATGAGACCCTCTGGAAACACAAAAACATCTCTTGGATACAATATCTTTGTGAAGAGATTGTTGCCAAGGTTGGATCTCACAAAACCAACGCAGAGAGTACCCTCTAAGACTATGAGGATCTCAGTTGCACGAGGGTGCGTGTGGGGTGGTTGAGGCCATAAGGTGTGAAGTCGATGCGAGCTAAGGAGATGCCAAGAGTATTGAGACCAGGTATTTGCATGACGTTTACAGGAGTGACCGTTGATCCGACTAGATTGGATGTGTTTCGTGGAGTGAGGAGGCTGGAGAAGAAAAAGTCATTAGCTGTGGCGAGCTTAGGGTCATTGCAGAATTTCCCATTTACGAACACTGCATGCAAAGAAATAATATTGGGTGAAAGAATATCTTCACAATGTTAGGCTAACTACAATTTTCATCTTCAAAGTCTACCTTTTGTGTTATTTTAGTTTCCAACATTTAGAGTTATAAAACAAACTAAGTTACGTGCTATTTGGTAACACTTACGTTTTCAGTTTATATTTACAAAAATTTAAAAAACTTAAATAAAAACTTGTTTGGTAAATTTTTAATTTATAAATCAGTGGTCTTAGTTTATAAATTTGGCCAAAAAATGTAAACTCAAAAAATGTGTTTCTGTTTTAAGTTTTCAATTTTTTTTTTTTTACCACCAACACTAGCTACCACCCGCTACCATTTTCCACTACCGTCTTCCGCCACCACCACCGACCACCACCTGCCACCACCACTCACCACCCACCTGCCACCCACTAGCCACCACCACCCATCCTTCGCCATCACCACCACCACCACCACCACCACCCACCACCCACTTGCTATCCACCCGCCACCACCGCTCGCCACTACCACCCGCCACCCGCCACCTACCCACCACCACCACTTACCATCCACCTGCCACCACTATCCACCACCTGCCACCACCAGCTACCCACCACCACCAGCCACCAGCCACCCACCTGCCACCACCACCCACCACCCACTCGCTACCACCCATCACCCGCCACCGTCACCCATCCACCTACCACCACCACCATCCGCCACCTACCCGCTACCATCCGTCATCCGCCACCCACCACCCACCTTCCACCACCACCCACCACCTGCCACCACCACCACCACCACCACCATCACCACCACCCACTCGCTACCACCCACCACTGTCACCCACCCACTCACCATCACCACCCACCTGCCACCACCCACCACTATCCACCACCACCACCCGCCATCCACCATCCGCCACCCACCAGCCACCACCAGCCACCACCTACCACCACCACCACCAACACCACCATCCACCGTCACCCACCCATCTACCACCACCACCACCACCACCACCACCACCCGCCACCTACCCGCCACCACCCACCACCACTTGCCATCCGCCACCCACCTGCCACCACCACCACCACCACCACCACCATCACCACCACCACCCACTCGCTACCACCCACCACCCGCCACCGTCACCCACCACCACCACCACCACCACCACCACCCACCCGCCACCACCCACCACCACCCGCTACCCACCACCCACCGTCATCGCTTTCCACCACCGTCTTCCGCTGCCACTTGCCACCACTTGCCATTTCTCACTCTTTTTTATATTTTAAAAATTTTTTAAACATTTTGTCAATTACCAAACGCGTTTGTAGTTTATGTTTTTCTAAAAATAAACAAAAACCAGTTTATAAAATTTTTGTAAATATAAACTGAAAATATAAACGTTACCAAACAGACCCTTAAGTTTGACTTGTTGAAAACTCATTCGACAGTGATTTGTTATGTAAACAAATCAAATTTAAATACATTTTAAAAATCATTAACTTTTTAAGTTAATCTTAAACATCCTAATACTTGATTAAATAAACTTATATATATGTTATAAAAACCAAACTAGTTGAATCGACTTGTTATGGGCTTGATTAAAACTCATTTAAGAACCACTAAAAAGATAAACAAACAAAACTTGAACATATTTTGTAACTTCTTGAATTTTTAATTTGAACTTAAACAATCTAATACTTGTCTTGTCTCGTTTCATTTATAGCCTACCAACAATTTAATTGTGTCGATTTCAACCGAAAGTATTAAGAGTTTTAAAGTGGTTGACATGGCTAACACCATCAATATTCATCATTAGAATCGGGAGTGTTTTTTGAACAAAAACAATACACCTAAAAAAACACATCCATTTACAAATTGACAAAAAAAAAAAGAAAAAAAAATGTTAGGGATAAAAAATGAACCAAATGCATATTTTACAAAACAAAATTTGTAATTAATCCTTTTTTAATTTTTGCTGTGGTGTAATTTTTTGTCCCAAAAATGCTTACGATTTTGACAGTGAATATTGGCAGTAGTAATTATGGATACCACTGTAATAGGCATTTAATAGTTTGGAAATGAAAATAACACAAATTAAAAAACCAAAATCATATAAACTGCATATTTTGACAACCAAAATATATAATTAACCATTCAATAAATGACTTCAAAATGAAAAGCCCATATGGACTATTAGAAGCTGATGTTTTAATTATAATCAAAATGCAATTACATTAAATAAGTTGTCACTAAAATCATATTTCAAAACATGGGACTTGAGTTGGGAAGGTATAAATTTGGGAGATAGAGTTGAATTACCTGCAGATTTAGAGTCATTAGTAGAAACACAGAAGTCTTGTAGAGGACTTAAGTCAGAAGTAGAGACAAGTGCAGAAGCTAAGGTCATGATGGCTATGCTTACAAGGATAAAGTGAGTGCCTATTTTAATTGAAGAAAATTGGAATTTCTATGCCTAATTGCGCTTGAAAGGAGGGTGGTAGTGGTTTAGTATGGCAAAAGTGTCCATTTATAGATAGACAAGAGTAGTTAAATTTTTTATTATATAATTTCCAATACCAATCAGAAAAGACTTACCAAGTGGCTAATTGTTTTCAGCAATCATCTTTCAAAAAAAAAAAAAAAAAACAAAAAACAAAAAAAACAATGAACGGTTCTTCAACAACTGCAACCATTTCTAGTTTATTTTTTTGATTGCTTGCGTCATTCTATTGATTTTTTTTATTATATATTTTAATTATTTACTATTATTTTTTTATTAAAGACAATTTTAATTGTCTCATGCTATCATCTAATATAAATTTTTATGAATAAACTTTCTGTGTTTTTTTTCCGTCATGTTGAGAGTTTAGAGTCCCAATTCAAAGTAAAGCTAAGTTCATAAAAGTATTTTACAATTATTGAATGACCTCCATTACATGTAATGGAGAGAATCTCAATCCTTTAACAACTGAACTAGCGTTCGGGTTCGTACTTATATTAACTTTCGTGAATTTACACCTCTTATGTGAGGGCACAATTTTCTTGAGAGAGGTGGGTGTAATGAGAAAATTAGTAGGCGTACATAGAAGCACCATAAGAAAAATATTTCTTCTTTTTTTTGTTCCTTTAATTTTTAATTTTTAATTTTTTTTACTTCTTTTATATTTTTTACTTTTATATTTTTTACATAACATTTTCTCTCTATTGTATTTTATAAAGAAAATGCAGTAGAAAGTAAAAAAGTTATGAGAAAATATAGAAGCAAATGAAAAAATAACGTTTTGCCCTCCAAAAAAGGCTTAATGTGAGAGTTACATGACAATTTCTGTTAGACAATTAAACGCTAAACTAATAGAAGGATCACATTAACTTGACTGATAGTGTAAAGAATTGACTGTTATAAATTACAATTGAAAAATAGCAAGGAATCAAAATGAGATTTGACATAAAGTGTAGGTGCCAAGTGTAATTTACCCTTATTATTATTTTATAAAATTGTGTTTATTATTATTGTTATTAAAGTAAAATGTTGTTTCTGCTTGATTAATACAGTTACTACTAGCTCACTAAACCATATATGATTTTAGTTCATGAGAGCATTGAAAAGAAAATTTCAGGTAACAAATTAAGATTTTAGAGATAAAAAATTTGGAGATGGACTTACTTTTTAGTAATGATATATTTTGTTATATTTTTGTTGCTAAAAGTGGTGTTATTATAGTTTTAGAGATGAAATTGGACATCTAATGATGTATTAGTATATCCTTTTAGGACAAAAATTTGTCTCAAAATATAATTTTTTTGAGACCAAATTGTTTTGTTTTTAAAAGTACATTTATTGGTGACCTTTTAAAAAATTTATCTCTAAAATTTTTTTTATTTTTATTTTTTATTTTTACTTTTCGGGATTACCTTTTAGCAACTATTCTCACAACGATAAAAATTAATTCTCAAATATTTTTTGCAACAAAATTTGCACCTTTAGGGACCAAAAAATTTTGTTCCTAAAACTCTTATATGTTGTATGCTGATAACAAATGTCTTTTAATATGAACTTTATTATTCAGTTTCAATGTTAATTTACATGCACATCTACTATTTCTTATGAATAATATGAACTTTATTATCCAGTTTCAGTGTTAATTTACACGCTCATCTACTATTTAATTATATAATTATTTTTCTTATTTATTTATTTATTTTTATTTATCTCAACAAGTGAAATTACATAAAAATCTTAAATTTGAATTCGTTAAAGAGGCTGAAAAGTCAACAACTTCAATTTTAATTCGCTTCTATTTTTTTATTTTTGGGTAGCTTTTGTGATTTATGAATTTATTCGCCAAATTTTCAAATGACTCCATTATTATTATTATTATTAGTATTTTTTTTTTTTATTCAACTGAAATAGAAAGCATAAACTGTTAAAGCAGCATTACAACACTAGAGGATTAGTCCCTTACAATACTCATTCCAGTCATATCATCAATGACCACAGTTCTAACTTCATCTGATGGATCCTCCAATATTACCAAATGTTCATCTTGGGCCATTCCTATATTTGCTAACTTATCTGCAACTCTGTTTCCCTCCCTAAAAGTGTGACTGAGAGTGCAATTGCATCTTTTTAATAGAAACTTTGCATAAATGTCTTCATTATGCTCATTAAATATGGTCTCTAGACGTACACTTTTTTTTTTGGGATCAATGAACGTGAATAAAGGAAATTGGAGACACCGCTAAAAGCTTGAAAAACTCAGTAAGAAGTTGCACCGACGCTTAATATTTTCGTTGCTGATACGGCCGCCACAATAGTTTTACAACGTTTAGAAAACGTTGCTAAAAATATTAGACGATATTTCTTAAAACACCGCAAAATCTTTCACGTCTGTTACAACTTCCATCACAAACTAACGTATGACGTCATTTAGTGGCGTTTTTTAAAAAACGCCACTTTTTTTTTTTTTCTCCCCTTTCTTTCTTTCTTTCTTTCTTTCTTTCTTTTTCTTCTCACAAAACTAGAATACCATGAGGCACATAAATGAATAGCAATTTGGCCCCCTAAAGAATTTCTGTTATTTGAATGTCATCTTCCAATCAAAGAACAGAAAACTGAAGGCTACATTTCTGTTCTGTAAATTTCATCATGTAGAAAAAAAAAAATGTCATGTTACATGTAAGAGTAGTGTGCATCAAATACGCACACATATATGAAGCACCTTTTCCAATAATCTACAGAGAGAGAGAGAGAGTGGACAAAGTCAATATAGTTATGTGCTTGGCAGGGCTCCCTCTTATTAGCCATCAATAGAGATGCAACTACATCAAGAAGTCACTGTAATATGGGACCCAAAACATAAGTTTTCCATCCTACCCCCTCCCCAGCTTTCAATCTTTTCCCAAACAACTCAAAAACTCCAACCTCTATGCTTAAACTGTTACTCCAAAAGAGAAAATACATGTTGCTTTATCTGTCACTGTAATATATGTACATGAGCATGCATGTTTATTAGATACTCAAACTCACTTAAATTCATTGCCTGCATTTGCACATTTCATGAGATTTTTACTACACAAAATATATGTACTCTTCAATCCAAAAATTTAAAAATTAAAATAAAAAATCACCAACTTCTCACAAAGCTCAAATGCTTGAAACAAGAGAGACATGTTGCGACTCTGGCACATCTGAGTTTGTCAACGGAGATGATCTGCTTGCCATTAAGGGTTTTGATGCCATATCTAAAGTCTTAATACACTAGCACAAAACTTATATCTCCAAATCTTGAAATTTCCACAAAAAAAAAAAAAAAAAAACCATGAAAATTCAGATTCTATCATCACAAATTTGTCCTTGGATCTCATAAACATAATAATAAAAAATAGCATATAAGATTGCTGCTGCATTAACATTTGAAATAGGGCAAAATTTGTATAAATAATCTCAATCAGCTTCAGCTCATTCCAACCTCTATGGTTTGTTACCTAATTGTTGTGATGCAATCCTTTTTCTCCTTTCAAGTGATCTTTTGTTTTCAGCACATTTAGTTTGGAAGTTTATACTAGCAGGATTAATTATGACATCATTCATTCTACAACTGTTACTGTTTGATTTATGTATTTTCAGGGAAGTGAATATGCTGCTTGGATTCTTGTCAATGGTTATGCAGTTAATCATGTCACTGTATCCACGCATCATCTGAAATCTCAATTGAGAAATATCAAAAGCCTCAATCAATTTATTGAGGAGGGTAGGTTCAAGTTGAACTCTGAAAGAGGTGTTCTAAAGGGTTTGTGATAAATAACTTCTTACTTGCCTAATTTATTTTGTTGCTATTCAATCTTGAAACAGAGTTGTAATATATATATATATGTCTCTATTGCAGGTAAATCCCAATAATATAATGCTAGTAGTTGGCATCTGTATCTAGTCATTTAGTTGATGCAACAGTATATACGCATCACAAGGCATGATGGCAACACCTAAATAGGATAAATTAAAATTCACAAATAAACTAAAATTAAGAACAGTTCTAACCTTGAATTCAGTAGACTCCAGCGGCCTTCTTTCATTGTGAAAATCCTACGTGATTCGTGATTAGATCAAGATTAAAATATTCCAAATCCCAATTATCCAAAAACACTCAATCTAAAATCAACAAGCACTTACGAGAGTGATTTTAGTTTGTTTGTTTTTAGGAATAAACAGTAAATCGACACAAACGATTTTTTACGTGGAAAAACCACAATTGAAAAACCTTCAATTGTAATAAAAAACCACGGGCGAACTGCCACTAATCAATCCACTACTGAAGAAAGAAAGATTACAAAGATAATACACAAATTACCCAACCCAGTCAATTTGTCCTCGAATCTTCTGTAACTCTTTCACCACGCATTCGTCACGGAACTGATCAATCCTGAAGTTGATTCCACAACTTCACTTGTCGAATTAACGACTACGTATAGAATCAAACGCCTTTTGAAACTCTACATTTTAACTTCGGAAGCCACTGAAAAGAACTCTCTTGAATATAAAGTATCAAACTCCTTAATGTATGAATCTCAATTCATAAGTTTAAAACTCTCTCAAGAACATCAAGGAAAACTCATAAAAAATTCAGAAGAAAACTTCAAACAAAACCCTAGGACTCTTGAATAAGATCTAGGAGAAAAGTAATCCTAAAATCAACCTAAACAGGTATAAATAGACAATCTGAGTCTGCGATCTCCGCTCGAGCACTCCACCGCCCGCTCGAACGGCTTCAACAAAATATGTGTGTGATTAAACAGTGGTACGCTCGAGCGCTTGAGATTCCGCTCGAGCGTGAAATCACACACCCCAGTACTTTTACAGTCCTGTCAAAATACTGAGAGCCTTCAATCTCCGCTCGAGCGCCAATGGCCCCGCTAGAGCGGGAAAGCCAAAAAAAAGGAAAAATTAAAACTTTAACAACTCAAAGTTTTGTACCCGGATTTGACAATTACGGGACCTAACAATCTCCCCCTTTGTCAATTCCCGGACAAAACCTTTCTAAACATTTTTCCTTAAACACTCGCACTAAACAGGAATAAAAAACAAAGGGAAAAAAAACTCTTAAAACTCGATTAACAAACAATTCGGTCATGAACACATCCATCCAACTTCATCCAATTATGCACCTGTGTAATAACAACCAACATACCAAAACAAAACTGTGGAATAGTATAAGATGAGATAAATATAACATAATATCCACAATACTAGCATGCTATCCAAATATCCAAACATCAACACAAACAATAACCAAAAATCCAAAATATCCAAATATCAACTTAATATTCAAACTATCAAGAATGACAAAAAGAGATGTACCACCAATAACCAAAAAATGTCCAAATGTCCAAAACTGTCCAAAGTTTTTGTAACAAAAAACTCTCCCCCTTTTTGACCGGGAAGCCAAAAAAAATCATGCATCAGGAGGAGGCTGTGGCTGTTGAGACTGAATGATATGTGCTAGCTGAGTGAGAGTCTGCTCCATCTGACCAAGACGACCATCAAACGCATCAAAGCGTGCATCCAAAAAATCCAATCGCCGGGTCGTAGCCTCCTCAAACTACTGAAGCTGAACATGAAGAGCACGAGGTGGAACAGCAGCCTCCTTACCACCTGCAGCAGCAGCGTCAGCGTCAGCGTCAAACTCGGCCTCCTCTGCTAGTCCAGCAGCTACACCTGCAGAAGCACCGGCTCGAGACGACTCCCCCTTAACATGAACCCGACTCTGTGACACGGTCTTTTTAGTGAAAGGTCGGGAGGGGAAGGCAAACTCATCATCTTCCAACACGGGGACCTCAAGTTCGGACAAAAGACGATTTATCATACACCCATAAGGAAGTCCCAACTGTTTATTTCCAGAAACACCTATCATCTTTTTAATAATCAAGGTGGCGAGATCAAAGGACATGTGATGGGCGATACAAAACAAAAGAAAACCTTGGTCTTGATTAATTTCGGAGGAGTGGGTGGTCACAAGGATGTTGGCACAAACTATAAGATTAAGCAGTCTAAACTCTGAAAGGAGTTCAAACTGTTTAATCAAAACACCTTTAGACCAAGGACGAGAAGCACCACATAACACCTCAGTCACATCATCAAAATTACAGGTAGGGCGGTCTGGAACAGGAAAAGGATAGAACTCAGGAAAGACTCTCTCTATCTTAAGAAGCTTGCGAATCAGATCAGGTGTGACAGAGATAGAGTGAGATCTAACCCAGGTAGTGAAAGAAGGCTCAACATCACTAACTTGTTCTATGTTGCAGTAAAACTCTCGAACCCAGTCGAGATTCTGACGATCGGAAAAGGATAACACTAAATCACCACCGAGGGGTTCAAACAAAGGACGGATGTGTATGGACTCAAAAGTAGTAGGTTGAACATTCCGTTCTAAGTGAACTGTGCGAGCCTCAAAAGATTTATGGAATGATTTGGACTATTTAGCTGACTGAAACCTAACAGGATTATAGGCAGGGCGAGACACTGCAGCCTTTCGGCGTTTAGGGGCAGACATGATAAGGGAGGACACAACTACAACCCCAACAACCCAATCAAGCCAGAAAACAAACCAAACAAGGACCAAAACAAACCATTTGTAACAAGGATGAATTAAATCAACAATCACAATTCTTAATAGTGAGGATAGGATGTAGGGTAAGAAATGGCACAGATGGACATAGCATTATGATGAAATTCATAACCATGATACACAACATGATAAACACAGTGCAAGGCATGAGTGTTAAACACTAGGAAGCACTAATGAGAGACCAAAACATGGCAAACCAGACCCAAAAAAAACAAACTCATTATTTAGCACTTTGAACTCAAACCCAAATAAAAACAAGAAGATATATAAAAATAAACATAGATAAACCCTAGTCCTACTGATACAACAAAACAAAAAAAATGAAGATCACCAAGAAAAAAACACATTATGACTTAGTGAAAGCGTGTGAGAGAAGGAAACAGAAGCCTAGACACAAAAAACCAACAAAAACACGAAAAACACCTTCCATTGTAGCCGAAATTGTAGAAAAAATAGAGAATAAGAGAGAGACAAACTTACCAAAGACCAAATCGGCGAGGAAGACGAAGGAGCAGGGTGGAATCGAGTCCAATAATGCCACAATACAAACCCTAGGTCTGAGAGATATGAAAAGAGGGAACAAATGACCTGAAGAGTCGAGGGAGGGACTTAAATACAAATTTTGTCCGCTCGAGCGTACTGAGTACAGCTCGAGCGTAAGGCAATGCAAGCGGAAGCCAGCTCGAGCGTAAATACGGAAGCTCGAGCGCAAAAACTGAAGCTCGAGCGCAAAAACCCATCTCTCAGAACTGTAAAACCAAGAACAAGATGCTGCAAGGGTGAACAATACACTCGAGCGTAACACAGGCCGCTCGAGCGGAAAACCTTCTTTTTTTTTTTTATTTATATTAAACTAAAAACACCTAGGATGTCCTGTAACAAGCAAGGTGACCAAGTGAAAGACTATACCACAAGGACAAAAGAATCCATCAATCATGAGTCCTGAAAAGTTGAGAAAAGATTTGAAGCACCAGATCATGAATAAAACAGATAGTGTTAAATCAAAGCCATAAGCATCATAAGAATGCATAACTCAAAAACACTCATGAGAGCTCACATAAACAATGTGTGTGCGTGCAATCCTTGAGAGCCACAAAGCTAGAGTTAATCCTTGTAATGATCTGATGGCTGGACCTCCGACAAGAGTAACTGACCATTATAGAGAAAAGTCAAACCACTAGGAATCACGAGGTGTTTGTTGAGTAAATGCGGAGGCTCCCCCTCAAGCAATGATCCTTTTTTTTTAAAACTTTTCTTTCTTGTGGACACTCACTGGTGGCATACACGCTCAAGAGTATGGAGACCAAACCAGAGAAGAATGAAATCAAAAGGATGGCCTGGTTGGTGCCTCTGAGGTAGCCTTTTCCTAATGCCCGGATGTCATGAACTGAGGGAGAAACCATGGAAGTGAAATAAGATGGTAGATGGTTAAGAGACTTAACATCACCCATGATATACTAGTATGGGTCAATTCCTCTGAAAAAGTACAAGAAACACTGTCAGTGGTCCATAGAGAACTTTGATCACTTGTGCGGAAACCCCTGCAACAGTTTATCTCAAGGATGTGTACAGAATGAGATCATGAAGTAAATGAGTATGGGCATTCAAAATGAGCTATGAACAAAGAAAAATGAAATCTTGTAAGAAACATGAGTAGTGTTCATAAAAAAATTTGATGCAAAAATATCAGGACTCAATAACAAAGAGATTAATACATCCAAGAACAGTAAGCCAACCACTCACACTCACCTCATATAAAAAAAAAGGAAACAAACTAGTTACTGAGCATTACACCCAAGGTCTTTCTAAGAAACTCAAATCGAAGAAGATCAAGGGGTTTTGTAAAAATATCAGCTTTTTGATGCTTAGTAGGTACATGTTCCAAAACAACAAGGCCTTCATCCACTAACTCTCGAATAAAATGATGACGGATGTCAATATGTTTGGTGCGAGAGTATTGGACAGGATTTTTTGAAATGTTTATAGCACTTGTGTTATCACAAAAAAGAATGAGAGTGTTCTGTTCTATTCCATAATCATGAAGCATTTGCTTCATCCATAGCATTTGAGCACAACAACTCCCTGCAGCAATGTACTCAGCCTCAGCAGTTGAAAGAGAGATGGCATTTTGCTTTTTATTATGCCAAGAAACCAGATTATTCCCAAGGTAAAAACACTCCCCGGATGTACTTTTCCTATCATCAGCACACCCTGCCCAGTCAGCATCAGAAAAACCAGTAATTTCAGCTGTAGTATCAGTGGAAAACCAAACCCCATACCCCAAGGTCCCATTAACATATTTGATGATGCGTTTTACCGCAAGAAGGTGAGACTCTTTAGGACTGGCTTGGTAACGGGCACAAACACCGACACTGAAAGAAATATCCGGACGACTGGCTGTGAGATACAAAAGACTCCCTATCATACTCCTATAAAGGGTAGGATCAACATCAATACCAGAGGAATCTTTGGAGAGGTGAAGACTGGTGCTCATGGGAGTGCGTGCATATTTGGCAGACTCAAGACCAAATTTTGACATAAGATTTTTAGCATACTTAGACTGAGAAACAAATATACCCGAAGGAGACTGTTTAATTTGAAGACCCAAAAAATAAGACAACTCTCCCATCATGCTCATCTCAAACTCATGTGTCATGCAATCCGAAAAATATTTCACAAGATGATCAGCAGTGGAACCAAACACAATATCATCAACATATATCTAAGCAACAAGAATATGAGACTTAGTATGTTTCACAAATAAAGTCTTATCCACACTACCCCTTTGAAAATCATTATCAAGAAGAAAGGTAGTAAGTCTATCATACCAAGCCCGAGGGGCTTGTTTCAACCCATACAAAGCCTTGTCTAACTTGTAGACATGACTAGGACATTTAGGGTCCTCAAACCCTTTTGGTTGCTTAACATATGCCTCTTCTTTTAAGTACCCATTCAGAAAGGCACTTTTCACATCCATTTGAAACAATTTAAAGCCAAGAAAACATGCAACACCAAGCAAAACACGAATAGATTCGAGGCGTGCAACTGGGCAAACGTCTCATCATAGTCAATACCATCTACTTGTGTGTAGCCTTGAGCAACCAACCTAGCTTTATTCCTTACAACAGTACCATTCTCATCAGATTTATTTTTAAAGATCCACTTGGTACCTATCATATTCATGTCTCTAGGTCTGGGAACAAGAGTCCAAACGTTGTTACGCTCAAATTGACCTAATTCTTCATGCATAGCATTGACCCAACTATCATCTAGCAAGGCCTCTTTAAAATTCTTAGGTTCAATTAAAGAAACATAACAAATATGTGATACCTCATCCCGAATCTATCTTCGGGTTTTCATTCGATCCGAAACACTTCCAATCACCTGTTGAGCTGGATGATTCAGTTTCACCCTTGCTGATGGTTTAAGTTCAGGACTTGCGGTGATAGAAGCAACATGAATGATGTCCCTTTGAGCACTCTTTGGACTTGAGCTTACCTGTGAGGATGGTGCTGTAACAATTTCTTGTGATTGAACCGCAGCTTCTCCTTGATTTTGGGGTTCAGTATCCAAGATTGAAGACTCACCGTTGTCATCCTCATTTGTTGCTGGAGTAGGTGAACCTGTGTCATCATCTATAACCACATTGATGGATTCCATTAATGATGAAGTTCGTAGGTTATATACTCGAAAAGCCCTACTGTTGGTTGAATACCCTAGAAAAATACCTTCATCACTTTGGGAGTCAAATTTGCCCAAGGGCTCTCTATCTTTGAAGATGTAACACTTACTTCCAAAAGTTTTGAAGTATTTTACATTAGGTTTCAAACCCTTCCACAATTCATAAGGAGTTTGTAAAGTGCCAGGCCTTAAATACACGCGATTTATGACATAAACAGCAGTATTTAGGGCTTCGGCCCAAAACTTAGGAGGAAGACTCGTACTAAGGAGCATGACCCTAGCCATTTCTTGAACAACTCTGTTCTTCCTCTCAACCACTCCATTTTGTTGTGGAGTAATAGGTGCAGAAAATTCATGTTTAATTCCATGCATATCACAAAAATCCGAAAACGAACTATTTTCAAATTCACGACCATGATTAGTTCGGATTCTTATGATACGCTCAATGGAAACACCCTGTTCATTTTGGATTTTAAGGACTAAGGCCTGAAAAGCATTAAACGTATCAGATTTTTCCCTTAAAAAGTTTACCCATGAAAACCGAGTAAAATCATCAACAGTTAGAAAAATGTATCTTTTACCCCCAATGCTTTTAGTGCGAGTAGGACCCATTAAATCCATGTGAACTAATTCAAGAGGACGTTTGGTTGTAAAGCTGTTCACTTTTTTATGAGGGGCACGGGTTTGCTTTCCAAGTTGACATGGTCCACACACATGGCTCAAATTCTTACCCAGTTTAGGTACTCCTCTCACAAGCTCTTTGTTGGCTATCTTAGTTAGGTCTTTGAAATTCATGTGACCTAATCTTCGATGCCACAGGTCTATGTTACTTATGATGGCAAAGTGACAAGTGAGATCATTAGTAGTAAGAATCCCATAGCAGTTATCAGATGTGCGAACCCCATGTAAGACAGTATTTCCCTTTTTATCCAAAATTTCACATTTATTTTTTGAAAACAATACTTCATGATGGGAATCACACGTTTGTCTAATGCTCAAAAGATTTGCTTTAAGACCATCAACAAGTAAGGCATTATCCAGCTTGGGAAGACCAGCAACACTTATAGAGCCCTTACCAATGACTCTAAAAGTGCCGCCATCTCCAAAGGTAACAATTCCTCCTTCATATTTTTCAAGAGAGGTGAAGTAGGATTTGTTACCGGACATATGACGAGAGCACCCGCTATCAAGATACCACATGTGTGAGTCACGTGCTTTTAGAGCAGTGTGAACAACTAAACAAGTCAAATCATCTTTTCTTACCCAAATCTTTTTAGTCTTGGTGTTCTGCCTAGTCATGTAAGGTTGTCTCCTAACCCAAAAATTATTCGAATTTCTACCCTTTTGAGACACCTTACCAAACAATTCAAAATAGTAAGGACGAATGTGGCCATACCTACCACAGTGATGACAAATAAAAATAGGTTTTACCTCCCTTTTGTTGATCTTACCTGCTTTCGCTAGATGAAGAGAGGAATCATCCAGGTCTACCTTCAATTTTCCTTTTGCTTGAGTCTTCAAGTTATGTGAGGTAGAGGCCTGTCCCTTGTGAGTTGTCACACCATAGCCTAGCCCACTTTTGTCAGAACCCATTTGTTGAGACCCGAGTATGTCTTCTAGAGATCTGGAACCTTTGTTCCACATGGCAATTGTTGCTCTAGCGATACGAAGTTCTTTATCTTTCTGACTGACTATCTCTTCTAATGCAGCTTGTGACAACTCAAGACTTTCAAGCTTTTCTTCATATGTGGAATACACCTTCAGAAGTTCATTCCTTTCAGTTTCACAGGATAGAAGTTTTCCACATAAGTCTTGCCTGTCACTTGAGATCTTGATGACATTCTGTTTTGCTGTTACAAGTTCTCCTTTGAGCCGGACATTCTCGCTCTCACATGTTTTGAGCTTGAGAGAGAGTTTGTCGTTGGTTTTGGACAAATTCAGAGATTCCTCATACAGCTTCTTGTAAGCTTGTTGTAGTTCATCGCCATTGATCTTATCATTGTCTTCAGATGTTTCATCATCCTCTTTTTGCTCTTCATTCTCCTTAACCTCATCCAATCTAGCAACCAATGCAGACAAGTTGCTGGATGGAGGTGAAGGTGAATCTCCTCTTTCATGGAATTGGCTCAGAATTTCCCATGCATCTTTAGCCTTTGTGCAGTGAACAACCCGTTGCTGTTCTTCATTAGAAATTGCTCCACAAATAATGATCAGGGCTCTCTGATTGCCTGGATTATCTGCACTTTCTGTATCTTCTTCAATGGCTTGCCAACCTGCCAGTTCAAAAGCTCTCAGAAAAGCCCTCATTCTGATTTTCCAGTATAGGTAGTTAGTCCCATCAAAGGTGGGAGCATGATGCAAGTTCTGACCACGAGTTGATTCCGAAGGCTTTGGAAGAGGTTGAGTAAAAGTGGTCCAAAATGCCATGAAAGCACTATCCCCGTCTTCACCAGATTCAGGTTCTTCGGGTTCTTGCTCCGACCCGCTTTCATCATCCCAAGTTACAGTGTAGACTTTTTTTCGATTCTTTTTCGAAGGGCATTCAAGGGACATATGACCAAACCCTTGACATTCATAGCACTTGACCCCTTGCCCCCTTACAATCTTCTTTTCAGTTTTTTGAGCAAATTTTGGTGGAAACGTTTTGGGTTTATCATTACTCTTATCTTTTGAAATAGGGTCTTTGAAATTAGGCTTCTTTTTCAAAAATTTTTTAAACTGTTTTGTGAGCATAGCCGTCATCTCAAACTCTAAATCAAATTCAGTCTCCGGAGGTTTTACAGTTTCATGAGCACTCGTGAAAGCCACACTTTCTTTTTGTTTTTTCTTTGAAATTTGGTGGGCTTCATAAGTCTGCAAATTTCAAACGAATTGATCAAGCTTGAGGGTATCAACATTCTGAGCCTCCTCAATGGCTGTCACCTTTGATTGGAACCTCTCGGGAAGGGACCTCAAAATTTTTCCAACAACTTTAGCTTCCGGGATTTTTTCACCGAGTGTGAAACAGGAATTCACGATATCACTGAGTTTTGCATAGAAATCATCAAACATCTCATCGTCGCGCATAAAAAGGGTTTCAAAGGCGGAGGTGAGACGTTGAAGTTTTGACCTTTTGACAGAGGTAGTACCTTCGTGAATCGTTTCAAGAATATCCCACGCCTCTTTTGCTACCTCACACGTGCAAATTCGACGAAATTCTTCAGGTGTGACGGAGCAAAAGAGGGAGTTGAGAGCCTTGCTATTCCAACTCAAGTTTTGGTAATCAGTTGTGTCCCATTTATCAAGGGGTTTAGGAATATCAATGCCGTCAATGGTGACAATAGGTTCACTCCACCCATAGATTACGCAATGCCAAACTTTCTCATCGATGGATTTTAAAAATGCTCTCATACGAGCTTTCCAATAAGAATAGTTTGTACCGTCAAGTAAAGGGGGTCTATGAGTCGAGTTACCTTCACGAATAGAATCCACAATACTAGTCACACAAAATCACACTCCTATAGTTTTGATAAAAACAATAGTTTTGATAAAAACAAAGAGTGACCCGCTCTGATACCAAATGAAAATCCTACGTGATTCATGATTAGATCAAGATTAAAATATTCCAAATCCTAATTATCCAAAAACACTCAATCTAAAATCAACAAGCACTTACGAGAGTGATTTTAGTTTGTTTGTTTTTAGGAATAAACAGTAAATCGACACAAACGATTTTTTACGTGGAAAAACCACAATTGAAGAACCTTCAATTGTAATAAAAAACCATGGGCGAACCGCCACTAATCAATCCACTACTGAAGAAAGAAAGATTACAAAGATAATACACAAATTACCCAACCCAGTCAATTTGTCCTCGAATCTTCTGTAACTCTTTCACCACGCCTTCGTCACGGAGCTAATCAATCCTGAAGTTGATTCCACAACTTCACTTGTCGAATTAATGACTACGTATAGAATCAAACGCCTTTTGAAACTCTACGTTTTAACCTTCGGAAGCCACCAAAGAGAACTCTCTTGAATATAAAGTATCAAACTCCTTGATGTATGAATCTCAATTCATAAGTTTAGAACTCTCTCAAGAACATCAAGGAAAACTCATAAAAAACTCAGAAGAAAACTTCAAACAAAACCCTAGGACTCTTGAATAAGATCGAGGAGAAAAGTAATCCTAAAATCAACCTAAACAGGTATAAATAGACAATCTGAGTCAACGATCTCCGCTAGAGCGCTCCAGCGCCCGCTCGAGCGGCTTCAACAAAATATGCGTGTGATTAAACAGTGGTACGCTCGAGCGCTTGAGATTCCGCTCGAGCGTGAAATCACACACCCCAGTACTTTTACAGTCCTATCAAAATACTGAGAGCCTTCAATCTCCGCTCGAGCGCCAATGGCCCCGCTCGAGCGGGAAAGCCAAAAAAAAAGAAAAAATTAAAACTTTAACAACTCAAAGTTTTGTACCTGGATTAGACAATAATGGGACCTAACACATTGAGTTTGTCATATTTGCTTTTTCTTCTTCTTTCCTTTCTTTGATATGTGAACCTGCATTTGACAAGAACAAATAACATAAATAAAATGTCATATTAAAAATTTCATAATTAACTATCTACTCACTTCCTTGGACAAATGATGGGAATTAAACGATGAGGTGTATGCATGGGATTGTTGTTGTGAATGCACATGTGCAGCAGCTGGTGCAATAGGTCCACCTGTTCTATTCGTTCTTGTTGAGCTTGGATTGTGCTTTGCATCTTCATTTGTACTTTATGTTGGTTAAGCATAGCATCCATCATCTCCTTCATTTGTATCTCCATTTGTGCTTTATATTGGTTAAGTTGCTCTTGGACTTGCGTTTGGATGATATGAGTTTGTTCTTGTGATTGCTTATACCTCCAAATATATCTGTCGAAGAAGGACCCAATCCATATGTTCGAACATGACCAGGTTGCTCAGGTTCTAGAACTTGTGTGATAATCTCTTCATTTGTAGCATTGGATTGCGCCCCAAGCTCCTTCATTTGTGTCTACAATTGTTAATTAGTTAATTAGCCACCAATAAAATTTATATTAACATAACTGACAAGAGAATCATGAAAAAAATCACAGCTGCAGCTACAATTGAAGCACTAGCAACAAACACAGCCAAATGGATAGATTGTTAGGTCTTAGTTAATATGGTGGATAGCCTTGTGGAGGGTATCCCCCAGGTGGAGGGTGTTGTCCAGGAGGATATACATCAGCGCCATGAGCAAGATGTGAGAAAAGCCCTCTGTCACCATCATGGTGTTCATCTTGTTTGTGCTTGTCCTTCCTTATTGTTTCTTCAACGCAAGAACACTAATTCCTAAGAGACAGAGAATCAAATCCAACAATGCAAGTATGTCTGACTTATCACAAGTAGAGCATATAACCAAAAAAAATACTACGATGTTAAAATCCCATAAGCATTGATTGCAGTGATTCCATCAAACAATTTCAAGGTAATGAATACAATACCCATTTAGCATAATGGCTAGGAGTAGAAAAATTAGATCAAGACCCTACAATCCATCCAAGAAAGATGTTTGGGACAGCCAATATTGTAGCTAATTAATCGGATCAAAGAAACATATTCAATCTAAGCAGATCAAACCAAGTAACAAAATGACACTATATTTGCCTTCTTTCCAATAAAAAACTTGTACAGAACACACAAAAGTAAGGGTCTACATTGGTTAGAACTATGTATTCTCAACTTTAGTGATAAACATAAACTAAGTAGTATGGACATGAGACACGTCACACGACACGGACATGCAAACATGACAATTTTTTTAAAAATGCAAGACACAACACGCTTGGGGCACATTAAAAAATTATATTTTTATAAAATTTATCTAACAAGGGAACAAGAAGCATCAAAGAAAATAAACGAGTTGAAAACTATAAAGAAATAAAAAAGAAAAGGGGCCAAATGAAGCTTTGTAACAAACATAAATAATCATATTAGCAGAAAGAAGAGAGAAAAAAAATAACTATGTCTCTAGTTGGTCAAATAAAAAAAATCAGCCAGCATGGTGCATTACAAGCATATTCAAACCAATCAAACTAGAAAGAAGAAGTGCAGGTTCAGTGACATATAACATTTTTTTTGTGCAGCAATTATATGTATTGCATATATACTTCTACAAATATACATACATCTTTGATGTTTCAGGTACGAGTCGATGGGGGAGACACTGGTCTGCATTGTAATCTAACTCTTAACATACCAATTGCTATATTGAGGGGGAAAATGAAAATGGGGGGAAAAAAAAAAGGCAAATCTATTTGGCCAAAGAGAAAATGAAGAATAAGAAAGTTTTACATAACATAATTGTATACTGGCCAATATTAAAAAAACTCAGTGATCCATTTGGCTACAGTGAAAGTGCAAGATCAAAAACAATTAGAAGTTTGAGATTTGGAAAATCTTGTATTGTTTATTAAATATCCCATCCCATGAAAGCCAAAATCCACTTATAACTGAGACCTAACAATCTATCCCGGGGAGTTTACTCTAAAGTTTCTTGATTCAGCAACAAATTTTCTTTTCTTTTCTTTTCCTTTCCACCAAATTTTTAGTTTGGCTGCTACATACCATGACCTCAGCAACTTTATCAGTACTTGGTTTGTTATCCTTTGAGTACCCTGACATCCACACCTCTAAGCGAGTTGCAGGAACTCCATTCTTCTTATTTGTTTCCTATAATTACAATTAAAATTAAGGTGGTGTTTGGGAAGTGTTTTTTTTTGCTAAAAAAACACTAAAAGACAAAATTGGTTTTAAAAAAAAAAACAAATTCAGACAAAATGTCCTATCAAACCCATAATCATTACACTTTTTCTCTCACAAACATCACATCCAACTACAAAAAAACTTAACTATCTTCCCAAACACAAAAATTTTAACCTCCTAAAATAATCAAAAACTAAAAAAATTACTAAAATAACAACTTCCCAAACACTCACTAAGTAATAAAATCAAAATATACAATTTCAATTTGAAATATAAAGAAACTATATACCTCTACTCGAACAATTGAGAATGGTTTTCTGCCGGTTATGTGATTTAATGTCTTCTTTCGAATTTCTTTGTTTTTGGTACTTTTTTTTTCAATTACATATGAACACAAACGCAAGATAATTTAATAATTAACAAACTCATCTTATGAGATTACAATAGAGTTCAATAAACAATTTAATACAAACAATTCATTGAACTAGCAACATTAAATGATACATGTCCCTTCCGAGTGCCCCAATAATAGACCAAGCTCCGCCATTGATGCTCATGTACTTTTTCGGGTCTATGAGTTAACCTATCAATATCATTGTCGAATGGCATATACCTCATTTTTTTAAGTCTAGCCTTCCACTCTCTTTATTTTTTTCCAACAGATGCCAAAATAAACTTCTTTATCAACTCGTCAACATTTGTATTAACCTGCAAATAATTGGCAATTTTAACTATTAAGTACTCAACAACATCATACATATAGCAGCAGACCAATAAATGAGCATACACACAGCAACATACCTACTTTAACTAGTAAATTTTGTAGTCCCTCAACTGACTCCTACCAACCACAATTGCTTCCACAAATGGTGCCTGTTTAAGTGACTAAGTAATGAAGCAGCAAGATGCCTCATTTTGCCGTCATCAATTCTGCCCTCTGCATTCCATCTCATTAATGAAGCAGATTTGGATGACATGAACAATCTTTGAAGCCTTTGAATTAAAGGAAAGTATCTCACAATCTTTTGGGGAATTCTTTGTTGCTTCTTTTTATAATCATTCTTCTCACCCTCAAACTGTTTGTATCTAGGCATCTGACACACTATGCAATCATCCCTACTAGTTGTCTCCTTCCAATACAGTGAGCAATCTCTTGGGCATGCATGTACCTTATGATAATCGAGGCTTAATTTCCTAAGGAGTACCCTCGTTGCATAGAACGACTTTGGCAAAGTTTCACCTTTTGGGAATGCATCCTTCAAAAGTTTAAGCTCGTGAAAGCCTTGTCGCTCCATCCACTAAGGCACTTGATATGCAATAATCGAACAACAAATGAGAGCGTTGAAAACTTGTGATACTTTGAATACAACTCTTTTTCGGCCTCCTTTAATAAACTAAAAAATCTTTTAGTTTTCTTATTCAGGCCTAGTTCGATGTTAGAACTTCCTATCTCATTACTGGAAAGATGAACCAAGCTTGGTGGAGGAAGTCTGAACCCCTCATATATCATTTCATTGACTTCATCACCATCATTCGAATCACCGATATTCTCATTCAATGGCACAGACGCCGGTAAATCTTCCCCGTGAAAAATCCATTTGGTGTAGCTTGGAAGAAACCCATTGACCATTAAATGTTCCCCCAAAAAGTCTTTCTTTACTAGTTTGACATTCCGACACCGTTTACATGGGCATGTGACTTCATTTGATAGAGGATTATTTTGGCATACAAGTTTAACAAATTCCTTAACCTATTCTATATATGCTGGGTGCAACCAATGCTGATTTATTTAACTTTTATATATCTAACTTTGTCTTACACTATAAATGTCACTGCCAAATTAACAAAGTTCAAAATTATCATTTCATTTTAATTATTCTTAACCTCAATTAAGTACCTTATAATGCATGCGACATGACACCATTCACCTCTAACTCTTCTCTAATAAGTTGGTTAATATTTTAAGGATAAAATATTTTTGTTGTTACAAGTGATTATTTTATTTTTAGTAACAAAATTAGACATTTCGTGATGAATTACTAATCCTTTGGATCAAAAGTTTTGTCTTAAAAAAAAAAAAAACCTTTTTTTAGGACCAAGTTGCTTTTTTTTTTTTTTCTCTTCTTAAAAGTGCATTTATTAGCAATATTTTAAAATTTTATCTCTAAAAGCTTATTTTCTGACTCTTCGAGACGATCTTTTAGCGATTGTCCTCGCGCCAACTGAAATTAGTCCTCAAATATTTTTTGCAACAAAATTTACACTTTTAGAGATAAAAAATCTTATATGAAAGTGTCCCTCAAAATCATTTAAAAAAGGAAATAAATTATAAAAGTCTCTCTCTTCACCAATAAAAGTGCTCAATAATTTTATGATCATCATATTGTTTCGTCACATTTTATTTACTCATCTCATATATCATCATTACATTAATTTAATGGCTTTATTGCTACCATTAGTTTAATGGTTGAGTGGAAATTATGAAAGTGGATTTCCACCCCAAACCATACCATTCCATACCATACTAAACCTTGTGTTTCAATTAATTGAGGTCACTTATATGAATCTTTTTCTAAAAAGAAAATGATATGCAAGCTTACTTTCTAGACTTAATAATGTATAAGTGATATGATTGATTAATAATTAGAGAAGATATAAGAGACAATATTGCCTTAGATATCTTAGTTGATTGCCATATTATTGGGCTTGAAAAATGAATTTATTTTTTGGACTTGAATAGTAATACTCTTTTTACAATTATGTTATGTTAAAGGTTATATACTTAGTTAAATTAAAAAAATATTTATATTTCATTTTTTAAACTAATGTGCCACCTTTTGGAAATTAGAAAAGTGTCCCTTGGCATCACCTTTACTTTGACATTCACAATACCTAATAATTGAATAATAATTATATTATTTTATCATATTTTATTTATCATCTTATATGTCATTACGTTGTTTTAATGAATTTTGCTACTACCAATAGAGTAGTAACACATCTTGTGATAAACAAGTGTAATAGCAATGTGATCTTTATAGCATTATACCTACCATTTTGCCACATCTAAATTTATACAAAGCAAAATTGCATCATATATGAAAATATAAATAGGATGTCTTTGGGACATTGTTTTCACATTGATTACCCAAAAAATAATATACAAATAACTTTTTCATACAAACCATTTTTATAAATTGACTTGGCATCCAATAATAAAGGCTTAGGATTCAAATAAAAATGATTGAAACAAGCTACATCAGTTCGTAAAAAAATGATTGTAGAGCATTAGTTGTCATTTGCTACTTCTATATTGTCTCTCAAAATATCAACATATGACGAGTCCTATTATATCGTTTTTTTGGTGGTGTTAATTAACATTGTCAAGTTTAAACTCGATATATGGGTAAGATTTCTCTATGTGTGATATTGGTAGAAATAGGCAGTGATTATTAGTGGTAATAATGAAAATATCAAGAAATACTCTGATGGGCGATGTGGATGGCAAGTGCACATCTGCCAAACCACTAGTATAAATAAATAGATAAATAGAAAATCTCTAACATGGAATCCTTTATCTCAAAATCTCTGTTCTCATATCCTAATACACTTTTAATTATTAGATTATGTTTCGAGCTTTATGTATTTTTAACTTGCCATATCATCTAATGGTTTGATCAAACATATATGTTAAAGCTGATGTATAGCACAAAATGATGAGGCCTCACTAGAGTTTACTACGACATATAAGGATTTTAGAAATCAATTTTTTGGGTTTAAAAAGTAATTTTTTTTTTTGATCAGCAAAGAAAATGGAACTTTATTGATGAACAAAGATAGAATTACACCCATAAAGAAAAAAGGGAAGGGGAAGAGGAGTGCAAGGAGCATCATAGCGAAACAGAACAATCCCAACTAGG
Source organism: Camellia granthamiana (assembly GCA_036172215.1). Taxonomy (NCBI): domain Eukaryota; kingdom Viridiplantae; phylum Streptophyta; class Magnoliopsida; order Ericales; family Theaceae; genus Camellia; species Camellia granthamiana. Next base: position 39,301,143 of record CM069911.1, on the reverse strand, counting down.
TTGGTACTGAAAAGATCGCCCAATCATATGCTAGCACACCGCCCGGAGTTGGTGAGTAACCAACCACAACCTGCAAACTGAAACCCAAGCACAGCCAATAGAGCTAGAGACAACTCAAAACTAGCAGATACAAAACAAAAGCAAACACAACATAAGCAGGAACATTCAACAGCCGCAAAAGAAGAAAGAGCAAGGCAACAACTACATCAGCAGTAGTCTCCACTAGTTCACTGCACTCAAAGCCCATACCAACACTAAAAAACCTCCCAGAAGCTCTTTTGAATCTTATAAGCAACTTCTCACCTTAGCCCAAAATCAACCATAGTCAACCATAGCAGCAGCCCTGTTCACACACAAAGCAGAACACAACACAGGGGAAAAGAATCCCATGATGCTATCTGTAACGCCCTAAAAAAAACCCATAAATCCACTAACAATAGCATGCTTAGACTTAAGAGAGTAAAGCATAAATATATTCCATCAGAGTAATCATTACAAAATGTATTACATGTTGACAACAAAAGTAAATGCCCTATGGGCTTACAACTTTCCAAATCAACACTTGGTTACAAAAAGAGAGCACTAACTCTATACAAAGAAAGCCCTCGGCTTGATATACATGTAATACATCAAAACAACAAAAAGAATCCAACAGCCTCAAGCCTCCCAAGCTAAGTTCTTGGAGGTGGCATAACACCTGTACCTGAAAATGATGTCCCATATAGGGTGAGCCACAGCCCAGTAGAAATATATTAAACCAACTATAAACAATGACTAAAATAATAGCATTCAATAGATGGTCCACACTTATATTCCAACTTATGTCGTATTACAGTTTCACGACAATCATGTCCATGACACATTTCAGTTTCCATTTCTTATTCAACTTTAAGTTTAAAAACAAGGCTCAGAACCTGGCCAAATCATCTAATGAGATTATAACTCATCACTAAAATACTTTTGAAATTCATGAAGGATACACATTTTGGTGCTGTATCAATAACACATTAAACCACTTCCATACTTCACAAATGATACACATTGTAGTGCTGTATCAATATAACAAAACACTTCCATACTTCACAACTGATACACATTGTAGTGCTGTATCAATATAACAAAACACTTTCATATTTCACAACTGATACACATTGTAGTGCTGTATCAATGTAAAACAATCTCCGGTTTAGAGGTCCATCCCCTATCTTTCCCTAAACCGTGGAGTACATCCCCTATCTCCTCCCACACAACACAATGTATATAAACACAGATCATATACATAACCAATCAATACATAAAATTAATGTATTTTTCAACCGTCATATTCGATGACACATTCAATGGATTGGTTTTAGTTTGCCTAATCATCATGCATTGTCTACGACAATCAAGACTATCCTCCACCGATAGCCCAAAGCAGTTATTTCTAAGCAGGAAATAAATGAACAAAATGGATAAAATATCAACATTATGTTTAGGTGAGCGATAAATTAATCCAACTACACCCTTTAATCCCATACCTTTCCAATTTGAATATTTCCTATTCAATTTCTCATTTCCCAAAATTAATTATACAAATTAATTTATCAACAATTGGGGCTTTTTCCCATAATTACAACACCAACCCCAAGGTTCTATTTTCATCAATAATCCAACACCAAGTCCATTTTCCAATGTATTACATACATAAAGGTTTTAAACTTTGAAAACCCCTCTTTTGAAAATTACACAATGACCCCAAACTTTCTCAAAATTACCCAACAACCCCCAACATATCAAAATACCAAAATTTAAAGACAGCTCATAAGATGGAGTAGGATATCCCTACCTCGAAGTTAGAGCTCAAATGGAGAAGAAGACCAAAACCAAAGTGCTCCAAACTCCAAACTTTTTGGATCAAAACGAAGCCCTCGACGATCAACACACTTTTTACAAAGGCCAAAGGATAGGGGGACACTCTAACTAGATCAAACCCTAGAGAGAAGGGAGATTCTAGAGAGAGGAGCTCTCAAAATCGGATTTTGGAAAAGTAAGAGAGAGAGTGAAGAGTGAAAAGTGATTCAAAAATGCCCAGCTGCCAACTGATATACGCATGACCCGCTCGAGCGGAGAATAGAACGCTCGAGCGTCAAGCACAAAAATCTGGACACGCTCGAGCGCAATAAGGCCCGCTCGAGCGCCAAGACACAAGAATAAAATACATCCGCTCGAGTGCGAAAACCAGTCCGTTCGAGCGTAGATTCCCCCTTCCCAGAACTTTCATAGACAAAGCATTATCCGCTCGAGCGCCAATATACCCGCTCGAGCGTGAAAAACACACCTGCAGAAGTTTTGCAGGGGCACGAAATACTGGGAGTGTGTAAACCCCGCTCGAGCGCAAGAAGGCCCGCTCAAGCGGACAACCAAAAACCAAACTCTGCTCGAGCGCAGAATGACCCGCTCGAGCGTAACATCAAAAACCTGGGCAACTACACTTGAGACCAAAACTCAACCTACTTGTTCGAAACACGCCCAACACATCCTAAAACTCAAAACATATGGAATTAAAGGATGACAACAAGGTATACAACCACCAACTCCACGGAACCAAAGTCCGGAATACAACAAATATAGAAAAGGAAAACTGGAATCGCTATAAACGTTCCCCCCTTAAAGAATTTCGTCCCCGAAATTAAATACAAGTTTTTCAAAAACAAGATTTTCTCAATTCCCAACATTATTACAATGCGAAATTTAACAACTCGACCCATTACCGGTCATCTTATCTCTTTTCAAGAGGCAATTT